>VZRW01004521.1:94495-241139 GCA_013398125.1 Aegotheles bennettii | reverse complement strand
TGAGGAAGAACTTTACTGTGCAAATTACCTCACACTGGAACAGCTTGCCCTGAGATGTTATAGAGTCTCCCTCACTGGAGATACTCAAGAACCGTCTGGGTGCAGTCGTGTGTCGTGTACTTTAGGATGACCCTGCTTGGGCAGGGAGGTTGGACCAGATGACCCACCCCTTCCAACCTTACCGATTCTGTGATTCTCATTTTATTTCCAAATACTGTAATAGCTAGGTAGATTAAAGTTAGCCTGGATTATGTGCTTAGAAATAGAGAAAGTTTCTTATTTTTCTCTCTTGCATCATCTACAGAATAATAATACATTCTTATGCAAGTGAACTTCCTTGTTTACCCTTTTTCTCTCAAGCTGAGTGCTCCATCACAGGTAGCTCTCATTTCACAACATTTGATGGACGTCATTTTACTTTTCTTGGGATTTGCCAGTACATTTTGATAAAAGGCACCGGGAAAAACAAATTCACAATCACTCTACAGAAAGCACCTTGTGGACTGGTAAGTCAGTTTTTGTTGAACATTTGAAACAAACATGTCCATCCATATTTCAGGCAATCTTGAATAGGTTCTACTGTAAACTATAGGGTTATGTTTAACAGGAATGATAAGTTGAAACCATTTGACATTTTTTTGTAAGCAGTTCTATTGCTACATGTTCTATTGCCCTTTGTAAAATCAATTGCATCTTTAGAGGGATAAAGTCTAGAGGGTTATTTCTTTATGCATGTGAAACAAGTATATACATTTTGGTTATGTTACAAACAGATATCTTCAGCTTTAGAAATCTCCTGCTGGCAGCACTGAACAGGTTAATACACTGAAAGTATTTTGGCAGGCATCCAACAACAGGCTTTACAACTAGAAGTGTTTATAAAAAGTACTTATCTTTGAGACTGTATTTAATGATATTATCAGTCACCTAGGCTCTCAGGAAAAGGGGCTCTGAGACTGTGACTCATCGCTGCCTGTGTGCTGGGGGCTGGGATGCCTGAATTCATCAGCAGGGAGCGATGTGCTGAAACTGCCCTACTATGGGACTCTTTCTCATGTCCCTTCAAAAGCTAGACTATGAGCTGGTGCCTCTACTTTTTTTTTGTAAGAGCCTCCTTCTCCTGCATAGGTGTTGAAACTCCTGCTTCTGCATTTCAGGTGAGCTCAGGCATGAAACTGGTTAGGTAGCCACTGAGAGACATGGATGTTACTGGAAATAACCCTTATCACAACTCCAGGCACATTGGACAGTTTCTGGATGAAAACATATGGGGCCCAAGAAGCATAAGATGTTTAGTTTAAGCTGTTTATGTGTCACCTGTTGCTTTGAACTCAGGTTCATAAATACTGCCTGGATAGCACTCTAAAATGATGGGTATGAGTTAGTTTAAAACTAAGTTACCATTTTTGATAGTCAGACATTTATAAATTATTGTGGTATAATTCTTAACAAATGATATTCTTTTGGTCTGCAGTCAGAGATCATGACTACGTTTCAAGATGAGAAGCACCTTCATGTGTGTAATAATTTCTTCTGCGTTGCTGCATTTGGGCTCTGGTTGTACCAGCTTGATATAGGCAGGGTCAGATTCTTGCTTAAACACTGATTAACCCAGCAATGAGGAGTACTCATGGTAGCTGTGCAAGAATGGCCTTTTGAACTCAGTATCAATACTTGGGGACCTCTGTCCACTTACTACTATACTGCCATAATAACAAAAATGCATTTTCCTTGCTCTTAAATGCATATGCAATGTTTTATTATGTTCTACATACAATTTCAAGTGCTCTGTTTTATACTTTGGGTGATAGTTTACAACTGATTTACCTGATGACTGTTCTGGTATTTCCTTTCTATAAAACTGTTTTTTCTCTTATTTGTTTGTTTTTGCTTTTCATGATAATATTAATTTCTTTGCCTGCTTCTGATGGTGAAATTTGTTTCTACTTAGAATTTTGACCATGCCTGCATTGAGTCTATAACACTTGTTCTTGAAGATGATGTGAGCAAACAAGTAACTCTAACAAGATATGGTCAAGTCCAAACTGGCCCTAATCAAGTTTTTAGCCTTAATGGTAAGAAGTTCATAGAGTAGAATTTTACCAAGTTTCACATTCTTTCTTTTGTATGCTCCAAAGATTTTTAATAATATCTGTCTATTAAAAAGGATTTTCTTTAAACATAACTTAGGAATGTACAGTCACTTACTTCTTATAACCTTAATAATGCTTCTAGAAATGTACTTTTTCAGATTGTGAAATAGAGTCCTTCATCATGACTTCATTTCTTTGCATTTCTTGTCTTGCAGAGTACCTAAAAAATCCTTTCATTTTGTTTGTATTTGGGGGGAGGAGGTAAGAAAAAGAAGGAAGGTGAAGAGAGGTTGGAAGTCATCTTGATGCTGAAGTTAAGATCTTGATTGATTAAAGCTTTTTAGAATAAATGGCACAGAGTAGAATCCATGTGCTGCATAGGATCTACGTTGCTTTCAGCACTAACTTATGTTGTGATTTCAGGCAGGTTACTTCACCTTTTTTGAAAGGATAGTGAAATAGATCAGTCTTAAAAGGATGTTATAAAATTAAGCACTGAAAGTGGAAATGATATTGCTAAATTTCATATCTTACAGTCATCAGTAGTAAATTCTTACTCTGAAAAAGTTATATGGGAGTTGCCCTTTCTTTTCCCAGCCTCTGGCAAAACAGAGTTTAGGGAGTTCTGTGCTGGTGGTTGCAGCTATGTCTTTTCTTCATTGAATTTGTCTAGTCACAGTTCTGCTTTTGGCATTCACAGCTTCCTGCAGCAATGGGTTTCATAGGTCAGTTATACTTTCAGTTATGTTGACAGTTCTGCTGCAAAATTCCATTGATAATTTCATTTTATGTCTTTTGAATCAGTCTCTCTTCACTTTTTGTCTCTTTCCATAGCCTGATACAAATATACTCTATGACAAATATTTTTGTGTCACATTGTTGTTAATTGGGTGTATCTAGTAAGTATTAATCATCTTTAAGCTCACATAAGCATTTTTCTGCCTCTTCTCAGTATATGCAGCTGAGTGTGTGTGTGTGCATACATAGAGGCTGCTTGTGAAGGCAGATGTGCTTTAAGCCTGCAGCTGCAAGTAGCCCAACAAAGTGTAGCAAATGAATGCTGTGACTGTGAAATTTCCATTTCCTCACATAATGGATTTGCTGGGGAGGAAAGCTGGGAATTTGATAGGGCTTTAGTTCACATACAGTTTAAGGAAGGAGCTATACTGATGTCACATCAATAGTAGTAAGAGAGAACCTTCTATCTAAAGATTGCAATACACTTTACAGACATATGTTAATTAATCTTATAACATCCCTGGAGACTAAGAAACAAGTGGTTTCTTGTCTTCTCATTGCCAGAGGCATGCTGTTGTATTGCTTTCTTCTAAAAAAAAAATGAAATACAAGGTTGGTTTCTGGATAACTCCCAGGTACAGAAAGGTGAGAGATATTTTACTGTTTACAGTAGTTGCAATTCCTGATTTGTGTTGTTAATGAAAAAGATATGTAGTCTCAGAAGTTCAGGTGGAGAATGAGTGAGATTATTTGCCTGCAGGTGAGGTTGTGCACAGTTTTTCATTTAATTTCTGAGTTTTCAGAATGTGTCTTGCTTAAGGGGTAAACCAATACAACCTGGAAATTGGATTTCAGTGCCTTTGTTTTTCTTATTCTTTTGTTATGTGCAGGGGCTATTGAAATTCAGAATATATCTTCTCTCTTTGTTCAACTGAAAACTAGTTTTGGTTTGAAGATACTGTTTGCTAAAGATGGAGAGAGGATCTATGTTCAAGTTGATGCCACCTGGAAGAGAAGAACATTAGGACTATGTGGAACATACAATGGGAATTTAAGAGATGATTTTCTGTAAGTTGTGTATTGTACATTTAGACTGTGTTTAATAACAGGTGAAAAGTTCTGTTGAATGTAATAATATGATTATTTAATTTCATTAAGATACTTATACTTTATTAGACTAACCAATATAAAATCTATTAATTAAAATGTTAGTCACATTTTAAAATATGAAACATAATTTTAACTAGTTAATTCTAAGATGTTTAGCTAAGTAATTCTAGAAAACTACCATATTACTGATAGAAGTTATTGGATTATTATATTGCTTGAATGCACCTTTTTTCCTCCCTGTTGCTCCCTTATCATCAGAGCAAATACATGAACACTGACAAAAAGAAGGGAATATAATATTAGTATCATTCTCACCTGATTAACACTTACTACTTCTTGACTATTTTTTTCCATACCAGCTTTTAATGGAAAAAAGGTAATTCTGAACCACAGGAATAATTTTATTAGAAGGGCACATTTTCCTTATTCTTCTACTTAATTTCCTCCAAAGCTCCTCAAGCTATAATATCACAAGACATTTCTATCAATAATAAATGCTTGGGGAAAAAAGCATCAAAATGCAAACAGCCCCCCTCTAGAACACCAAAATTTGCTAACAGGTCAGATCTTATACATTTCACTGAATGTATGTACTCGAATAGAGGCCAAATGCTCCTCTATTAATGTCTCCTCCAATTTTCAGAGTACTCGAATTAAGCATAAGCTATGGCAGACTTTGAGTGTAAGAATATTTTTGCATGAGTAAAATACTGAGGAAAAATAAAAAAAAAGCTTCACATGCCCTCTCTTCTTTTATAGTTCACAGATGGAAATTCTTTTGACACATTGAATGTGAATGTGCATCTAAGGCTCTTTGATGTACTTGTTTCTTCAACCATGTAGTCCATAAGGTCAGCAGGACTCGTGCGGTGTTGATCATTTCCTTTTCAGGTCTCCAGCAGGGATGATAGAAGGGACCCCACAACTTCATGCCAATGCATGGAAGGTTTCCTCTGCTTGTTCTGTGCCTATCAATATTCCTGTGGTTGATCCCTGCAATGTTAATCAACAAAATGGTATGTTTTCACATGGGAGTCTGGATTTAACTGTATCTTATTATTATGGGACATTTTTGTTTTCTCTGTGAGTGAGTTGCATATACATGTATTTCAAGTTCAATTTTAAATGTGCACTATTTCTTTGTTTTTTGTGGTTTTTTTTAACAAAGACTATTCTTTCCATACATTTAACATGTAAAATGAAGTAAGTGCTTCATAAATACAAGCTAGTTGATCATTTACTGCTGTGTGTATTGGTCACGAGTCCTACATTTTTCTGTCTCATATACATGCAGAGTGCTAGGCAGAACACCGTCTGTAGTAGTGTAAATCATGCCAGTCAAGTGGAATGATGTGATCCATGTTTGTAGATTGACAAAGAAACTGCAGGATACAGTGTCTTCCCCAGACAGAATTGAGATCAAAAATCCTGTATTTGGCTGCTTCATGCTTGTTGCTTTAGATGTTTCCTTATCTTTCATCTATGGTCTCTGACACAAACTGAAGCATAGTATCTGAGATCTGTGGATTTGTTCAAATTCCTGAGTAAAGATTTAGCTTTGGCTGGTCAATGTGTCTATGGTTTTCATCGAACTTTCACTGTCTCCTTGTTTCCATGTTGCTGTTCTTTTCAATTAATGAAGACAATGGGCAGATAGTGCTTGCCAATTCTGACAAAATTCGGTCTAATTTTTTTAATGTTGCAGACATAAGGCCTCAATAAGGATGTGGGATTTGGCCATATTTAGAGCCTTTGGGAGAAAGCCTGGAATAACCATAAACCTTTAAGAATCTGGGGCATTCTAAGACTTTTCATGCCTTCAGCATTGGCTGTCTTCTAAAGCAGTATATCTCAGCTATGTTAGCTCTCTCCAAGAAACTTCATGCCTCACCTTCAGTTGCGTGCTTCCTCAGTGATGGTGGAGTTTGACATAAATGTAAGCTCATGACTACATGACCTTCTGAGACCCTTTCTAGCCTCAATTTTCCTGTCATCCTGTAATCATCACTGGAAAAAACAGTCCCAGAATAAGTGGTCCTGCCTCATGCTACCACCTGTGCTGAGCCAGCACATGCATTTTTCTAGGCCTGGGATGACCTTAATCTGATGAAACTGAAAAAGAAATTATTTCTTGTTTATTCACTTATTTTGCCAGGTTACTTTTCAACCATGTCAAATTCACTTCTTAAACTTAGTTTACTGAGAGACTCCAGAATTCCTTGTATCAGTGTGAATATCTGGGAATGAACAAGGAGGATGAAGGATAGGGACACTCTTTTAGAAGCAAAATTGGCTTAAACATGATCCACACTATGGTGTTCCTGAGGTATTCTACCACTAGTGGTAGTAGTATGCTTCAGTGGTAGGAGGAGGATCTCCTAGTGTTAGAAGGTGTATGGCCAGCTTGGGACTGGCATGCCCTCGAGCTCCAGTTTGTAATGCTTCCTGAGACTAGATGCCAAGAAGTACATAGCCATTGCTGGTGTCAAAGCTATTTGAAACGTCAACTAGGAAAAACATATTCCAAGCTTTGGAGGACTCTTCTAACTCTTTTGAAATATATTATTTTGCCGTTGAAGTTTCCTGCACTACTAGAGGAAGGCATAACTTTTTTATATAGTTATTTTTATCTTCAGTGGAGTTTATTGTTGAGGGAGCTGCTTACAATATCAGTTTTAAAATATAGAACATTGCAGAAAGACTTTGTACACATTTTTTGTTGCACAATCGGCTATGTTTGGTTTTAATATTCTGTGGTATTCATTTCACTAACTGTTATATTAAAATGGATCTGGCTAAAACAATGTCACTTTCTCTTAGCTGGGTATGCATCTCACTGTGATATCATCAATCAAGAAGTTTTTGCTCCCTGCCATGCCTACATCAGTCCAGGACTATACTACCAGCTATGCCGTTTCGACGCGTGCAAATGCGGAAGCAGCTGTTTGTGTAATGCTTTGGCACACTATGCTTATGTCTGTGGCAAACATGGGGTCGTCATTGACTTCAGATCTCATATTTCTTACTGTGGTGAGTAATGTTTGCAGAACAGAGCATCTTTTAGAAATGTGTAAAATTTTACAAACATAATTTGCTCAACAAAATACAGGGATTGACCTTTTTTATGGAAACTAGAATTGTGCCATGAGCTAATGACATACTCAGGGGAGAACACTAACAGCCTGTATCTGAGCATCAGGCATCTGAGTCAGGGACCCTGAGCTGCCTCACAGGGGGTGTCTGTCCCTTTACATTTGCATCAGAGAGAATTTAAATTTCTGACTCTGAATCCCTAAGTCATATGGAAGCCCCTATTAGGCTAAAGTAGTCAGGGAGTGGCAGAAGCAGGGCTGTTCCCTAAGGGAAGGCAAGCCAGGGTGACAGGGGCTCCCCAGGATGGACAGGGCAGGGTGGCCAGTGATTTATAACATAGCATTTCTAAGCCATAGAGTAATGCCTCAACCTTAACTGGACCATTCGTCCTCTTATGGACTTCTGAGTTACTAGATGGACACACCCACCACTTATACACACACTTAACATATATAAAGAATAGGCATCTAACTGCTTACAAAATAGACAATTCCAGCTAAGGAATTGTCTAACATAAACCCACCAGAATCTGAAGAGTTCTAACTTAAGAAATCAGTTAAAACCCCATTTTTTTCTTGTGTATTTTAACTCACCCCAGTGCAACAAGAGAACACTTAACTTTGCTGTTGTGCACTACCATGATACACTGCTTTGTTTTCTGTTTTTCACATTTTAAGAGCATGTTGTTCTCCCTTTTCTCTCCCTTTTTCTCCTCCAGCTGTGATGTGTCACAGTGGTATGCTTTATCATCAATGCTCTTCTTTTTGTAAACACTCCTGTGCTTCACTTTCTACGGCTAGTATCTGTGGTGATGACTGTGCAGAAGGGTGTAATTGTCCTGATGGGAAGTATTTTGAAGAGTCGGTCAACTTTTGTGTATCAATGTAAGTCACAAGAAAATAGAATATATGCCTAAGGGCATTTTCTTCTTTCCAGGAAGGTTTAAAGTAGTTTTTCTGCTGTATCCCTGAAGATGTAAGCTGTATCCTAAACAGGATAGCAAGCAATATGTGAAGTTTTCTGACTCTTTTATACTAATTAATAGTGGGGCCTCATCTGTTACTGTGTGTACAGCTATCTACTGCACTTCAGAGAAGAAGATATGTCACACTGCTTTAGAAAAGGGTAATGAAACTTTTTTTAATACATGGGAAAGCATTTTCCCATGAAAACCTAGGTTTTAACACTTACTAAAAAGTGAGAAGGAATCTACACAGTAGCAGTCCATGAATTGAGAGATAGTATTGAGAGAGTGGCCAGGAGTGCCTTTTTTCTGTCTCTTAATGCAAACACCTTCAGTTAAATGGAAGGAAATGGTCAATGAAAGGAAATAGTTTTGGTACATTTTGTACCAAAATTTTACAGCTTATCACCATAGGGAGTTACTGAGTTCAGGTACTGAATTAAGAACTAGAAGGAGAATTCATATAAATTTCAAGATTATACAGTTATTGCTGTTCATTGCAACATATATTTTGGAAAAATCTGTAAAGTTCGTACTGTAGGGATAAAGACTGTTTCAAACTATTAGATTGTGAGGTAACTTGGTATTCCCATATTTTATATGGTTTCTAGGGTTTCTGTTGCTACTTCTATCCCACCTGGCTCTTACCACAGACAGAGTTAATGGATTTTGCTTTGTCCCATGATTTTGACAGTACTTTGAATGGGAACTACATGTTGCCATACTACTCCCATAACTGGGAATAAAAGCTCCTTTCTGTAAGACTAATGCACAGAAACAGCAAATAAGTGATGTGAAGGTAGAGGAAAATCCTGGCTTTGTTGAAGATCTTAGGAGTTTTGCCACTGACTGCAATACAGTCAGAGTGCCATGTTTTAGTTTTTGTAAATATAAAGATTGAGTTAATGAATTATAAGGCCTGTTTATCATCATAGCTTGATAAATGGATTGTCCTTTATTCCCATTTCATCTTGCTTTTTCTACCTACATGCATAAATAATTTTAGGGACATGGTTTAATGGTTTAGCAGTGGTCTTGGTAGAGCTAGATTAGTAGAGTTAGGTTAATGGTTGGACTTGATTGATCTTAAAGGTATTTTCCAACCTAAATGATTCTATGATTCTTTGAAATATTCTTTTAACAGATCTGCCTGTCATTGTCATTACAAGGGCAAAGATCTCCAGCCTGGAGAAATCCTCCCTACACCAACAAGCTCCTGGTAGGTTTGAGTGTCAAGAGTTTCATGTATCACAGTCTGGATGCTACTCAAGAGCCTTGAGATTTTTTTTCACATAGAATGAAGATCTGTTGTATCAAGATTTTATTTTTGTTACACACTTAGTAAAAGGAAGCCTAGTATAAAATGGGTTATGTACCTGCTTGTTTTCACAACAGGATACCTGGAAAATTCTGTAAGCCAAGTACTGAAGGGTATCTCAAAGAAAACACGTAGAGGCTGCCTTAGACCTGAGGGCATTATGATAGACATATGAGGCTGGTTTCAGAAGAATAAACAATGTGATTCTATTTTGGAAAGTCTTTCAAACAAATGGTTGCAGGGAGCTATATTTGTGTCATTTTATGTTATTAATTCATGATAGAATCCTGACCTCACTGAAACAAGTGGGGAAACCTCCCAGGTTTCCTAGTCAAACTTGTTCATTTCACAAGAAATGCTCTTAAAATGCTGATTTAAAATCATGTCTGTGACTGGAGTGTCAAGGTTGAATCTTGCTGAGACCTTATATATTATAGTTGTATATATACATGAATATATGTATATATTCATATAATATATGAAGCTTGGTAATCATATATTTGAAGAGGTGTGTGTAGGGGCTTCATTTTTCTGCCATTGATATGTCTGTTCAATTCTTTGGGTTTTTTTCATATTTTTTTAATAAGGAAAGGGAAAAAATGAAGACTAGCTTTATTGTTGAATGTGTTTTTCTGTAATTCTGTATTTTACCATAAAATGAATCAAGCTGTGTATCCTAATGTCTGTGCAACAGGAAATTTGCATACTGTATCCTTCCATATTCACCAAGGTGGATAAGGTTTTGTGTTACACTGCCAGCATCCTGAATCACCTGGCCGTATGCTCCCACAGAGTCTGGCATACCCAGCTTATTTTTTATTTCAGTGAAAGTTAGGCAACTAAATAGTACATAAACACCTTTGTGAGTTGAGGCCCTCATTAAAGATCAGCAGTTAGAAAACACTAACAAAATGTTGGTCAGAACTCATGTTTTCAGATTTTAGTCCTCCTTCTCCTCATGATTTCTGTTGTTTAAATTAAGTTGTATTATCTTGTTTAGCATAGTGGCTGCAAATAATTTCCCCCTTGAATAAATATGGGTTTGCCTTTCTTTTCCAGTCAGTGTTTGAATGGAACAGTAAAATGTATTGAAACCACTACAGAAAATAAAGGTAATTTAGTCTTGTCTCACATTACAGTTGTACAGAGAATGTTGAATAGTCATTTGGTTTTCTCCTCATATGTATTTTCATTATGAGATACTAAACATCATGACATTTAAAACAGGAGGTTAGGAGTACATGTTGTCTTGTTTTCTTTTTCCTTTTTCTGTAGAACAAATTTTATCAAGTCATGTGAGTCTTGTGAAATCAAAAAATAGATAGTTACGTGTGAGGTATAAGTCAATATGCTCTCATGGGAACATGTAAAATCAGGCTTACTATCCATGTTTAGGAAGCCTTAAGATTTTGATTTCTAGAAAGTAAATTTTTAATGATTTTCTAATGGATTTAGAAGGGATTTCAGTACACTGAACATTATGCCACTTCTAAAGATTCTGTCTACCTAAGACATAATTACTCCATATGGAAGAATGGATTGTGTATTCAATCCAGGGTGCATAGATCCAGATGCTTAATATTAAGTTTTGGTCTTTTATTTATTTGTTTATTCTAACATTAAAATATTAATTTTATATCTCTGTAATACAAATGCAATTATAGACTTTTATTAAGATTGTATTCTTATGTGTACTGTAATGTAGGCTAACAGTGTTAAAGTAGATTGTGAACAAAAACAAACAGAAAACTTTCAATGTAAACCAGCAGTTGATATCATTTAACCTGCATTTTACATTTGAAGTTCACATATGCCCTGAAGGAAAAATCTACTATGACTGCAGATCTCCTGTGCCTGGCTTACCAGCAGCAGGCGTGAATTGTGGGATCTCTTGTGTGAACCTTGCCATGAACTTCTCCTGTGTCCCGTCACCACCCTGTGCAAGTGGCTGCATTTGCCCTCCTGGGTAAGCTTTGGCAGAACAACCTGGAGTACAAGCCATATACGTATTTTTTTCACAGTTTAATTCTGCATTTTTATTTTTATTTTGGTTTTTAAATTCCAGTGGTATCACACCTCTAATTCTGAAGCTATTTTTCCATAAATTTTTGCAGATACACAGTCACAGTTAGAAGCCGCCAACTCTTTTGTCTCTGAGAGCCCTGTTCTCCTTCCTGCTGGCATGAGGCTCCATGCTATAATGATTCCTCAGTTGGGGTCCCCCAGTTTCTCCATCTTGAGGCTATGATTCCACTATCCCATGAATATTCAGCTTGCTACCAGTCCAATTGGCTGGTATTTGGGACTCTCTGGACATGAGATGACTCCCACCGCTTGCACAGTATAGTTTATTTGAGCGTAGAAGCAAATATGACAAAAATTCATAATGCAAACCATTTGTGTTCCTGCTTACAGCCCAAGTAATTATCTTACCTAGACTTTACTCAGGCTTAACAATATTGTTGCCCAACCTGGGGTGGGCATGGGGGAGTACGGGCTGGATCCTGCCCACTTCCACTTCATTCTCTCTGCCCCTCTGAAATCAACCAAAGTTTTTGTTTTCTCAGCTCATGTATTTGTATTTGGTGCCCAGAAACAGCCTGCTGAGTTTTGAAGGGGTCAAATCAAAGTACAAAAGCTAAAAGCATTTGTTGAAAAGTTTCTGTCAGGATCAACCACTGCTCCCTCCATCTGTTTCCATTCTCTCCCCTGATACTTGCTGTGTGAGCTGTGCAAATTGCTGTAGGTAGAGTGCTGGACTCTCTCCAGGAGTTCCTTGTCTTTCTTGAACAAGGGGGTCCAGAACTGGACACAGTACTCCAGATGTGGCCTCACTAGGACAGAACACACAGCCGCTCTGCAGTTTGCAGGGAGGAGTACCTACACTACCTGCACTTTTGCAAAGGAGCTGGTGCACTACACCAACCTACCGCTTTCAAGGTAGAAGGAGAGACAGGTGTGAGCTTTGCAAGGTCTCCACCTGTGCACAGTAGAGAACATTTGATTCGGACAGCTTTTGCTGCTGAAACAATTGTCCTTGGTTGGATGGAAGGCCAGTTGCCCTTGGAGGACTTTAGACAATGCACTACATATTCAGTCAGCTTGATCTATTGTGAATGTATATTTTCATCTTAATAATTCTTTTATTTTGAAGGATGGCTGAGCATAGAGGGAAATGTTATATTCCTGATAGTTGTCCATGCACCTGGAAAGACAGGGAATTTCTGTCAGGAGAAGTGATAGCTACACCGTGTTACACCTGGTGAGTGAAATGCAATTTGTCTGCTTCCAAATCATCTGGGTCTAGCCACAAAGGGAAATCCATACAGAAAACACGTTGAGTACACTGAAAATCAAAAATGTATACACTTGTTTATAGACAGTTACAGGATATATCTTTTATTAGGCTTACTGATATACTTGGAAAAGTAGGCAGACTTTTGTGTGAGTGCTGCTTCTGGTCTGGAAAGGAAGCAGAAGGTATCCAAGTTAAAAAACAGTCAAGAACAAATGCTTGATTCCACACATATCCATTTATCTGTGAAAGAAAAGACACTTTGCATTTTGAAGAACAGAATATTGCGAAAGGCAACCAAAGAGAAAAAGAACAATTAAATGTATGACGATGGTAAATAGTCTTTGGGAACTGGACTGTTTGCAACGTGAGTTACCACTCAGCATGAGTGACTGTATAGGAAGAAGATAGACAATACAAAAATGAAAGGAAATAAAAAAGCATTAGAATTGGAAAATGAGCTAGCACCCAGCATCTTTCTTAAGGAGCCTTACCTGGCTCCTACTGACATAAAAGTTCTTAATCCATTATAATTTGCTAGCTGAAATACTTATCTTCAGTTAAATATATATTTAATAATTAAAAAAAATGTTGGCATGGCAGTGTTTAATCAGTTAAAAAAATCATTGGCAAATCGACTAATGTTATACACTTACACAAGCAAAACTGGAGGCTGTCAGTACTACCTTCATGCAAATTCACGTAAGTCACTGAATGTAGCTGACAGGAGAAGTAATTCCACAAAATGTGAGCATTTATTTCTCAAACTCGTTCCATACTTGTCTGATGCCCTGAAATCTTGCAGGTAGCAACCGAAGGTATTTTGCATTGAATATGTGCAGTTTATGCCTCAGAAAATTTATCAAAATTTTGTAAGAAAAATTATAATACTGGTGTTTTATGAATGAGCGTGCTGTGACACAGTGTCTTATCTATACTGGAGGCAGTGATGGAAATATTTGTATAAGCCATTAAAATGTCAAGATTTTGCATTAAATTCTTATGTATTTTTATTTATATACATGCTGATGGCAAAATGCTCAGCACTTCTCTGCCATGGCATCACCAATAATTTCAGAAGCAATTCACAGAATAGCTCTGTGTTTCAGGGTCTGAGATAATTTTTCCTTTTGTAAATTTCTGTGTGACTTGAAATAAAGAACCCAAGAAAGCTTTTTCTTGAAAATGAAAAGAAAATAACCCTGCTATGAGAAGATACCAATTGTTAATTTTCCTTACAGTGTTTGTCGGAGAGGGATATTCAATTGCACCAGTTACCCCTGTCCTGCTGTATGCACTATTTATGGAGATAGACATTATTATACCTTTGATGGATTGGAGTATGATTTTGTCAGTGACTGCCAAGCTTACCTGCTAAAGGTAGGAGAATTGTTCATACATTTCCAAATGTTCAAGTGAAAGTTCCTGGGAGAGGGCAAATATTTTGAACACTGGGAGATGATCTATAGAACCAAACATTAAGAAAACAGGTGCAGAACAGATGTGTCTGAAAGGAAGAACCTGTAAATGACATTTCGTGCTCAGTCATTTGAAAATGTACATGGATGTGTCCTTATGTATCAATGTGGTCTAGGGAAAAATATAAACAAGTTTTCTGTTCTACCTTAACCATGGTTTCATCACAATGAACAAGGAATGACACTACAGAAACTGTTCTAGAGCTAGGTATAATATATAGATTTATTTAATAATTATCTTGAAGCTCTGTCTGGCAGAGGTTAATGAGGACCTCTGAGGCTACTTGGAATCCCTTTTGAATGTGATCTGTATCAGATCTGGAGTGTATGTGTGTAAAAATACCAAACACAATGATTTCATAATTCAACAATGACATCCTTTATTAGGATTGTCTGGCAGCTACATGCTAATGTTCCTCATAGCATACATCTACAGTACATTGTTGGCCTTTTTTGTTTAAAAATACCATTACTGACATTTAGAAATATATTCTATTACTAACAACACTATTGTTTATTATCATTGTTGCTATTATTAAGGCTAAGAGTCTGTCTTCTGAGTTATAGTAATGTGTTTAGAAGAATATTAATTTTGTGTCAACCCTAACTGTCTAACCTTAAGAAAAAGCATGATTTCTCAACAAGGACTACTGCAAATAGGTTATTTCATGTATGCTTTAGTACAGTATTCACAGCTGTGAAATAAAATAGGTTGGTTCCAGATTTTTTTCTTTGTTTAAAAAAAAATAATAGAGAGGTTTGATACTGATAATAAGAATACCTCATAACAAATTCCTGCCATGTATCATATTGTCTCATAAAAGAGCTCTTACTATTAGAGGTATAGGAACTTTTGCACCAACCTTCCTCTTTAAGATGCAAAAAATAGGAGTTACTTTACCTGTAAAATCATCTTGCCTGTATGATGAGGTGGAAAGGTGGGTTGTCGTTTCTTAATACTTATGCCAGCCAGCCAGAGAAGTGTGTAAGACAAATCTATGCTGCCTTTTCAAACATGAAACGTTTTGTTTTTACAATCAAATGTCACCTGCCACTCTACTGCATAAGAAAGTACCTATCTGGAAACAAACCACGGGGAGCATTTGGAGTCCAAGAAGAAAGTTGGCAGCCACATAATTAAGGCATGTGGCACACTGCCAACAGGCCTTTCTTCAGGTGAACATGATGACACAAATGATGAAAATGCTGCTTACGCAGATCTGCTTTTCAGACTTTTCTCAGCTTTCCAAACTGTTTTTTTTTTTTTAACCCAGACTTAGCTAATGTCAGAAAGTATGGCCTAATTTGTTCATAGTATTTCTTTTCTCTTTAGTACATGGAAAATTTTCATGATCTATATTGGACTGTTTATTACAAATCAGGCACTGCATAATATATCTGGAATAGATGATGTATCTATGGGCTCATTTTTGACTGTGAAATGTTTGGATAAGTTTTAGAAGGAAAAAAAAAAGAAACAAAGGGTGGGATCATATGGCAGATGTCCAAGAGCTCTGAGGGAACTAAAACATAGAAATTATGAACTATGTGGTGTGCAAGTCTGGAATCAGAGGAATGGAAGATGTCAACATAACCAAACATTTTAAAAAGACTCCATGGCTGAGTTTGGCAGAAAGAGACCAGTATGTCTGATTTCCATATGAAGGAAATTCATAGAAATTATAGTAAAGAGAAATTACATGATACTGGGGAAGAGTTGCACACTTTTTTTTTTTTTGTAAAATAAATTAATGCATGATGAATCTTTTGAGTTATTCTGTGAATGCAAAAAACATATGGATGAGGATGATCAGGTCAGTACATGTGTATATTAGCTTAAAGAGCTTTGGAGATAGATTTCAACAAATATTTTTTAGACTAGTTTCTCATAGGATGAAATTGAAGATTCTTTGAGGCAAATTAAAAGTTAGAAGTTTAAAGATAGATAGGAATAAGTGGCCTTTTTTTTAGAATGGAGAAATCCTTGTAACATCCTACAGGGATCCATACTGAGACCTGTGTTCAGCATCTTCAGGGACAATTTTGAAAAGATGGTGTGAGGATTGAAATGGAGTATGCTGATGGTAAGGAGTCAGTCTGAACAGCTGAAACAAAAATGGACCACTAAAAGGTTTGGAAGAAAAACAGAAAACATTGCATGATAAAATGGAGGATGAAATTCAACAATGAAACATGCAATCAGTGAAGAGAAAAAGAATGAAGATAAGCACTAAATTAACTACCACTATGCAGGAATGGAATTTTATGTGAAAAAAAAAATATGGAACAGATGTAATTGGCATCTTCCTAGTGGCAGCTTGGGTGATAATTCAAAGAGTAATCCATTCTCCAATTTCATGTATGTTTTTATTTGCATGTATACAGTTATACTACAGTTGTACCACATACTGATGTGGTTAAACTACATTATATGTGCAGAAATGATAGCCTGATGAGGCTACTTTTTTTTGAAATACAGTTTGTTGTTCCTAGAACAGAGGTGTCCACAGCTGTCTCTTCATAATCATCCTCCCCTATATTGTGGCCATGTGCAGTGCCATTATTTAATAGTACTATCAGAATAATACAATGAGTCTCCCTGAGCTACACTTTGTTCAGAAGGTATGCAAGAAAGCCCTGCCTCTATGGCTTGTTATCCAAATAAACAAGCCAGATCACAAAGGTGGGAACTTATATGTAGTTTCAAAAGTTTAAATGCCTTGCCTAACACCTTGGCAGGCACAGCTGTCCAGAGCAGTCTTGCTGCTTAAGCCATGCTACCTGTTCTACAAACAAACACATATATATGTATATATATATATTTAACTTAAATCATAGAATCATAGAATAGTTTGAGTTAGAAGAGACCTAGTCCATCTATTCCAACCTGCCTGCCACAGTGGGTATGTGCTGTGTGTTTCGTGTTCCCCACCTGTAAGGTATTACAGAACTTCATAGATCTGATAGTTGCTAGTACACAATCCGTTGATTTAATTGTAGTTCATAGTGCTGTTAAAAGGTGGATTTTTATGGATAACATGTAAAAGGTTGACCATCCATCTGAAATCAAAACAGCTAAAGTGGTTGTAATGTTGTATATATAACACTGTAAAAACTTTGTCCTTTCCCTTTTACTGACCTTTTTTTCTGTGAAAATTGGACTGCTTTTTCTCTGCTATCTTATATACTCTAAACAAAGGTGTTGTAGCAGTGCAATAAGAAAAATGGTAACTACTATAAATTTGTTGACATATTAGCTCTTCCCAGACAGAACTGAGTCCAAGGCTTGTAATTTGAATCCCATGTCCCCAGTGGCATGATAATGCACTGTTCCCATCCACATTATCAGCTGTCAATGTTCAATTTGGCTGTTAGCCTTCCTAAATGTGATCTGTTTGAACAGCTCTTTAATTTGTCACTCTATTGCACTGTACTGAACAAAGAAGTCATCCTTACCTTTTACTGCATTTTTAATAAGGAGCTCTTGTGCTCTTATGGGAGAAAAATCATGTATCAACTTTCAGCCAATTATGAAACTTCAAACTTTGTTTTCAACATCAGTATCACCTGTCAGGCCTTTTTGTTTAAGGTGACAGTAGGTGTATGAAGAAGCCCTTTATAACTAGTTCTGCAGATATATCCATCAGTCAGGAAATGACCAAAAATATTTAATGCAGTGATTAAGAAAATTAGGACAGTAATGTCTCATGAAATGATAACTACATCTTTTTCAAGGAATTAAGAGCTACATTACACATTGCTAAGTATAGTCCCTATATGGATAAACGACATTCACAGAAAAGACATCAATACTTGTTTCTAACATTTTGAAACCTCAGTAATTTCAAAGGAAAAAAATAAAAAATTTAGCAGACCAACTCATTTAAGTTTTATCAGTATAGATTGTGTAAACACTTCATTTTAGCTAATCTGAATATTGATTAATTTAAGCCAACCAACTTATTAATTAAGAAGATTTAAAGATCTTGCTTTCTTCCATCTTCTTGCTTATCTTGTCTTTGATGAGGCTACATTCTTTCCCTAACAAAATGGTGTTACTTTTCTATCAAACTTTTGGTTTGTGTTGTTTGTACTTGCAGTCTATTTCTTCTACTTGTTTCATAGATTTCTGCTTTTATAGTAAAATTGCTGTCTTTCTATCATCACACCTGTTGGCCTTTTCCTAGCTTTGTGATGGTTTTCAGTCCTGTAGTTCAGTGTCTTTATTAAGGCTTGTAGGGTCAATGCCCTTGGAGTCCCTCAGACTTGTTAGATTGTGAGAGGCAGGATTATATCTTCTCTGATTTGTGGGAGTCTCCAAGCAAGAGTTTAGAGGGGTAGAGTACCTGTCAGAATACCCTTACATGAGAGGGAACTCTGTTGTAATGCTTATCTGCCTTCAAAAAAACCCCAAAATCAAACAATACATCAAAGTCTTTCCATTAAATTTAGTAGGTTGTCAGTAATGTCCTAAAGCAAAGGAAGGACTGTTTTATTCCTGTATCCTGAAAGTTGGAGGTCAGCAGAACTAAGCCCTCATCCTCAAGTATTCACATCTTATGTATTAGCCCTATACTTTAAAGCATGTGACAAAAATGTTTCCCTTATTTACATCTGACATTAGGGGTTTGGCCATTTTAAAGTCACATTCTTAGTCTTTTTGATGCAACCATGGAGACTCTTTTAAACCCAATGTTATCACCAGATTTAGTGTTTTGGAGGATTATGAAAGCAACAACCAGACATTTGATCAAACAATTTAGCTGTTTTGCCAATTAGAAGTGCAAATGTAACTCTTTTGGGTCAGGAGACACCAAATGAGAACCCATTTGCTAGGGCAGAGACTCATTTAACAAAACATCCATGGTCTGGTGAACCACTACAGTTTCCCAAATGATTATCCTATTGATGAGCAGTCTCCAGTGTTAGATACCTGGTCTGCCCTGGGGTATAGAGCAAGGGAGCTCTTTTTTTGCATATCCCTTCTTTTATAACTTGAGTCAAGTTCAAAGCTCTTAGTTTATGACGCTTTTATTAGAGTGCTTAATACAGAAGTTGGATGCTGCACTGATATTCTTTTACTTGCTGATGTATTTATCTTGATTGATAAATTCGTTAAATGATGAATGGCCATAAGCTGGAGCAGTCACACACAAAACAACAGTTCTTCAATTACTCATTTGTCACATCTGAGGAGTCAGAAGTAGCCTTTATCCCATTTCCGCTTATTGAATATCTGTAATTTTTTGTGCAACTTTTTTTCAGCATCTTTCGTGCCAGGTAGGCAGTTTGTAGATCCGTGAGGTTGGCAAACCTATAGAATGAAATTGTATTTTGTATGGTGTCTCTCATAGCCCATTTGTAAAATTAGTATATTCTGCTTTCTATTAGTCATCTTAAGGAGGATTAAAGCTGCAGGTTTATGGTTAACCAACATTGTCAAGCTGACTGTTCATAGTTAAGACAAATATTTTCTTTTCATAGACTCTGAAGATTTTAATGGTAAAATAAATAATGTTGAATTTGAAATACAAATGTTTTAAATTGGAAACTTGACTCTAAAAATAATTTTCATCTATCCAGGGAATAAAACAGTAACATGGGGTTCCAATCAGAATGCCTTTAATTTTTTAATTAACATATCTAATCCTCAAAGCCACATTCCAGCAAATAGTTTAATGAGTAGGTGATGTGCCAAAATATGTCCACCTAAGACACCGGTCAAATAATCTATAGCAACTGTAACTGTAGAAATAATGGAGTGTTTCTTAACAACTTGCATGCAGGTTTGTGCCCCAAAAAAGAGAAACTACATTTCAGCAAAAATATTATTTACTGTGAATAGTTTCCCCTGTTCTAGTTGCAAAGAATATCAACAGTTTGCTTTTTATCAGTCCCATGATTTCAGCTGAAGCCTTTCTGGATGCCTTCTTCTTTCTGGGTCCCTGAAAGCTCTGTAAGGGTCAGTAGCGATCTCCCTGTGGGAGACATCCCTTTCCATCCCTGTCTTCAGCTGGGAAGCAGAGTGCCCAGACAGCGTCGGCTTGTACATGTTTTTCCATTCGTTCTACCCCTTCTGTGAGCAACAGATTTGATTACAGTTGGCAATGGATTTATGCTCTGGTTCCATTTTCTCCAGATCAATGATTTCAGACTCAATTACCTCTACATGCCTTTCTGTCTCCATCACCTGATTCTCCAGACCATTAAATTATGCAATGAATGAATCACTTTTATTCTCCAACAAAGGAAAGATTTCTTTCAATTTGTGCAGATTAGTATGGAGGGCTTCCAGGAAAGGCTTGGGGAAAAATTTCTTGCCATGAGAATGGCAATTTGGAGGCGGTGTGTGCATGGTGTGACTCAAAAGTTGGATCCTCTTTCTGAGGACCTTGCCATTTAGTGACCACACAACTTGAAGGAAGTGACCTTTCCACCTTGAATTTCTGCTTTTGGCTTAATGTTCAGCATCCAACAGCCCTTTGGCAATACTAGTGCTAAACTGTTATAATACGATGGCTGCTTCAAAAGGCAGTTTGCTGTATGAATAACTACCTGAGTTGGATTGCCTCTGGTGGGTACAGCTTTGTGGACTGTTGATCCCCATCTTTTACTGATACAGTAGTAAAAGATGAGCAAAACCTAGCATTGTGTGCTGCTGTTTCAAGAAGCTGTATGGTATGTTGGCAGCAGTGAAATGAAAGCCTTTTGCTGTGTTTGAAGTGAGAGGGTGCTCAAGCTATATTCACCTGTAGATGCTGCTTAGCAGTTTACAGCCTCCTACTCTGGGTGTTGTCAGTGAGCTATGAGAACTGTGAACTAAATGTACTCTGGTTTAGGTCAGGATATGAGTATTTTTCTTTCTGAATTCATAGAAATTAAACTTCAGCAGTGTAAATGAACACATTTAACTTTCATTATATTTTAAAAACTAAAAGTTTTGTGCAAGTTCCAGTTTTCAGGCTCCTGCCATCTTTTGCTGGAGCTCAGAAAAGGCAAATTTATCACCACTATGTCTTGTCCTCTTTTTTCCTGTTATGTAGTGCTTTATCATTATAACCAACAATGATAAAATACTGATATATATCATACACTTATTAATAAAACAATACTAATAGGTTTCATAAAATATTTGTTTAGATATTTAACACTACCAACTGTGCTGCTGATTTGTGATTCAGAATGGCTTGTGTTGCAGAATGCATCACTTGGAAACAAATATTTGAATGTTCCCAAATCCTTAATCTTCAGAATATCTCATTTTTAATTAGAAAGGGATTGCAGTAATATGACCTGTGCAAAAGCCAAATCTGATACACAAGAAGACAAAGCTAAGTAAATGAAACAAAAGAAAATCTGCTTTATATGATCTTTTCTCCAGCTTTTTAATATAGCTCTCTTAAAATATAAAGAAGAAAAACAAACCTTTCCAGTGATCTCTATCTGATTCATCAACATTTTAAAAATTAAGAAATATTGACTTAGAACAAGGTTTTGAAGTATATTGAGTAAAATACTCTGTCATGTACTTTTTATTATTAGCAGTAGATTTAAAAACATTGTTGACAAAACCTCAGAACACCAAACAACTCTGTATTACCAGAAAATCCACTAAAAAAACCTATGTATAGTAAAGAAAATATGATACCATTATTTATTTTTTATAATAGCCTTAAATTGCAGCAGGAGAGATTCAGATTGGACATAAGGAAAATTTTTTCCACTGTAAGGGTGATTAGATATTGGAATAGGTTGCCCAGGGAGGTGGTGGAGTCCCCATCCCTGGAGGTGTTCAAGAGGTGTCTGGGTGTGGTGCTGGGTGATATGGTTTGGTGGTGATGTAGGTAGGCGGTTAGACTGACTGATTTTGAAGGTCTCTTCCAACCTTGATGATTCTATGATTCTATAATTTCTTTTGTTGTTTGTATACATACACACAGATAGTTGTAATGCATCTTTCTCAAGAATTGCTGAGAGTTTATTTAGCCTGAGGTGTATCCTTTTGGGAAGTTACTTTTGAGGAAATAGGAATGATTTATCATGGATGCATTAGCAGACATCTGGAAGTTGTTTAAGGGTGAGTCAGTTGCTGGAATAGTCTCATTCCCTTATAACATTGAATCTACTCAATCATATTACTCTCCTCCATTTCTATTAAACAGTGCTACAATGCTAGAAAAGTATCATATCTTACAGGTGTGTTGTAAGTTTCTTTGCCATATTTTAAGTGTAAATAATCACATAATCTGCAGCTGTGTGGAAGATGCAGAGGAAAAGAGAATTTATGTGCATGTGTGTGTGCATGAGCAATGTATCTCTTCAGTTATTAGTTCCTAAACATGTTTTTTTAAAAATACTTATATAGAAATACATAACATCAGTGGAAAAATAAATACTATTACTATTCAATTTCTCTCTTCTTTAAGAAGATCACCTACTGTCTTTCCTATAATATTTTCCAACTTTCATGTGGATTTTTTCCCAAACAGAGGCAGTGTGTATGAGTGCCATCTGCTGACTTCAAGCAATATTGCTCCTGTGTTTGAATAGCTATGGGGAAAAGCGTTTGACAATACAAATTTGTACAGAATTCAAAAGCAGGGATTAAATAAAGTTGCACAGAATGTATATATATATATATATATATATTTCTGACATGGTACAGAAGAAATTATCACACCAGAAAACCAACCCAAAACTTCTAACAGGAGATGTTTCTTGGTGTAAACTGTGAATGAGTTTTGCATAACTGATGTGTTTTCACTGATTATCTGGAGATCAACACCCTCCCTTTCCCCCCACCTTCCCCCCTGTAAAATGGCACAAGAAACAAACAGAGGAAGATCATGTCAGGTGCCAAGGCATTTGTCTGCTCTCCAAACACACTTAAATATTTATCATAGAAACATGCTTAAATGCTCACTAAATCTGGGTTGCTACACTTCTCCTAGGATTAAGCTCACTAGAAGTAATAGCTTCAAATGTTAATTTCCTTCAGAAGAAACTCTGAGCCCAATAAACGATGACCAAACTAATTCTGAGTTTCCATAAAATTTCCTGAAACATTAAGTCTGAATGGAGCTAATGGTGTCTCTCAGAAAATATGTTGAAAGGAGAAAACAAATGTTACTTTTTAAACTACTATATATTTTTTTCAGTATTTTTAGATGTTTTGCATTTTTTTATGTGTGTGGCTATATATAAAAACCTCTAAAGAGTCATTAAAACAAAAGGAAAATAGGACTAATCTATCTCTATCCAGTTCCAAGTATGTCCCTAGATGCTTTTACGGCCATCCTGGTTTGCAAGTTAGTGTGTTGTAATGAACAAAACAAATAAAAAAAAGGGAAATTGGGGTATTAAGAATGGAAAATAATGACCCTTTACACTGAACAGTTAGAGGGATTTTAATGAAACTTACAAAGAAGATAAATGCAGCCACTTTTAAATTGTCTTCTCCCAGGCTGCATTTTGAATATGTAAGCACACTGCACAGTGTTGTTACTGGTTGATAGAGAGAGGAAATTTCTAACAGGATATTGAAATAGAAAGTTTCTAACAAAAATAAACTCTAACATTCCCAAGCACTACTAAAAAAGTATAAAAATGAAAGCAGTGTTTTGCTTTTACAGCTAGGAAGAAATATGGAAAAAAAGTGGTGAAGTCTAGGAAAAGAATGTCCTGAGAAGCAGGACTGACAATGAGCTTTTGACTGACTGCCCAGATCTGTGACTCTGTCTTCCCTGTTGCTTGGCAACTCCATGTTATCACAAAGAAACTGATATTATGTTGGAACAGTCTGGATATGGTAATTCACGTGGGAAGATACTCTTGCAGTGGGAAAACTATTTTATTTCTAGTTTCTGTCAGCATAATTAGGTTTCACATGATGAACTGTAGTACATCCCCTGTTGGGTGCATTTTACCTAAAAAGGTAAAGAGCAACTCTGTCTTGGAAAGAGACTGTACAGAAAAAAAAAGAAACCCAACAAAATACCTCACCTTGTTATTCATTAGACCTGCTCCTACTGTCTACTCAGACACTTCTTCCGGCAGTAGCAACAAAAGGTTTTTCTCAGTGGATCCACTGTGTGGATCCAGTGCAGATTAGAGAGATGAAATTCGGTCATTATAATTTATACAATCACAGTCCCTAAAAGCTGTCGAGATTTGCTTAAGACCTCACTGTTTTACACAAATATCAAAAGATGATCCTCATTTCATCTAAATAGTCCCTGTTCTTTCTTTTTCATTGGCAACAGGCAAGTGCTAAGTTTCAATCACACTTTATTTCTTACCTGCTGAAAGAAGAGGTTGCCTGTGTAGCAGTTACAGAATGCTTTGAAGACCATGACAGAAACTGTCATTCAACTTTGAATTTGACTGATACTGAATGGCTGGGAAGGTACTCAGGTTTTATTGAGGTTTACGGAGAGAATGGCACGAGTATGTATGTAAAGGAAATCTGATTGTGAAAGTTTTGAGCCACAAAAGATACATAATCCGTAATGGGACTTCTATATTGGAGTTTAGGTCTAAGATTTAATTAGAAGGAGAGAATGCATAGAAGGCTCATGATTTAATGCAAATCCCTTTTTCTTAAATATCTAGTTTACTTGTAGCTTTACTGAACCACCACCACTGTCTCCCTGCATTTTCCTCCTGCGTTATTTCTAGTTATTTAACACCAATATGCAGTTCTACAAGTAAGGAAGTACTTCACATGTCTTCAGGACTCCCTGTTCTGGCTTTGGTCAGCAAAACACTCCCTGTCCCTGGGCTTCTCTCTACTGCAGAGTTAACTTGAAATATAACTCAACTTTTGCCCTTGGCTCAAATCCCAACCATACACAAAAACTTCTGACTTGATTATGTTGATACTGTTCAGCTGAAGGGATTGGCCTGGACTGTCAGAAGACACAGGCAGCAGGTTCAATTAGCATAGTTAATACAGCTACCCGCTGCTGCTCCAATAACTTGTCTTCATTGCCAAAAAAGGTGTATTTTTACTGTGAAATAATTTGCTTGAATTAACTATCCTTATTTAAAATAAATCCCTCCATCTCTTTTCTTACAGTGAAGACATTGCTTTCCTGTTAACTCAGAGTGTCCCCTTTTGCTGCGGCTAAACTAACTGAAGAGGAATGAAGTCTGCAATGAAAACAGCCCACAATGTCCTAGGCATTAAATAGACCCATAAACCACAAGCAAAGTCCTTTTCTGAACAGACTCATGGTAGGGAGGTAGCTTCCCTGCTCAGTTTTCATGTGGCCAGCATAGAACCTATCAGCTTGCATCTTATCTACCAAACGAATGAGTTTGTCTCCTTTTTATTTTATCACATCACCTCCAATAAATCAAAAAATGCTCTGGGCAGTTATTTGACTTGAAGGGGAATAATTACTGGACTGACTCCAGCAGCAAGCCTGGCTTAATTAAAACACAGTGTATTTCCCAAAAAGGTAGTGACCAATTTTATTCTGAGTGCAACCTAAACCAGCTTTACAACAGAACAGAACATGTCAACTTTGCTTTACCCTGAAGCTTTTTAAACTGAGTTCCCCTGCTAAATCATGAAGAGCTGATTTCTTACACCCCCTTACCACTAGCACCTCGTGGCTAACTTTACCCACCTTAACTGTTGTCTTCCAATCTAATTGCTAACAGATTCTATGTGTTTTTTAAGCCCTGGCACTAGGGTAACATAAAGCCTGCAGGCAGTCTCCCACACCTTATGTTCGTCGCATTCACTTACACTTGCTGTAGGGTTTTTTTTGTATGCCAGCTAGCAGCTTCCTCTGACTTGTGGACCATGCCAGGCTAAAGGCAGCAAAGCTGTAGCACCTTTTCTGTGTGGCAACAAAAATACCTCTATGATTCCCATCAGCTAGGGTTGGGTTTAGGTTTTTTTAGATTGAAATTGTTCTTTAAACAGTTTGGTCACTATAACCTAAAGTTGCTTCGTATAGCATCCATATTTTCTGTATGCAATGTTTCTCACTGTTGAGGAAAAATTGCTGGTATGTTTTTTTATTCTTGAATTCTAATGAGCACAGAACAAAAAAGGGTACAAATGTGATACAGGCAAGGAGTAGTGAGGAATATGTACCCAGCACTTTTCAGAGGTACACTAACCAATAGAGAGAGCAAACCTCTGGGGACAGATGCTGGGGGTACAAACCAAGACAAAGGATCCCTTCCATTGTGGCCAAGCAGAGCTCTCCAATAGCATTGCTGGGAGCCAAGTGGAGTTCCCAGGACTGGAAAACTGCTGAAAACAACCATTCCCATCTTGCCCACCATGCCCATTAGCACCTGCAATTAGTTTCAGCAAGTCATAGTGTTAGAGAGTTTTTAAAGGAGGGTGGGAGTAAGAAGAGAAGTTTAAACATCATTTTGTTTCCAGCACTACCCAAGTGTGTCACATAAGACTGGATGACTCAGTGCGTGATATATATAGCTTGCCACCTCCAAGATTATTATTTCATATCTGTCTTGGGTTTGTAATGACTGTAGGACTGAATTTAATCAAAAAATAAACTGGATTCAGAAGCACTGTTATCTGCTTATATTAATGTTATGAAATTAATTCTCTCAAGCCTTTTCTATAGTTACGGCTTCTTGTTGATTTACAAGGATTGGTACAGAAAAGAATTGAAAGGCAAATTAAAATAAGAAATAATAAGAGTGACTCAACTTGATTTGTTTGTAGTAGTGTTACCAAGTCTGAAAATTCAGCTGGTCTCCTTTGTTCTAATATCAATCCCAGCATGAGGAATTACAGAGTGCATGTGTGTTTCTCTTAAGGTACAGAAGCTGTAGGTGAGGAAATGGCCATGTTGAGCCAAGGGCCGAAATTGATTTTATGTGCAGAGAACACAAAATGAATTTACAGGCTGGAGAGTCAACTGATATGGGATTGGGAAGGTAGTAAATTTGAATTTACTAGAACACCAGCAAATCAAAAGACAACAAAGCAGATAAATCTTCTAAATGTTAAAAAAAACCACAAACAAAAATATCAGCAGAAACCTTCGTCCTCTCTAATAACATTGAGAATGACTCATGGTTTTCTGAATTTTTATGGGTGGTGATACAAAAATTGCTCTATCTACTACTGACAGATGGTAGGTTTCTTGGTTTTAAAAATATGAAAGCAGCTTGATCTCAAGTACCTTGGGTTAATAATAAAGCTCTTTTTATAGCATGTCTCGATTTTGACAACCATATTGTGCAGTAAATATTGGATTCCACATTGAGTACATTTTAAAAGCCTAAACCAGACTCTTATTTTAGGGGTATGCTGAAACTCTGAGTTTGTGAAGTGGCTTTGTGTTTAACTCCGAAGTAGAGCTGATAGTGGGTTCAGCTATGAATTTAAAAATGCAATTCCTTGTTGGGTAGCTTTCTTAAATTTAATTTCAAAGATGTATAAATACTAAGTTATGCATCTTTTTGTGATGGTAAACCTGGAATAAATCTGCAGGAGTGAAATGCAATTGAATCCACAAGTAAAATGATTTCTTCTTCATATTGCAGAGCACAGATAACTCAAATATATCTATAATTGCTCAGAACAAAAAGTGCTTTGACAATGACATTGTTTGCTCCAAGAATGTCTTCATCACTGTTGGAGACACTGAGATTTATTTTAGTGAACCTTCTGAGAAGCAGGTTAGTTATTTTCTTTCCATTTTGGGTTGCCTCTCAAGATAAGCATTGTAAAGTTACAGCTCTAAAGGAGCATGTTTTTGGAAAATATCTCTCAGTCTGAGTTAATGTAGTATAAGTGCCTAGGCCTGGATAAAGCAGCAGGTCCCAGGAAAAATCTTGTTTTTTCATTTTTTTTTTCAAGTTCTATTTGTTCTACAAAGAAGACTACTCAAAAGCCTCAAGCAGCCAAGGCATATTTGCATTTATTTGTTTCTTTCCACTTGGTTTTCACATGGAAGCTAAAGTACAAAATCAGAGTAACCTTGAATGATTGAAAAGACAAAATATCAAAATACTAAACAACATTTCTAGTAATATTTTTGATCCATCTATATGCTAAAGATAAAAATATTCTTCAGTATATGGTTTGTTATTGAGTGCATACCTTGGTAGAATTACTTTATTAGATCTTAATAAATATTCATTTTTATCAGAAGACCTTAAGGGGACAGGAAAACAAATCTAACTATCAGCTTTGGAAAGCTGGATATTATACTGTGATACACTTTCCAGAACAGGACATTACAATTCTGTGGGATAAGAAGACAATGATGCATGTTAAAGTTGGACCTCGTTGGAAGGTGAGCCTAAATTAATACCTAAATACCTGAGACTTTGTGTAGCTCTCTGTATTGCTAATGTGATCTCTTATTGAATAACTGTGATTGTCTTTTCTTCATGACTAACTTTCCCAGTGATATAGTTATTTATCCCGGTATTCAGCTGCTAGCATTTCCCAGATAAGAAGAGATGGAGAATGTGATTTAATGGCTGGACTCCTGAAGAGAAGGGATGGTTCCCATGGGCACATTTATTCTGTTGCTCCGCAGACTTCAACCTCACAGATATACAGTGTTTCAGCTCTGACTCAGTTACTTTGAGGGTGGGCAAAGAGGGTTAATTTTGAATTACCCAGTTCATTGCGTGTTTTCTTAATTGCTGAAGCCAATGGAAAAAAATATTCCATAACTAGTGACATGGAAGATGGCAGGTTTGTAGCACAGATTGGATTAGGCTGATGTTGGAACTGCACCTTGAGATGTAGTAGGGGCTGCTGAGATGAACAGATAGAGTCACGTTTTGGGGTTAAATTAAGAAGGCAAGGAAAAGATCTAGACAAAAACTGACATTTAGTACAGTTACAAGCTTCAGCCATGATGCAGGAAAGAATATGAGGCTCCTTCTCTTGCCAGTTGGCTTCTCTGTTCCATTCCTACATCATCATCATCTGTCTTGGTGTCTCTGCAACTCAGTGTTTGGGTCCTGGCAGAGTAACCTTATCTGCGCATTCAATAACTACATTCCTGCTTCATCTCAACCATGAACATATGTATTGAAAGTAGGGTCTTTTAAGTAAAAGAGAAGAAAACACTCTATGTTAGAATACAACACCAGATTTTTTGAAGTGTAAGTCAACATTACAATGACCATCTAATCTGGTTTTAAAGAAACATTACTCCAGGCTTTTATCCCAATAGCCGTAAAATGCTTACTTCACATACAAGCTAATTTATCAATACAGATAAAAAAATTCTTCAATTCTTGAGTAAGCCAGCAGGAAGCTGAGTTCTACAGGTTGCATGCAGGGACACAAATACTTCAAGCTCTTTCTGTTTCCAATGACTGTTTCTTCCAGAGGCTTCAGTTCAGTAAGATAATGTCTATAGCAGACTTTAAGGAAAAAGAATTCATTAGAATGAGCCACAGCACCCTGGAAATCCAACTCTACATTTTACTGTTCTGCAGGAGCATCTTTTTCTCTGTGTATGTATATATGTGTGCATGTGTATATACTTTTTCCATCCGTAGCGCATGCCCCAACACAAGAAAGTTGCAGCTGTTTCTTCTGTAACTGCTATTACAAATGTTCTTGCTATTGTGCGCTAAAATTAGAGGCAACCGGTTTTAATGACAGTAACTAGTCAGGCTCCACAATCACGAGCTTGTTCACCGGAACTTTTGACTTTTGAACCGGATGAGTTACTAAGTTTTCAGAAAAAAGGTATGACTAGATTCCAGACCCTTTTCACAGATAGACAGTAAGAACAGGTTCTGGAAAACAGGAAGAACAATGGAAAATGTAAATTTCTATTAAAAGTTATTTGCAATATGGAACTGTAAGGACATCAGTGTCAAAGTATAAGTCAGGGTTGCATTCACCTTTTTCAGTTTAAGAATGTTTTATTTCATGTATGTAATTTTTACTGGTCATTGACTGTCAGTATATGTAAAAAAAATAATTGTTCCTCTCTTTTAGGGTAAACTGGCAGGTTTGTGTGGAAACTTTGACAGATATACTTCAAATGATCTGACTACATCAAATAACATGGAGGTGAGAAATGCACAAGTGTTTGGAGACAGCTGGGTATTAGGACAGGTAAGTCCCATGTCCAGTAAAAATTTAGAAAAAAAGGATGATAATTTTAATTTATAAATGAATGTGTTATAAGCACTTGATATACAGAGATTTTCTAAACCCACAGTGTATAACTGTACATTTTAATTTCTATGTCTGTAGATATAAAATGTGCTAATAATGTCTTATGTCATAGCAAAAAAATTCTGAATTTAAATGAAACCAAACAAATTTTCTTTAGGTAGGAATATATTTTCCCTATATAAGATAATTATCACTGCTGTCTGGATTTCAATTTTCTACAAAGTTAAATATATTGTTGCATACATGTCAGCCCAATATTAAAATCAATTGTAATTTTTCTGTTGTTGGAGACATCAGGATATTGAAAATAAATAGAATCTGAACACCAGGAATAAAGGTCTGGAAAAAAGTTTATTTCTGAACACTGAAAAAAAAAATGGTGATTTTTTTTAGTTGCAGTTTGTAAACAGAGAAGAAACTGACAAAGCAGTGGTGGTGAAGGGGTGAGACATGAAAAGCTCAGAACAGCAACAGGCACAACCCAGTATGAAAACTTGGTTTCTGAGGAGAAGGGAAGAGGTTGTAGAGAGTGGGTGACTGCAACTGTGTTTTATAACACAGGAGAATAGGTATTTTATTAATTTGTGCTGAGAAGTTGTAAGGTTTCATAGCCTTGTGAACCTCCTGAAAAGTCAGTATTTGTAAACCACCCCCTTAGGATGTCGGTGTCAGTTTTTAATCTCTTCTCTCCTGACTCAAAGCAGGAAATTGAACCAAACGTTCATAACGCTCACGTTACGAAATAATATAATACCTATTCTGCTTTGGAGTAAAGGTTTTGAGGCTTTTCTCCCTCAATATCTCCCTTTGGATATAATTTACATAAAATGTATAAATTGTGTGAGCAAACAAGGCAAATGTGTAATGTTGGTGGGTATACTGCTCATCTAGAAGGTGATACATAAAAAATATATAAATACATTGTATGAAGTATAGGAATTTTTCTTTTCCAATATTTCAGTTTAGTGTCTGTTTTAAAGAAAGTGTATAGTGTTTGCATAGCACATTAACTTCTAGGATGTTATGACCTTTGCTTATACAGCCCAAACTTGCACTTGTCTTTTTTTAAATTTTTTTGAACCACAGAATCATTAAGGTTGAAAGAGACCTTCAAGATCATCCAGTCCAACCACTACTTACATCACCCTTAAACCATATCACCCAGTGCCAGATCCAGACTTTTCTTGAACACCTCCAGGGATGGTGACTCTACCACCTCCTTGGACAACCTATTCCAATACTTAATCACTCTTACAGTGAAAAAATTTTTCCTTATGTCCAATCTGAATCTCCCCTGCTGCAATTTAAAGCCATTTCCTCTTGTCCTTTCACTATGGGCACGGCAGAAGAGACCAAGCCTCACCTCACTACAACATATATTTGGTAAAATCTCATGTAATCCTCATATCTCTGTGGCTGCAGAGCAGTCAGGATCCAAATTCAATATTGGCCTCATAGGCAGCCTGCGCTCAGCCAGGCTTGACACTTCATGTCCCTCCACAGTAGGCCTCAGGGAATTTTTTCAGAAAGGATATTTGGCCTTTATAGACATGTATTCTGGTCATCTTTTCTGCAAAATCTGAATACTGTAAAGGATTTTTTGATAGCTTGAGGCCTAGAACCAAATTCTGCTGTTGGCAAGCATACTTGCATTGGCACTATGAAGTGTGGGATGCTTCCAGGGTTTCTTCCTGGTGGGAGTGGTAGCACAATTCCCACTGCTGTGCGCCAGCACCTGCACAGGAGGGCAGCATAAGTGGGCAACTACACTGCAGCTGAGGCTGCATCAGGACACCCCAATGCTGCCTACATATCCATCATTGCCCCCTCCTGGGCTTCCCTGCTACACCAACAGAGTATGGTTTTTGATAAACTCATATTTTTTGAGCTGAGTGTTGTTTTGTTATATTTTTCTGTTTGTTTGTTTTTCTTCTTGAAGAGAAACTTTAGGAGAGAGAGTTGTATCTCAGCCATTTTTGAGTTATCGCAATGATCTTTGAATTTTTTTTCATGAGTTGCTGTCTTCCTACTCTTGCTTCTTTATTTGAACTTACAGGGCTAAAGCCATCTGTAGTGTGACTCCATTTAAAGTCAGTGCATCCACCAGGGATAGATTTGGACCATGTATTTGTTTGTGATGTTACAGTTGGTTGCTCTGGTAATGATCATAATGTGTCACAAAGAAAACATTTTGTCTTTATGCACTGAGCAGACAGCAGGAACATTTTAGTACTTCAGAACAAAACACAAAGATTCTTTTTTGTGCAAATGTTTTCAATTATAACAGTGAATCAGGGAAAGAGGAAGATGAAGAAGGTAGCATTTAAACTTTATTTTTGCTTTCTGAGTATACAGATATTGAATTATATGATACTGTAGTGTATCTGCTTCCGTAGTAAACACACCTTTGTACAAAATATTTGTGGTGTTTTTGCTCTTTTTTAAGTGCAAGAGCCCAAATGAAACACTAAGACCATGTGAAGTACATCAGAGCAAGTTCCCTTATGCCAAAAAGGAATGTTCAATTTTATACAGTGATGTTTTTGCACCTTGTCGTAATGTGGTAAGTTTATTAAATATCCAAGATGTGCTTTCATGTAGGAAAATATTAAAATTCCAGTAATTAATTTCTTCTTGCTATTTCTTCAGTCTGAATGCCATGGAGGATACAAAGTAGAGCCCTGCAAGTATGTCTATGTGGGTGGGCTATGTTTGTGCAGAGCTTCTTGTTTCTTTCAGGAGTGGAGCCTAAACATAATAGTGATAACTAGGAGCCAAGAGTTAGTAGACTGGATAATCAAGGTTTTGTTCTCTTTAGGCTATATTTATATCTTTTATTTATATAGGTAACTAAATTTTTAAGGCTTTTGTATATATTGCAGGATTCTAAAATAAGCATTTGTGTAATGTGCCTACAGCTTATCTCAAATGGTTTTATTTTGTTAGCTGTTCTGCTCACTATAGAAAGAAATATGAGAGCTATCAGTATTTTTAATTGGCTGACATCATCTGCTTTTTATCAAAACTCTGAGATATGGTGTCATTGTTTTCCCAATACCTGGCTGAGCCTGAGATGTGAGTTACAAGAATGTCCTCAAGTTCAATCTAGACAAGTTGAGGAGAACGATAGCTTGTGTGGAAAGCTTTTGTTCCATTTTAATCCATACTTCATCAACACAAGACATGCTCTCTATGTTTATCCTGATTTCAGATTTTAGTCTTCCAAAGGTATTTAGCTATCAGACGTGCTTCTTTGCATGTGTGCAAGCAAGAACCACTGCGACATTCTGTCTGTCTCTTATTTTCTTTATGACTAGATGAGACCATTAGATGTTCCAGCTGAACCTCCTGACTTGCAGGACTGAAGTTTGATATGAACATGGTTAGGAATTTGCCTGAGGAGGAGGTTGCAGTAGCTTAACCCAAGAGATTTATTAATGTTGACTTTAGTTACTATGCAAAGAATTTTTTGAGCATGTGCATGAGAACATAGTGATGAGTGTATTTTCAAAGTGGAAAGTAATAAATAAAAATGGAACTTTTGAGAGTTTTTAAAGACCTGTATTATAATAACTCATAAAGAAAGATGTTTGCTCTTGAACATTTATTTTCTAAGTCTTACCCATGCTGTGATTAAAATTTGCAAACATTATGACAAAAATTTAGCATAATTATGTTAAAAAAAGCGTGCCAGGTACAAAACATGTCATTCAATTAGTAGTCAAGTATTTTCACATGCACATATCCATCCTGTATGGGACAGCCTGTAAAGCAAATATCATCCAGGCTTTTTTACAACCTATTCATCAGCATGTGAAAATAAGGCTCTTACAAATACAATGTAAAGTTACCCCCTATCAAGGATATTTGCAGCTAACTGCTGGCTGCATTGGAGGGGAACCAGCTGCCCAGGAAAAAAGCCCAAATAGACTGAAACTGGGGGCATGGAAGGAACAGAAATTGTAGATGTGGATTTCAGGATGCATTTAGAGCAGCACTCTTACAGTTGTTCCTTCTGTGTGTGTGGTGGAAGATCTTGCGGTGCATGGAGGCAAGTTCCTGCCTGTGGGACAGGCAGCCTCAGAGTTCAGCTGAGGCTGCAAAACCCTGTTTTCAGGGACATAAAAACTTACATCTGTGGCTGGCAGCGACTGACAGATTGCAGTTGCCCAGCTAAGCACTGAACTTAGCAGGGGCTGAGAAGCCTCAACACTCACAGAAAAAAAGGTCTTCCTCATAACTCGTGAACTCAGCAGGAGCCTTGACCCTAGGCTCCTGGTTTGCAACAGCAGGATGTTGCTCACCGATGGAGAGATGCTGTCTTTCAGACATTAGAAACAGGTTGAACTCTTTGGATCCAATCTGCTCTTTGGTGGTTCCTGCGAAGCTGTTACAGCAATTTTCAATGGAGCTAATGTGTCCCCACCTCAGTGGCATCCTCGTTTTCAAAACAAGAAAAAGAATGAAAGCAAAGTGACATCTCTTTCCACTGAAAGCAGAAAAACAGTCTTCATATCCCTGCCAGCTTCTCATAACTGCCAGCTGAGAAGTCATCTCTGTGTTACATAAGTGCTGCTTTGTTTCTGTGATGGTATTTCTGTAATCTGATGTGTGCCATTTGAGTGCTCTACAACTGAGTTAGACCGGAGTCTAAAAACAAGTCTAAACATCCCATGAGTTGAGTAAGAATACTGTTTTGGAAATGTTGTTCAACATTACAAAAACGGTGAATAAAACTCAAGAAACAATGTAATCATGTAAAACCACAAAATAATGTGACAAGATTCTAGAGTGGGGAAGTGGATTTCTGATCTCATGAAGGTTTGTGGGCAAAGTGGATTAAAGTCTTGATGAGTGCAGAAATATTTTTCTGCAAAATGTCACCAGCATGCTCATGTTTTCTGTATCTGACCAAAATCCCCTCTACAAATTATTCCTTTAATTAGTTGATAAGAGCCACAGCTCCGATTGCGTGTTGTTCATGCAAAAGTGACAGGATGACTATAGATGGCAGTATTTTCCTTATAAAAATGCAGAACTGACAGCTTCAATGTACTCTCCAAAACTGATGAACAGCAAGCGTGTGGACAGACATACTTGTTAATAGTCACTGAATGAAATTCAGTAACTGTTCAGGTAACATAGGTACAAGCTGATCATTTGAAGTGTACTTTTTGTATGGGAATGTACTCAAACCTTAGAAAATGCTTTATTATTTGTATTAAATTCCTTCTGTCTGTCCAGAGACAGCACTTCTGATGAAAATGGTGCAACAGGAATTTTTATGGCTCATGCAATTAAGTCACCAGACCTCTTTGTTTTTCTTTCTTTATTTTTTTTCCTTACCCAGATTGATGTGACTTCTTTTGTCAAAAATTGTCACACAGATACGTGCAACTGCAATCTTGGTGGGGACTGTGAGTGCTTGTGTACCAGTATTGCAGCTTATGCTCACAAATGCTGCCAGCAAGGAGCAGTGATTCATTGGCGATCTCCTTCCCTCTGTGGTATGTACCTGGGCTGGCCTTGTACAGGAGCTCATCTTTGAGGTATCTTTGGCATTTTGCTGCACAATAATACAAATATGTGCAAGGTCCTGCACATGGGTTGAGGTAATCCCATGCACAAATACAGGCTGGGTGGAGAATGGTTTGAGAAAAACCCCAGGGAGAAGGACTTGGGGCTGTTGGTTGATAATAAGATCAACATGATCAAGCAGTGTGCGTTTGCAGACCAGAAAACCAAAAGTATCTTGGGCTGCATTAAAAGAATTGTGACCAGCAGGTCAAGGGAGGTGATTCTCCCCCTCTGCTCTGCTTTCGCTAGACTCCAGCTGGAGTACTGTGTCCAGTTCCAAAGTCCCCAACATAAGAAGGACATGGAGCTGTTGGGGTGAGTCCAGAGGAGGCCCACAAAGATGATCAGAGGGCTGGAGCACCTCTCTTATGAAGTCAGGCTGAGAGAGTTGAGATTGTTCAGCCTGGAGAAGAGAAGGCTCTGGGAAGACCTTCTAGCAGCCTTCCAGTACCTCAAGGGGCTACAGGAAAGCTGGAGCATGGAGCCTTTTGACAAGGGCATGGAGTGATAGGACAAGAGGAAATGGGTTCAAACAGAAAGAGGGTAAATTTAGATTAGATATCAGGAAAAAATTCTTTCCTGTGAGGGTGGTAAAACACTGACACAGGTTACCCAGAGAAGTTGTGGCTGCCCCCTCCCTGCCAGTGTTCAAGGCCAGGCTGGATGGGGCTTTGAGCCCTGGTCTAGTGGGAGGTGTCTCTGGCCATGGCAGGGCAGTTGGAAGTGGATGATCTTTGAGGTCTCTTCCAACCCAAACCATTCTGTGATTTTATTACAGAAGCAAGTGGATAATAAATGTACTTCTTCACAATTTTCAAGCTGTCTCTGTGTTAGATGTTAGTCTTACACACCCACATTTGCTATCTAATTGAAGAGGACCGGCTGTGCTCAGGATGTGCCAGAGCAAAGACTATTGGAAAGGCACCAGTATACCATATCTGGGGTACATCTAGTGTTCTGTGTGGGGCTGCAAAGAGATTCAGTCCATTCCGGTTTTCATTGACAGTGAGAAGGCTTCTCTGCTATAGAATAATTTGTACTTCAGGTCTGCTGACCTGGCACATCTACCTAAATACAGCTGTATGTCACTGAATAAAAGCCTAAGGAAATAAAGTCCCTGACTGAAATACATTATGGGAAAGGAAACTTCCCCTGACAAAAGTGAATGTTACATATTTAGGATGCAGATATGCATAGATTCTGTTGTTACTTTGTAATAATAATGTGTTTATTTTCTTTTCCTTTTAGCTTATGACTGTGAATATTACAATCAAGGTATGCAGTATTTTATATTACTATCTTTATTCATTCTTATGTTTATATAGCTTGCTGAATACACTTACTCTTCATGCTTCCTAGCGTACCCACTATGTGCTAGAAACAAATCTGTACTCCCTGGTTCCAAAATGGAATCCATTTTTATAAGGTATTTAGTTGCAGATAATTCCCCACATTGACCACTCTAGAATACAGAAAGCACCTTTGACTACTATTCTGTCATCTTTCTTTCTGTATGATGCTATTTTGAGGTATTTATCTCTCCCATCCTCACTTACTTTTTTTCTCTTTTAAAAACAATACTTTTCTTATACCATTTCACTCAGAATAACCCTAAAAGAAGTAGTTTGGTAATTTCTCTCTTTCACAGGTTAGAATGATTATTTTTGTGCTCCTGATTTGGGTACGTGAGTTTAAAGAGCTCACCCTTTGCTCCTTTGATTCTTTTTTTCTTTCTTTCCTCATTAAACTGTCTCTACCTCAACCCAGGAGTATTTTCAGTTCTTGCCCTTCAATTGTCTCCCCCATCCCACTTGGGAGGGAATGAGTGAGTGGCTCTGTGGTGCTTAGCTGTCTACTGGGATAAAGTCAGGACTGGCGTTATGCCTATTTCTACCACCAAGTGCCAGCAAAACACCTTTTGGGACTAGGATGCTCCTCCTTTGATACTTCTTTGTTCTTCATTATATCAAACTGTTGAATCTTTATGGAAACTTCCTCAATTACAGCTCAGTCCTGCTTTTACTCAAGTCATGGGCAAAATGTCTATTAATACATAGGGATAGACATCCAATGATTTAGAATAAGGAGTCTTTGTAAGATAAATTTCCTCACCACTACTCAAAAGGTTGTCATTTTGTTCCAAGCTTGAGGGCTCCATGTGCCTATGAGCTCCAGCAGTTTCCATATAAAAACAGTACATATTTTCAAGCAGTTCTCTTCAGAAATTGGTGTTCAACTTCTAGCTGAGCTAAATCTCATTATTTTGAGAATTTCTTCTCTCTTGAAAGAGTCATATTTGAAAGGAGTTTTCTGAGACTAGGAAAGGGGTTTAGTCTTTTCACTGCAAGGATTAAAAGCTTTCACAAAACCTACACATTTTGTTTATTACTCACGAGGTCAGGTTTTAGAAGTGTGCTGCTCTTGGTTCTTTCAATTGGATATAGTGACAAAGACAGATGCTGTTGTATCTGGATGTATTCCTGTGAGCCTTTCCAGCCAGCAGAAACAACTCCAGGGGTTTGCTGCTGGGCATGGTTAGGCCAGCATCATTTTGGCAGTGGTACCAGTTGAAGCTGTTGTCACTGTTATATTGGCATGAGCTTTTGCATGATGATATGGTGAACCAGACTGGAAAAATTAGCTGGTTATTATTCAGCTGGACCACTTAACTGCTGAAGCACTTAGGATGGCATTATAAATGGGGCAGGAGAGGGGCAGAAGCAAGTGGCTTGCGGGAGAAGATGAACTAGACAGCTGCATAAGAAATATTGCTACCAAAAGTTGAATTACAACCTTATAATTTGAAATCTAGGATTTTCTATGGTGGGGATTGCCTTGTAGATCTTAGAGTACTTTCAGTATCTATCTGGGGAATAATATTAAAGTTGCTCTATTGATCTTTCAAAGTACAGAAATAAGGACATGTAAAAGACTAAATACCCTACAGATGGCTTTCTTGTACAGGTCATTTTGTGAGGACAGCTACCCACCCCTTTTTGTGCTCACTTTGTACCTGTTATATTCTGGGCAGCAAGCAAAGAATAAAGGGGTACATTGAGCAGATAGATACAGACCGACTCCAGTATAGTACCTTGAGATATTGAGCTGTAGTTCCAAATTTGTTTAATTTCAGGTATGGTGAAATTTTTAAGGCAATGTATTATGTCAGCTAAAACTTAGGTTTTGTATGTTTTGCAAGGAGAATTTATTTATTTATTTGTTTTTCTTCCCTTAGGTCTTGGTGAAGGACCCTATATTTTGGCAAGTTATGGAGAGAATGACACAATTATAGGAGCTAACATATCCAGTAGAAGGATATTTCCCCTGCCTCGAATGGGAGCATATGGAAATGTATTTTTCAGTTTCATGATAACTCCAGGTCTTTTCAAAGACAAAGAATTATGTAAGTGTTCTCAACAATTTTGCTAATGTCAATACATATTTTTCAAACTATATGAATGACTTTTGCTGCATCTTCTAAATCAACTAAAATAGTCTAGATATTTTTAGCTATTGAATCAAATGAAAATGAATCAGCCAAGTTCAAAACTGAGGAAAAATACTGATTTTTTACATTTTTATTTTAAATATTGGAAAACTTTGTTGTCAGCTTTCAAGCTGACTTTTCAAAGATTTTTTCATAAATATTACAAAATACAAGGGAATAGAATTCCTTTGTGAAAAAAAAATAGTTTGCATAACTAGAAACTGCAAAATTTTGCACGTGTATCTAGCAAGTATCAACACTGAAGGTGAATGCAGGATATTTTTGTCTCCTGTAAAATCACTTCTATTTTATCTTTTCTTCTTTTTTTGTGACTTTTAGTGGACTATAAAATGTGCAGCTTAGAACAACCAGTCTATTTCCTGAATTGTTAGTAACCAGCATCTCCATACAATGTAGATGGAAGTTTCTTAGGTCAACAGCTCTATTTTTCACTTATCTGACTGATCCAAACTGTACAACCAAAATTAAGTATTTTTCCTTCTGTATATATATTTCTTTCTTCACATGTATTTGGTTTGTCAGCCAAATAAGTCAGTACAGATTTTATTATTGCTTTTTCACAGAATCTAATTTGTTGAAAAAATCCCAAAGCCTCAAAAATCAACATAGAGAAGGCTGTCTTCATAGTAAAATTTGAAACTATATTCACAGACAGTTGATGATTTTACAGTGGAGAAATTATGTTTTTAGATATGATTTTGAAATGAGAAGGTACATAGAACAGAAAGATTAATAAATTCTTGTCAATTCTCCAACTAATATAAAGTGGAAGTAAAACATTCCGTATATCTGCAGTACAAAGTAGCTTTCATACCTGTGAGGAGTGAGATAGTATTCACCTAGATTAAAGACATTTCAAGATTTTATTCAAATTGAAGACCAAATTTGAAGTCAGTCTTCTTCTAAGTTCTTAAATTTTCAAGGAGTTTTCTCTACTTCTGATTTCTGGCATGGGTAGAGCAAATAGACGGTCGAGTCTTTTATTTGGCCACAGGTTTTCTTACTGTATTGATAGTTATGACTGTATGTAAAAAAATCTTGACCTCAAGGTGAAATCAAGTATGTTCTTACAGCATTTGTATAATGTTGTTTATGAATGAAATTTTGCTACAGCTGAGCTGTCAGGCATTTGAATTTGAGAAAAAATTCCCAATTTGAGTAAGTCCCATTTTGAGACCACTTATGAACAATTTTGAAGGCTGATAGCATAGGCTGAATGTAGATTTAATCTAACTGGTTATCTCCCTGGTGGCTCAGGACTATGTGATTGTTTGAAGTGTCCTTTACCTTTATACCCTGCATTTCTAACTTTTTTTTTGTGTTACATAACACTGAAATATTTTTTTGTTAAAAGCAGTTGTTTAGAAGGAGCCACTTAACATCAAACATATAGATTTTAATCTCATTTTTAAGTTGTTTTCTGTGAAAATCTTACTATTATTATTATATTTTTCTTCCGTGGAAGCTCTCTCTCTTATTTCCCTTGAATCTGCTGAAAGACCGAACTACTTCCTGTACGTACACGACAATGAAACCATTGGGTTGGAACAGTGGCAAGCAAGTCCCTCCTTTCAGAGACGAGCCACCTTCTTCCATCACCATGGCCTCTGGAATCCAGGGCTCAGTGCCTTTGAACTGCACAGTAAAAAAGGTTTTTTCATCATTCTCACATCAACCGGTGTTAGAGTGGCAAAGTATGATGATTCACAAGAATTCAAACGCTTGAGTAGCTTTAGTATCGAAGGTAAATTTTGCATAATGCCCAGAGGCAAATATAGTTTTTTTCTGCTTGTCTACAGAGCACTTGTCTTTCATAATTTCATAATTTTCAAGTACTATTGTGTCTTTGTCTTCCATTTTGCCTCCAAATGCTATTATTTTCTATTTTTTGCAAGTATGATGATCACTTTACCTTTTTACATTTGTATTGTTTTACTCTCAAAATCAATGTGGCACGTCACAGAAGATGCACATCAATGTCTTGTTAGTGAGCTATAGATAGCTATTCTTTTAATTAAATGAGGTAACTACATTGCTTCTGAAACCAATAGTACCTTCACTATGTTTAACTGATTTTTAAGATTTTTAAACAGAATATAGGGTAAAAGTGAGTAGCTGTTTGTATCTTTGAAGCTTCAGTGTCTTTTAGCTGGATTATATTTATAATACTTGAAACTGAAAATGAACAAAATCTCACCTATTTGAAAGTTCCAAGAATTTCTCTACTTTATTTTCATTTTTTAATTTTTCTGAAAATCCCAATGTACATTATAGAAAAGACTATACATTTATTGTTTATTGACTACACAATCAATAAGTAATACCTTTTACTTCTTTCTCAGAACTCAGTGCATCTGTGCCTTATAGAAGGATGTGTGAATGGCGATATGAATCTTGTGCTAATCCTTGTGTTAAAACATGTAGTGATCCTGAAGGAACAGCATGTAAATTCCTTCCTCCGTAAGTAAAATTAAGCTCATATGGCTACTGTATTGTTTTTCAAGTAACATGCATAGCATATGCTTTCTGAAAATTACTGCAGCTGCAAGATCCATTCATTTTTAGTCATCCAGATTTCAGTAACGCTCTTCTGAGCAACTCTCAACATTTATAACAAGCCTCTCATTTCCCATGGTATATATTCCTGTTTACATGTGATCTTTCAATATATGAATAAGAGGGTTTGTATATAGCCCAGGGGATTAACTTCTGGTAGTGGTTAAGCAGAAATCTATTAAATTAAATGAAGGGTATTTCCTTCTGTGGATTTATATTCACATCCTAAACCAGCATCTCACTATGCTGTAAACGACTACATCTTTCTTGTATATATAACAGAGATCAAAACCTGTAGGAATAGTAAGGGTGGACTACGCCCTCTCCTGTAAGAGAAGGGAATTTTATACTAAGAGATGCTCATTGTCATGAGGTGAGGGATTTCACGTGGTTATGTTGTTACTTAGTAACAAGATTTCCTGTCTCTACATCTACCCTGGCATCTATTGAACCACAACAAACTAAAAGGAAAAATGCTTAAAAACTCAGTGAAAATAATCTGGTGGAAAAGAAATTATATTTTGAATTTCAGACTACCGTGCTAGGCATATGCAGTTTATGATTAGTGATATTTCTAATATTACTAATTTTCTCTGTTAGTATTCTTAGCTTTTTCCATATGGGCGCACTGGTTGCTAATATAATGATTTTCTTACTAAAAATCCCCCCAAAATGAAAAAGTAAGTGAATATATGGACTTGTCTGCACTCTCCTACGTTGAGAGTGCACAAGAAATACTTTCTATGAAGTCAGTCTAAACATTCTAATGTCCCAAACATATCTGGGTAAAACAGTGGTCTTGTACAGAAGTTCTTCATCCTATGGAAAACCTTTCTGCTTTAGGGATCTGAACTTCTACCTGGTTGTGGAAGCAGAATGGTTTGTCATGTTTGTCATGTTTGTCATATTTGTCAGCCTATCTAAAGAATTTATCATTAACAGTTTAGAAACAAAATTGTGCTGTTCAGTGCCTTTTTGACCTTAAAATGTCTCAAAATGCTGTGTTCACCATTAAACTGGAAAGTTCTCAGTACTCTCATGAGAAAGGTATCCAAATGTTTCATTTTACCAAAATAAAATAGTTAATTTATATTCCTACTGTGGCTTTAGAATTAACTATACAATTTTTTAAAGGGTTGAAGGATGCTTGCCGTACTGTCCCAAAAACATGATCCTTGATGAGATCACACTTAAGTGTGTTTATCCAGAAGACTGTAAGTATATTTAATTTTATTGGTCTAATCTTATAAATCACTCTAGAGATCCCAGGAAAGGCTTTAAATCAAATGTACATTGTTGTTTTTCTCATTAAACATTTTACCAGAACATCTCTCTGGGATATCTAAGAATATCTCTCTGGGACACAGACTTCATTCCCAGTCATCTAAAACACATCTCTTACACCCAACCAAGCTATTTCTAAAGTTGAATTCTTTCATTTCTCTAATAGTGTTTTAAATTTAACCTTTTGTGATGGTGTTATACTCATCACAACTGCTTTTGACTATATACTGCTAGTATATCATATGTAGAGAAAGATCCCAAATGGAAGAAATACTGCATGGTGAAAAGTTCAGACTTTACAGTTGATGAGATACCACTAACAAAATCTGTACATCTATTTCATAACTTCTGTTGTGTCAAGATACCACGTTATTTCCTTATTTTGGGGATACAGTATTCTTTTTGTTAAAATTACATTTTAATACTGTCTCTTACTTTATTTAAAAAATTTGAATTAAATACATTATCCTTGATATCTGCTAATACAAAGCTATCTCATATAGTATGCTACATTCCAAAGATTTATTTATTCCAAATATTTTATATTTTACTATCTTGGCTTTACTGAATTTTCAATGGAATTCCTTTGTTTCTTCAAAACTGCTATTCAAAATCAAGGTTTTCATGAATAATAATAAATTAATTTGATTTATAAAGATTAGGAAACTTCTTGAGTCATTTGAGTTCCTCAAAGTCATCAGGCAGCCTGGAACCATTAACAAGTTATCTTCTCAGCAAAATGATGCTCTGATTTGCTAATATTTAAATGGGACTTGAGTAGAGGTAAATGTTGCTGTTTTGCTTTACCAATAATCCATAAAAGACAGTGAAACCTGTCCTTTTCCTTTTAGGCATACCTGTGGCACCTACAGGATCTTCAATTGGAACAAAGCCATCATTGTTTCTCTCTCACATGGGTGCTACCACGGAGAGAATTACTCAGACACCTCCTTTATTTGCTTCTTCGGGGACTGAGTCAACTAGCACCAGTATGACAACCAAAATAACCATGAAGTCAAACACAACTTTAAGGGAAATGAATATGTCAGCACAGACCATTACAGACTTTCATTCACTGGAAGCATCCAATGCAGTCATCAATTCAACATTTTCATTACCAAGTACAGTGGAGCCTTCTGATGTACTTCCCAGCACAGCAAGCCTTACTGTCCTTTCCAAACTCATCTCTTCAACAGATTTTCTAACTGCTCTTCAAGCCTCTGCAGTCACATCACGTACTGCCAGTTCTAGTGCATCTATACATTTACCCATTACAACAGCAACTCCAAAAACCCTGATCAGTGCAAGTTCTATTCCAACACATTCTGTATTATTAATACCTTCTTCCCTAGTGGTAGTTCCATTTCCACTTGAAACATCAACCATTCAGCTAGGAACTGTTCCCCCTACCTCAGCATTAACAAATTTAAGCTCCAAGAAATATTTTGTTACTTTTGAGCTGCCTGCAGGAACTGGGAAGAGTAGGAGTCCTTCAGTAAGTCATTCTAAGGGAGCAGCAGTATCCTCTGAAGTGTCTTTGTCTGCTTTGCTGTCTGGCAGAGCAACTTTCACAAGACCAGTGTTTCTTCTAGATTCACATTTGACACTCAGCACAGCTACTTCTCCTGTGTCTGTTAGAACTAGATCTGGCACTGGTCAAACTACACTTTACCCAACGCCCATTTCTGCACTGACTTCAACTGCTCCTCAAATGCCTATGACTAGTAGATTTGCTACATTTGAGAAAATTTTTCCTCAATTAATCACAGTTCTGTATTTTGAAACAGCAAAACCCTTGTCTAAAACTACTCTGATATCATTAAATGCAAGTTCTTTAGATAGTTTTTCTCCAAAGCCACTTTTATCTTCTGTGAAAATTTCATTGACTGTTCCCAAGCGGACATCTCCATTATTAAAAGGCAGTACTTCTGCTGCTCTGCCCATAAGGACTGTATCTTCACCTCAAGTTGCTTTTCAAATCCCTACAAACACTCTTCGAGTCCTTCTGTAAAATACAGAGTATCTATACCAGTGCATTCTCTGACTACCTCTCTGAAGCCCAAAGCTATGGCAGATGTCACTGTTGCCTCTGAAAGTCTTTATAAAGTACTTTCCGCTGCTTCCACTCCTCTAGTCAATCCAACAATCTCTTATATGTCTATAACAAGGAAAGCTTCAACAGAAAATAAATACATAATGCACACTGATTCTCTTTCAGTGTCATCCATTTATAAAAAACTAATGAAATCCATTATTTCTACAGTCTTCCCTCTTAGGACATTGGCATTACCTCTAAATGCTACATTAATAACCAATTCAGAAATTACAGAGTACCCAAGCAGCTCACATACAGAATTGAAAACTGACTCTGTGGCACAGAGTTCAGAAACTTTAATTCCTAAAGATCCTTCTCTTACAGGGTCATCATCTTTATTTATGATCTTGTTATCAACATCAGTACCATCTTATGTGACATCTCATACCATGAGTTCTTCGCTGATTCCCATAGTCAGTAGGACATCATCATTAACACAAAATATAACTGACAACCAAACATCAGTTTCATCTCTAGATACACAAGGAACTTCAAAAAGTCTAGTTATAGACTTTGCAACTTCTTCCATAGATTTTTCTACATTCACTTTAAACATAAGCCCTTCTACGACCAGCCTTTCACCAGCACTACAAACATCCAATACAATGCTCTCTTCGCTAATGCCTACAACTCCCGAAGCCACTTTAGAAAGCCAGTCCAGTAGGGTCTCTATGTCTTCACCTCTTTCTAATACCACTCGTATCTCTACTGTTTCTCTAGGAAAACAGAGTTCTTCGGTAAGTTCTTCAGAAGAAGATGGAACAATATCAGCCATATCAGTTGGAATCATCACTCAATCCACTGCACCAATGATCATGAACACAACAGTGAATGCTACATCCTTAAAAGCACCTTATATTTTTGCAAAAATGCTACCTAGCTCTTCAGCCAGTTTATTAGTTGCTACTGGCACTGCTGTAGCCTCTAGGATTACTAAAAAAACCACTGATTCTTCTGTTGCTGATTTGGAGTTTTATATTACTTCAGCTTCAGTTCCTACCACCATAGAAACACCCATGCATGTGTCACGCCAAACTTTATTTACATCTGCAGTGACTCAGTTTTCACAGAGCACTAAAGAAACTCCAAAAATCATGAAAACAACTGGCACTACAAGTCCATTATCACAGACGAAGAGTACCTCATTTACAGCTTCAGAAGTTAAACACACAGCCTCATTTGAAAGAGCTCTGGGTATTTTAGAAAGTGGTCAGACTTTACATGAGCAAAGAATTGTTACCAGGACAAAACCAACCACAAGTGAGAAATCTTCCCTGCCTTATTTTACAGTATCTGTAGTCCAGAGTTTGCCTTTTTCAAGAAATACAACCTCAGTAAAAAATCTCTCTCTTTCTGGAGTCCCAGATGTAACCTCATATTGGTCCAAAATCCCAACACAGAAAACCATTAAACAATATTTCAGTTTAACAGACCCCACAGAGCTGCAGACCAGAACTATAACAGGTTTATCTCATTATAGTAGTGGAATGTCTCTGCCTTCCTCTTCAGAGCCCGTGGAAACACAAACTTCACTGGCAAGCACAGAAGCAATGACAGCTGCAGCTGACAAGGCTTCCTTTGGTACAAGGACCCATACACTGACGTCTACATCTACCGAATGTGTGGTATGATCAGTTTTACTTGCCCCTATGTCTTAAATTATATATTGCTCTTCAGTCCCTTCTGTTGTGCTATGAACATAATACCAGAGATTTCAAATATCTCCTGGTTTTGTCTTTCTTTGTACATTTTAAAATATTTAGTGATTCTTAGAGGATTGTAGTATCACTGCTTTTATACTGCCCTGGTCAATTCTGCAACTAGAGTGTATTGCTCTGAAAAAAAAAAAAGGTTTTTAAACCTCTGTGCTGATTCTAGATAGGTAGAATATCTAGAAATGTATTTCTGAGTTGCAGAAAAAGCCATAATCCATGGATTTTTTTTTGTGTTTCTGCATAATCTTACCCTGCCTTTCTTTTTCTTCCCATTTGTTTCTTTGTCATTGAACTTAAAATGATGGGAATGCATGATTATGTATTTCTTAAAATGCCACAAAGTAATACTGGATATAACATGTAGCCTCAATGCATAATACTTTACATAGAATACTCCACAAAATGGAATAGATGGAACAGAACAGGTGTGGGGAAATGGACATGCATCATTGTCACCTGCCACGACCACACAAAAGCAATGCATTCCAAAATAACTGAGGAGGGTCACATAAACACACTGATTTTGTCTCAGAGCAGGGTTATGAACAAATGATCGCTTGAACTTCATAAGGGCAATTAATGTAAGGTTGATACTGGTTATTTCTTCCTTATTTGACAGCCAAGATACCTGGAACCTGTTGACAAATGTAGCCAGTATGTATGTGTTAATATGGGTTGGAGGTTATACAATCTTTCAAAGAACTGCCCTAAGGATGTGCAGAAACCAGACTGTGGTTTTCGAGGAATGCCAGTTCAAGTTAACACTGATAGCTGTTGCCCAGAATGGGAATGTCCCTGTAAGTCACTGTTTTATTTTTAAATACAACTTAGAGCCTTGATCTGTAAATTTCAAGTAATAAATCAAGGGTTTATTACAGTGAGAATATGATGTTGAATACTGGAATGAATTTAAAAGAGCTGTTTATCAGCAAAACAGAATGAAATACACTGAATGTTTTGGTATCTTTGAATTAGCATTCAACACAGTTAAAACTGAGACTCTTCAGAATTTCCACCAGTGAAAATGTTGAAAGTTCAACATTTGGTGAGAAAACAAATTAAATACTGACATTTTTTGAAAGACAGAGCCCTCAGATTTCAGTTAACTCTAATTGTAGTGTTTGCTTAGAAACTGCAGAAACTGGCAGATGACTGTCTGCCAAAGGAACAAAAAGGCCAAAGAGAAGTCACATTAAAAAAATCGCAGCATTACTAAAACCAGTATCACACTTTTAAATAATTGTCTCAAGATCGGACAGATACTCTTGTTATCAGTATCTCAAAAATATGTAGAATTTAATGCATATATTTTATCTCACAGTGTACAGATTCATTGACCTCGCTTGCAAAATATTGACATGTGAAAATTTTCACCAATTGAAGTTTTCTCCTCTATTATGGACACATAGCAGTAGGTTATTTCCAAAGAGTAACATAAGATACTTGCTTCTGCCTATGGCTCAGTATGCAGAACAAGGTCAGCAATATATGTATGAACATATGTCATATCAAGAGACCTGAAATTTTCTAGAAATGCCTTGTATTTGGTTTTGTGGTAAACTCATTAAATGACAGTTCTTTTTTAGGTCAGTGTTCTGTACTGTCTGAACTTAGTGTTATTACATTTGATGGAAACAACATAGCCCTCTGCAATATGGCTTCCTACATTTTAGTCAAGTTACCAGGAGAAACTATTGTTGCTCATGTTGAAAAATGTCCTGCAAATCAGGTAAGATTCTTGCATTTCCACAATAATTGTAATAGTTTCTTGATTTTTTTGTTTTATAGGTATGAAATTCTGAAAAAAAGTTATCACTAAAAACTTTCAGATAAAATCCATACTCATTGAAAAATGGCAAGTTATTTAATTTTCAAGGAACACACTAAGTCATGCTGTCTAGATGAAAGAATTTTAGCTCAGGTTAAATAGTATTTGTTGTATTATGTTATAAGAAAATTCAAATGTAGGTTCCTTTTAAATTATCAAGGGTGACAAAACTTCTGAATCTGCATGTCTCCTTTTAGGCTCTCCACCCACAAATTTTCTCGAGGCCTCGAATTTAAGTATTTTGGACAGTCACAAGAACATTTTGTGTTTTTTTAGTTATTTTAAGTTATTTTAAGAAGGCATTAATGAGTTTTGGAATAGTGTGATGAGTTGTTCTTTGTAGTTGTCTAAATCTGCATTGCCTACAGAGGAGATCCAGCTGCTTTATTTTTAGACTGCCAGTTTAGGTCATGTCAGTCTCATCCTTAGAGCCTGTACATACATTTCCTTTGCATTGTCTGTAGTTCTAATTTATGCAGACCTTGAACAACTGGCTTGTATTTCCATCTTTGGTTTATGGATAAACAAGTTCCTGATAAGGAACTTCATCAGGCTTCTTTCCTTCCCATCCCTATTTGTCTCTTATCTATTCTCCCTGGGCAATTGTACACTTGATTTTTAAGTAAGTCCTGAGTTTTACACAGTTTTAGAGGTTTTCTTTTAAAATGGTCTCTTCACTGTTTCTTGGTTGCAGTCTAAATGTGTGAATGCAGCTCACATAGACTTTAGAAATCTGAAGCTGTAGTTCTTTAATAAATGTTTTTTGAAAGGCCTTATGCTGAATCTTGTGTTGCTGGTAATGAGTTGCTCTCAATGTTAAAGCTGTTTATTTAAAAGCCAGCTGAGGTATGGTATATATGAGCTGCAATCTTGTGCAGAAAGATGTCTTGGTGAAATAGAAGTTTTATCAAAGTTTTTATTGGCATGATGGTTGCATTTCTAAGCATTTTTAGCTCAACTTGTTCAGATCATTGTGCTGTCTTTTCTGTTTTATTCTCTTCCACATAAACCCATTTCATTTAAATATCTAACAAGTAAATGTATTTTTTATTATTTATAAGGAATATATTAAATTAGTTTCATTATGAAACTGATTGTAGAAGAACTTCAAACACAGTCAACTTGTTTTTGCCAAATGAGAATGCTGCTGATTATCATTGTATTTCTAATCTATTTAATGTTTTCCAGAGTGCAAATTCAATAAGAAAACTAGTGAGTACTTTTTTCTTTTACTAATTATAAATACATTAATATTACACATATTAAAAAAATTTGCTAAAGCACTGATACAGAATTAGAACAATAATAGTAACTAAACTTGTTTGTCTTTTTTTCAAGGTCCCCCCTGCAAACACTTCAGGGCTCTGTTTTAAGAAATTAAATGTAACAACACACACATATAAATTACTTATCAATCGTTTATCAAGAAAAGTAAGTATGTATCACCAGTATACAACATGTATACACTTAAAAGATAGGTGGAGAGTTATCCTGTTGTAGAATGCAATAGATCAGATTATAATGAATGTACTACAGGATTAGGACTAGGATTTTGCAGTTCAGGTTCCCAGTAATTCATGGTACACTAGAAGCAAAAAATATATGTTTCTGATACTGTGCTACATTTATATGTCATTTATCCAAAATGACACTTCAAAGTTATTTTTAGATTTTAAAGAAGCTGTAAAAGCATTTATACTTGAGACTATATTTCCAGAAAACCTAGAACTGAACAGAAACGTCCCAAGATGTGATAAATACTTAAACTGCCTTTACTGCTAGTCAATAACAGGTCAGAACAGATATCTTTGAATAACTGGGATGAGTTTTTGTTTTGTTTTATCATATGATATGCGATAAATAAGATTTATTGGTTCCTTAATTAGAAAAGATTTCCATATAATTATTTTTTCTCATACCTACTTCATTTGCAGTTATAGGAAGTCTCACTGATGGGAAGCTCTGTGATTTAAGCACTATGACTATTATTGTATGTCGCAGAGGCTGTAAAAATATCTTTTACTATAAAATGTAAAGGCATCTTTGCAATCTGCTTTTTTTCCTAAAATGTATTTGGTTTATTTTAGGTAGTGGTGGATTCTTTAATTCAATCATTACCATTTTCAAAAGAAGGACTGAGTATTCAGGATACTGGTGCAATGTATGTCATTAATACCCCAGCTGGCATTAACATCAAATGGGCTCATGTTACAGGCATCATAGATATACAGTATGGATTACACTCTAACACATCGATGAAAACAGAAGGACTTTGTGGTGAGGCTATAGTGGCAATTTTTTTCTTATTTAATAATTTCCCATGTAAAATTTACACCTCCCTTTGGTGTCTGTGACCTGTTCTCCTTGTGACCCTCATTAACTACACTGATAATCCTATTTGAGGTGGGCTTGTGAAATTCTATTAATTAATAATAATACATCAATAATTTTGTTTCAAGACACTGCTTGCTAATCAAGTGGTTTGCAGGGCAAATAATAATCAGTACAGAAGCGTGTAAGGAGGTATTTTAGAATTACTTTAATTCTGTCATAAATGTTCTTTTTCTGGGGCATTGTAATTTTACAGAATCTATTCCATATTTAAGAGGAAAATTAACTTCTATAATCTTTTAAACTGCTTTTAGTTTTAAAAACAAACAAAGCACTTCAGATATGGTTTAAATATACATATAAAGCTCTTAAGTGTTTAAAATCAGTTGCTATAGTCTGCTTGAGCAAAAGGAAAGTTCTCCTAGATCTAGTGAGAGAAGCTGAATGCTGGTCCTGGCACATACTGCATCTTTTCCCAGTGTCATGCCATTTGTCCTATGCACACTGAAAAAGATTGGGATGAGATGAGGTCAGTGTCGGAAGGATTATAGAATAGTTACTCTTTCTGCCAGGAATAGACAGAAAGAGGAAGACTATGAAGACAAATCCAACCACTGTTGTAAAGTGTTGCTCTACCTGATAATTTTCATTAAAGTCTAAAGCCTTCATTAGTGCTTCTTTCCTATTCTCTGACATTTGCTCCTGTCTGGGTTTCTCCTAATGTCTCCCTCTCATACTGAAAAATAATGTGGAACTATGTGGTAAACTTGTTTTGTTGCTAAAGCTTTATTGATTCTGCAATTCTGTAGCATGGCACTACAAATTCTAACACCAGCACAGTTTGTGGGATGTCATTAGGACAGCAGCAAGAAGCAGAAGCGTTAAGAATACTGGAAAGTGGTGCTGCTGTCAAATGCTTCTTATCATGCAGATAACATCTGTGTTTCTTCATGTTGTCTAAGAGAATAACAGCCAGTCACGCCAGGCTAGCCCAGTTATAACAAGGGACCCTGGAAACTATCAAAATGCAGGGCTGGAAGCATGAAGGCAAGGACTTAGGGTGTAGTTAGCTATGTGAAAGGAAAGTGGGAAAAAGGATACAGGAACCTTGGCTGATCAGTCCCTGGGATACAAAACACTATTATGAAGATTAAAATTTTGGCATTAATGACCTGTTATGTGCCTATAGGAAGTATATGTTTTCATTGATGAATAAATTGAATACATACAATAATGAATTCAGGTAGCCAATGGATGTCAGGGGTTTGGGTGGGAATTTTTTCAGTGGTTTTCTCAAAAAGAAAGCAATTTGTTAATCAAAAGATTCCTTTCATAACTTCTTGCATTTAGAATGTTCAGTTTCAATACAATATCAAATCATTAGTGACATATAGTTAATTTGAAAGCCATCCACATTTACTCCAATGGAGCTGATTGCTATTCAGTAGAATGAGATCAGAATGTGGTGCCATGTCAATGAATTTGCTACACTGAGCAGCACATTTTGGTAGCAGTTTTCTCAAAAGTTAATTATTTGTTGAGGAAAATATCATTACTTCTATTGTATGATCTGCTTGTTTTGCCAAGCCATTGGGCTGACAACTAAAATCACAAGCAGAACTTTGGATCTACAGTGGACGTATAGCTGCTTTCATTTATAAATTCAGATGACTAAATCTCACAGGTGAGCCTGATGCAATGTTGATCTTACTTTATCAAGTGCACTTTTTCTCCCCCACGAGGAAGTAATATGGTATGTATGTTTGTGCTTTGAATGTGATGCTCTGTCTCCAGGGGTGTGCAATGGAGACCCTACTGATGACCTGCAAATGCAAAACAGGACCATAATTACAAATATGGAGGAAATTGAAGTGTTCATTAAGAGCTGGGAAATTGAGAAATCACTTGATGTAACAATCAGGAGGCCAGTAAGAAATTGTACTGAAAATAACTGCACATACTGTATGGAACTGCTAAACAGAAGCATTTTCATTCCTTGTCACGAGAAAGTGAGTATGAAGATCAGAGAAATTCTAGGTGTAAATTAAATAAAAGATGTAAAATTAATAAAAGAGTGACAGATATATGCACATTTTTAATGTTTTGGTTTTTTTCATCAGTTGACAGCTGTAGGGGTGGCTTTAATACCTGTCATGTTGGCTTTAATACTTTTGTCACGTTCATTGTAAATACACATCTATATGGATTCCTGTGCTATTGTGCTGTTTCTTAAATTATTTAGTAGGCAAAGCTCAGAGGAGAGACACCAGATCATCATCTCAACACAAATGCTTCCAAAAGACTTATTTTTGACAAATGCTTGACATAGGTCGCTAGAATGGAAAGCCTTGTGCTTCTGCTGCGTACAACAGCAGCTCATATAGTTTGAGACCTAAACTGACTAAAGAAATTTTGCCATAGTCACTATCATGTTGGCAATTTGGTAGCATTTATTACAGAAATCCTTATCATTTGTTTCTGGACACTGTATTTTCTAATGGGGATATAGCTATAGCATGCAGACTATTACTACATGTGAGTAGTGTGGCATAGCTTCTTCCTGGAACACAAGATGTGGAAGCCTCAAATCTCTGAGATCTGGCTTACTTTTCCCACTTAATTAAAAATTAAAAGGATTAATTACTCAAGTGGCCCTTTCTTTCTCAAAAGTAGATGTATCCAGATTCCTGATTCACTTCTTGCTGTTCTGCCACTCCACCTTTTGCGTTGTTACTCTTTGGTTTTCATCACAGACCAATGTTAAAGGTATTGCAGGCAGCTGAGTGCCTTCTTTCAAAATCCCAAGGCCTCTCCTCACTCTTCCCAGGTAGAAAAAAATGGAGTAAGTTCTTCTGAAAGGAAGAGGTTAACGAGATCTTTTTAAAAAGAGAAGATTAATAGGTATTTGCCACAGAAATTTGAAGGGAGGTAGCAGTGGTAAGCAATTTGGAATCAAGATCGGAGAGTAACACCAGTGGGTAGTGTAATGCTTTTCATAATTGTTTTAACATATCTCATTTAGAAATAATTAAAGGGAATCTGAAGAGTCAGAATTCCTACTTCATATATGTTTCTGGGAGAACTCTCACAGCCTCAGATACAATGTAATTGCTTCTTTTCCTGATTTATAGCAAAACCTTACATAGCACCAAAATTGCCAAGCACTTGTCTCACCCATTATGAAATTTGTTTTCTTTAATATACATAATGCTGACAGAGGCAGAGTGGATGAAGTGTATTGTGCACTTAACAGGCATGAAGTAACTGGACAAGAATAGGTAACAGTCATCAGTGTAATGAACTTAATGGTAGAAGAGAGCTACTGAAGATTTGGTGAAACCACAGGGAGAGCTGGGCTGCAGCACGGTGTTGAACAGGCAGAATGAAAAAAAAATAATCTGACTTTTTCCACCTTGTTATAAGCTTATGCAAATAAAAACAACAGAAATAAGACAGGTTGCACCACCTACAGTTAGACCCGGTAACATGGGCTATTGGGTCCTATAGGCACAGAAACAGGGACTCACTAGTAATTCATTCACAGCAGGAATTTATGAAAGGTATAGCAGCAATGCTTAGCTGAGCTTGTTGACTTTTAGCTGACAGGGCTATACTGCAAAAGTTCTTCTAAATAGTGTGACAATGTCATTAGGACTATGTTCTGTGCCTACCAATGAGCATAAAAAATTCTGGCAGTTTAAGTTTTGCAGAATGAGTGTTCTGAAAAAAATAGTATTTTTTACTTTAGATACAGCTTGTGATTTTTTTCCCTTCCAGCTGTATTATTTCCTGTAATTAATGATTTATTTTAATTACAGAAAGCTCTTCTACTTGTTAATTCTCAATTACAATGTGTTCATAGGTGTCACCACAGGAGTTTTGTGAGAAGATGTGGATCAACAGTACTTATTTTTGGAATTATGAGTGTGATGCACTTTCTGCATATGTGGCTTTATGTAACAAGCACAACATCTGCATTAAATGGAGGACACCTGATTACTGTTGTAAGCAGTAGCCATGTTCTATACCCCAATGTGGCTTTATCCTGCTGCAGTATTTAGTGATGAGTTAAAAATAGATACCTTTCTATTGTTATTGTAAGTATCATCTCATTCTATCACAGCGTTTGTAAATCAGGGCACAAGTTCTTAAGATGTATTGTGTCAGTCAAAGTGTTATGAGTCATGAGTCAGTTTTAATCTTGATTGAATGAGTTGCTTACCTAAAGTACTGTTAAAAATATAAATGCAAGCTTTCCATGATACAATCACTTGTCCTTACTACCTGTTTATCCAATGAAATGCTGAAAGAATAACAGCAGCATTCAATCTCCTATTTTTACGACCTGCAGCATTGACTTGTCCTGAGGGCAAAGAATACCAGCCTTGTGTGCAACCCTGTGAAGCCAAGACATGTTTGAATAAATGGTTCTATGAAGATTCTCCCTGTTCCTATTTAAGAGAAGACTGTGTATGTAAAAATGGCACTATTCTGCACAGAACAGACTCTGACCTCTGTATACCAGAAGAAAAATGTAGTAAGTGCAGCAGGACAGAGTGGTTTTGCAGATATGCTAATATTAACTGCACCTCAATGTAAACAATGTTAAGTTCTGTGTCAGTCCTCAGTAAGTGTGAATCTGGTACAGCTCCCTTCAACAGAGTCTAGCTTTGTCTCAAGCTACAGCAGTTTGTGCTTTCAGCTCACTTGGAATCAAGACCCAGTGCTGATGTACTTCTGTGGGGGAAAAATTATGGTCATTCCTTCATAACTCCCAGGCTTTCCTTTCTGCAAGTTTCTTCCCTTGCACTCAGTATTTATTTTCATCCATAGTGAAGCATTTGTTTATTTGGGGTTTTTAAGGTCATAATATTTTCTTGTATTCCTTGATTGTAAGGTGATTCCACAGCACTCTTATTTTATGCAATAATTTTATATAGTTCATGGTTGTTTGCAAGAAACATACACTCTCTACTTGTTGAGGGATATTTTTTTTTTCTTAGCATGTACAGACAACAAAGGAAAACCCCGCTCTGCTGGGGAGATCTGGAATGAGTCCATGAAAGGCTGTTGCATGTACAGCTGTTTAGAAAATGGAAGCATTTTTGCTGTAGAACCTGAATGCAGTGAGGATCCACCACCAGTCTGTGAAAGAGAAGGGGAAGTTATTGTCCATGTCATTGAAGAGAGAGCTTGCTGTCCAAAGAAAGTTTGTGGTATGTACCACATTTGTTTTCAGTAACAGAAGTACAAGGTAAGTGCTTGACAATCACTGGTAGGTGACAATCTTTAGACAGGGCTCTAGAAACATTTTTCAGATGAGATTTTTAGGTACTTGTGGCTGGTTGGGCCAGCAAGGCAGGCTCCTTTACTTTGTAAGATCCAACTCACTGAAATATTTTTTTTTTCCTTAGAAGTATATTAGTGAAACAAAACTTCTGTTAGAAATCAATTTTTAAGCTCTTGGGTGCAATTTCAAAAGAAATTGATAAATATGTGATGACAGAAGTACCTTGGTAATTGGAGCAGTCATCAGAACCTGTTCAATTTTCTTATTAGTGCTTTGGTGTCAAGAGCAGTATCCTCTGACCTACTGCTGTTTCCCAGAGGGAGTATTCTGTGAGCTGATCACTGAATAATAATATTCTGTCTAATCATGGCTGTTAGAAGAAGGAATAAGCTTGTTGCTCCTAAAATGTTAAATAAAAGATACTTATTTCTTCATAATACCTTCAGGGAAATCCAGAACAAATGGTTCAGCTTTTACAGTGCTTTCACTCATTAGTTACATACCTGCAACAAACACTGTATTGTCAATTTGTTTAGGGAATATTTTCACTGAGACATTTTAGCTGACTTTGTGTGCAGGAAGCAGATCAAGTAAATACCCACTTTAAGAGGGATATAACTGCTTGCACAGTGCCACATTACTGGAGTTATACCAGCCCTGGGTTGAGCTTTGAGGTCTACATGATGGTATGGAGTGCACTTTAAGCTGACTTGGGCTGCTCTTAGCTTGTGGATTTCTATACTAGATGGTATGGCATTTGCATCTGTTCAAGTATGTCAAAATGGATTGTTTTTTATCCCACAGAATGTAACATGTCATTGTGTGATGCCATTATTCCAACATGCAAACCCAATGAAAAATTAGTGGTAGGCTACGACCCCCTGTCCTGCTGTCCACAGTACCGATGTGGTAAGGAAAATACAAAAACATAATTACTCAGACATTTTCTACACTTGTATTATGTGTTGTAAGAAAATTTGCCTTACAAGTTGTTTTCATTGTTAACAGAATGGGACATTTTAGATAGCACCAGGCAATGAGGTATTTTTTTTTTTCACTCCAATATTTTTTTTTGTGTTTCTGTTTTGTGTCACTTCTGTTTTACAGTCAGTTTGGGGTATTTTGTTGTACTAAGTAGATGAAGAATGTATTTTCCTTATCTTTTTAGTATTCTTTCTGTAACTTTTTAAACAAATACTATTTATTTCACATCCTACAGAATGTGATCCTTCAGTTTGTTTCAATGCTTCCCAGCTGGACTGTAGAGAAGATCAATTTATTGTTGAAGCAAAACAGAAAGATCCCTGTTGTTTTTCTTATCTCTGTGGTAAGAAGCCTCTCCTATTTCTATGGATAACTAAAGAATAGTTAAGTATTTACAAAAACTGTGTATAGTTCTAAACTTAATAACTTAAGCCAGGAATTCTTGGAGAGGTCAATGGGGCTTCACACAGGTCAGGCTGACTGGAGCATTCTTGAATTTTGGGATCTTCTATTTCCAGCATAATTTTGATTATCATACTTGAAATTTGTTATGTTTTTGTATTTGAATGTCAACTCCTAAAAGCTCTGTTTTCCAAGTTACAAACAATATAACTGGCTATGTAGTCTATTAAATAGAATTCACATGTGCTAACTTTTTAGTGTTTAAAATTTTGTAAATGTCTGATTTTGTTTTAATTTTAGTTTGTGAATCCTGTATTGAGCCTGTTCCCTTGTGTAATAAAGGAGAAATTCTCACTGTAGACCTTAATACCATACGTTACTGTTGTCCTCGTTACTACTGTGGTGAGTGTAACAGTTGTCAGTACAATACATTATCAAATATAGTAAAAGTGACAGAAAGTCTGTGTTGTGTAGATTTTTTTGATTCAGCATTTAACCCATCTCAGATAGAGATTAAGAGATCTAAATGAAAATGTCTGCATTTGAGGTAGGTTCAAAGTCTTTGGTATGTTCAGTGGTGGTCTAACCAACCCAGTCAGTGAAGTCTGGAGAGGTTATATAGTTCACCAGGCAGCATATAGCTACTTTCAGGGTGATCTAAATACCCATATATTAATGTTGAACTGAATCCTACCTTGAAGTACCAATATACAGTTGTTCATACATTAAAACACCTGTAATAAATCAGCTTCCATGTTATTTTTTCCCTGTTGTACCATTCATTAGTGTTTAGGCAGTTTCTTTACATTTTTAGCTTTTAGAGGAAGGAGTAGACTAAGGGCTTCAAATACTGCTGGGTTGACTACTATTCAAAAAATGAGCAGCTAGAAGAGAAATATTTGCATTTAAATAGCCTCATAAGACACCAGAATTTGGTATAGGTTCTTAAGTAATGTCTGCAAGTGTAACTTAGATTAGAATTAATTTAGATTAACTCTGGCCCTATTGAACTCTTTGGGTAATTTCAACTAATTAAATTGTCTTCCAGTAAACTGGGACCTCAGGGATTTTTACTTCCCATGGTTCCATATTTTGGTCCTTTCCTTTTCCTAGCACTTGCACACTCATGAAAGCTTCTGCAAAAGCATTTGACATTGTTTTTTGCCAAATTCTGTCAGGTTGAAAGTTAGATCTCAGTAAGTGGTCTTGTTTCAGAGTCTCAGCAAGCCACCTCCGATAAGACAGGCAGGTGTTTTCTTATTAGAGTCATCCCAGGAGGGCAGTTGCTCTGTTATCTTACAGAAGTGTGCTTTACAGCACATTTGTAGAAGAGAGAAAACTCCATGTTTTCCAAAAGCTGTGATTTTAGCTTACTGTTTGTCAGCTTGAATGACTCTGAAGTGAAAGAATATGAAATGATTCCTGTCTGATGTTTTCTGAAAATTTAAACATGTGCTAAAGGCAACTAAAAGCACTTTTGAAAGTCTGTTTATTTTTCAAATATAATTCAGATGCTTAAGAAACACAACAAAAAGTTATTAAAAATGTCATTATTTTAAAAATAGTTTATCAAGAGAAATATAAGCTGGAAATTTCAAAGGAAATTTGAGTAAATTCTCATAAGTGTCTTTTCCCCCCATCTAGTTTGCGATGAAAATCTTTGTTCTGAGCCTCCTATGAACTGCACAGATGACATGACACTTGTGAAGGAAAAAATACCTGGGCAGTGTTGTCCAGAATGGCACTGTGGTAATTATTGTTTTCTTCCTTAGTCACTGCTGTTAACAAAAGCTAACAATTAGCTAACTGACTAATGCAGTTTTCTTGTTCTCTTCTCAGAATGTAGTTGTGAAAACGCTACTATGCTGACCTGCAAATTGGTAAGCACTGTCCTTTAGATATTTTTATTAATGGCGTTCAGCACTCTTACTTATCCCTTACTATTCCTTGTTTCAATTATTTGTAAATTGTGATGAGGTTGAGGAGGAACTGGCTGGGACTCTGCCTCCCAGTCCCCAGCTCAAGTATGTTACTCCATCAAGTTTCTGCACAATGTTGTCAACTATTCCCTGGGGAAATTTGTGTGTTTTATGATATCAAAAAGAGGAAAAACAACTCTGATATTATTGTTCAATGTTGACTCAAGACACTATACTGGGAAGTTTTTCCACTGAAATAATTCCTAATTATTTTTAGTAATTAATGAGCAATGAGCTTTATGATCATATATATAATCTGGAGAAATGTGTTATTTTGTTAATCATGTATGCTTTTGATTAAAATAATTTAACATTACTGTCTCGGTTTGACGGATTGCAAAGCGGAGACAGAGTTTAGCTTTTTCCCTCCCCCCCCATGGAAAGGAGGAAAAAAAAGGAGCCAAAAAGCCAAAATGACACTGGTTGGGATTTTTAAAGAAAACTGTACATATATACAGCTTTAATAAACATAGAAAAAGGGAATAACAAACAAGGGCACAGGGAAAGGGGAATGAGTAATTGCAAAATAAATATATACAAAACCAAAAGTCCGAAATTCCGAGAGGAGAATTCTCAACTGCCAGAAAGTCAGCAAAACTTCATCGCATTCCTCCGGTACGTCTGCAAGCAGCTCGGAACAGAACACTGATAAGGGGAGGCCTCTTCCCTTTCTCTCTCTCTCTCTCTGCCGCTTCTTCCAAGATCGCCGGCCAGAAGGAAGAAGAAGAAGCAAAAGCCCCCAAACTTCCTGGTTCCTCCATACTTATGCACTTTCTAGCAGGATGTTTGGATATGGAATACAAAAAAAAAAAACCACATCCTTCCGGAGACGGATCCTCATACAGGACAAAAGTCTCAAACCATGACAATTACAAATTTAGCTGATATGAGAAGTTATAAATATTTTGGTCCTCACATACTTTCTCATAATAGGGACTGTGGTCTGTAAGATAATTATGAAGGAATGTTCAAACTCCCATTATTACCATAGTGACATGGATATTTTCCCTATAAAATGCCTGTAGCTTGTCCTTTTCTTCTCCTAATGTGAAGACTGCATAAAATAAAGTCTAAACAGGGACTGCAAATTTGAATAGCTTTCACCTATCTTTTTGAAGAAAATTCATAGAAGGCAGCCTTTTGCTAATATGTTTACTATTGAAATAAGTTTGTATCTCAGCAAAAAAATTTCTGTTTAGCTAATCTGCTATTCATATGCATTCCTAGAGAAAATGAAGTGCTTTGCTCCTGTTTAAAGGGATAAATTGAATGATTCTGAACACGCTACAGTTGAGTACATTGCAATTTTTCTCTTTTATGAAGGCAGGGGTGGAAATGAGGAAAGTAATATTTTACATTTTTAGTGAAAAATTTTCTATTTAACATGACATGTAATTGTGCGTGGCTTTGCAAACTCTTTTATCTTTTTATACTCAGGGAGAAGTTAAAAAAGCAGATAGTAGTGTTTCCAGTGCTTGTGGATGCACTCACTACACTTGTGGTAATGTTTGCATATTCCTAGCTCTTTTAGTGTAGTTTTTAGTAAAAAAAGCATGCAAAGAAAGCAGAAATAGAACCATTATAACCTCAGGCATAAACACTTTTTTATCTTGATTTTATGGGAGTCTACCTAGTTATGCTCTCTGTTCTGATTCTGATGCTTTGAATGCTAACCCATCCATTTTATGTCTGTTCTGACGGGAGGTAGAATGGCCATAAAACTGCCCATGCTTTCAGAGCCAGGTATGGTCTCTCTGGTGAGCGGCAAATAGGAAGCAGGTTGTGAACCTTAGCTGAGTGTGAGCAGTGTGTCTGCTCCTACTCCACGGCTGAGCACAAATGAGACAACATCTCCCGCTAGAGAACAGACCTGTCCAGACAGCACATGGAAGGCACCTAATCTTAAGATCAGACTTCTGCTCCCTTCTCTTACTCAGCTACCCCACGTAGACTAGATTTCTGCTGTACTGTGCATAGAAGTGCTTGAGGTATGCTGGAATCCTGACTGCAGCCCAGGCTAAACTGCCTCTGTGAGCAAAGCACATATTTACAGTACAGATTGAGCATATTACTGTCCTACAGGTAATTGTAAACATACTAGTTTAATTAACAGAAATGCTACATTTGGTGATGTGCAGAAGAATTCATCTTGTTAAGTATCAGAACTCTTTAAAAAGAAGAACAACAGATTTTTTTTTTTACTTCCATAGTAGGAACACTATCAAATTTAGGCAGTTTTGCATTTTGTAGCATTTTCTTGAGCTGAATTATACCTCCTCCCTCCCATTTGGTAATTAAAACTGTAAACCAGTCAAGTCTAAAAGCTTTTGCAGAGCATAGGACTTTGCCCTACTTTTGTCTTCACAGTGATTCTGTTAATTTGCTTGATGATTATTATTTTTTCCCTCTGGTAACATTTATTTCTTTTGCTGTTAGAGAAGGATGATGTGTGCATCTTCCAAGAGGCCACAATACTGAATCCTGGACAGTCAGTGATTCAGTACTTGGATGGAGACCTTTGTTACACTGTACAGTGTTTACAAGAAAAAGATGTGGACACGGGATACAATGCCATGCATTTTACAATGGTGAACTGTTCCCAGAAATGTGAAGCTGTGAGTGTTCTTAAATTAGAGGAATGATGTAATTTGTGAGCACAACTACACAATTAGGATAAAAGTCAAAGTGGAGACTTTTGCTAGTCCTGTTTGCTCCACTAGAACTTGAGAACAGTGATTATGTGTATATTGTGTGTACAGGATTATACTGATAGGCAATTTCTAGTAGGATACATAAACATATCCATCCATCCTCCATATAGTTTCTCTTGGTATTTTTAGTTTCAGAAATAAATGAATTTTTATATACTGTATGTTTAAAAAATACTCTTTTTGTTTTGCTTGTGTTGTTTGTTTCTTCCATTTTTTTGTTTGTTTGTTTTGTTTTGTTTTTATTTTCCTTTCTTTCCAGCATCAAACATATATTCCTTCCTCCAGTCACCACACTTGTTGTGGTACCTGTCAAAATGTGTCCTGCTCCTTTCATGCTGAGGATGGAACACTAATTGTGTATGAGGTAAGTGCCTCTGGACAGAGACAGAAAATAACTATAATGACACGATCAACAGGTCACCTCTTAGCTCATGGTGTGAGTCTTGCTTCATACTTCCTTACTGCTGGTCACGCACTCAGGGATTATTTGTTGTATATGATAGGAAAAAGTCACAGAATCACAGAATCACAAAATTCTAGGGTTGGAAGGGACCTCGAAGGATCATCTAGTCCAACCCCCCTGCCGGAGCAGGGTCACCTACAGTACATCACACAGGGACGCATCCAGGCGGGTTTTGAATGTCTCCAGTGAAGGAGACTCCACAACCTCTCTGGGCAGCCTGTTCCAGTGCTCCGTCACTCGCACAGTGAAAAAGTGCGTTTATTTAAAGTCCTGCCATTTCACACGAGGTGAATACCTTATTTCATTTTATTGGTTGTAATATTTTCTACAAAGAGATGCAAATGTCATGATTTACATAAGGCTGGATATGCTCAAAGTGCAGGGTAGGGTTCAAATTATAACTCGAAGTCATACACTGTGATTTAGATTAGTTGGGAGCTTCTGAGTCCGTACCAGGACTCCTATGTCGCTCTCTTCCTAGGGCCACTCTTCTCATTCTGGTTTCTACAGAAAGGATGTGTGCAAACTGAGGCACTGGGGTTCAGCATTCTGATGGTGTGTTTCAGCATCCGCATACAAGGAAGTTTAGATGTGGCCATGACACGTTTCATACTTTTCATTGCTTTTGGAGCAAAATAGACTATTGGACTCTTTTTCTGGCATAGCGCCCTTCCATTCTGCACTAGGACACCCATGCTGAGCAGTATGCTGGAGAGTAGTGCTATGGCTCCAGGGAGGAGTAACCAGAGTAGTCAGAGGATGGTCTTCCTCTTTGCAGGTTGTGAGTGGTTTGCAACAAACTTTCCACTTCAGTAGGTACTACAACATGAAGGCACCACTCGTACTGACAGTTGCGGTTGGAGACAGAGCTGTAATGTTTTGTCTTTCCTTACAGTGGATTTGTTTTATGTATTTAGGAAGGAAGCACCTGGAGCTCCAACTGCACCAACTACAAGTGTGCAAAGACTGCTGCTGGGGCTATCATATTGGGATCAAGTGTTGTCTGCCCCCCTTTTAATGGCACTGAGTGTACAAAGGTTTGTACTTTGGCTGAGGTAAGTGACAATAACTGATCTGGAGTTTGGCTTACACTTGACACTGCATGCATACCTCACGCATCTTCCTTGAATTAAAAAAGTGGTAAGTAAAAACATGTAAGCAAACGATTTACAGTCTTGTTTTCTATGTTTCTGTTTGCTTTTTGACTGACAAAATATCTGTGAGGAGTATGAAAGTTTGTTTTGGGTCTTAATGATTACTGCTTTTAAGATACCTTGGAATTGGAACCATGCAAAAAATAGCTATCATATGTGAAAGGGTATCTACCTACATCATCTATCTAAAAATGTAAATTTGGTATACCCATATAAACTGGTTTGAAGAATGTGGATGCTTCATGTACATTACATATTTGCTTGCAATTTAATTCCTAATCTAATACTTCTCTGACTTTACAATACTTATGATTCTTGCACTTGCAGTACACTATATATTTAACGTAAACTACAAATAGTAATAAAATAAATATACATGTAGAGGGGGCAAGTACCATTTCTGCCTTCACTACAGATTATAAATTTAGCACTAATCCTACTTAGCCATAGCATTTGTTTAAAAAAGTCCTTATTTCTTCTGATCCTGAAGAAGGCATTCTATCTAAAATTAATGCCTATTCTACTTTGACTTTATGCTCGAGTTCCTTCCTTGGAATCCTTTTGTCACTATCTATTAGGATCTTTCCTTAGTAATGATGGTTAAGATTTTAGAGACTGGAGCCCTAAAATTAACTTCCTAAATCAGTCTGACCTGTTTTTCAGAGATGCTGAGCATAAACTTGAACCAGTAGCTGAGGAGAAAGCTCTTCTGATAGACAGCTCAGGATAATTTAGGAAAATGGATTCAAGAGACTGAGTTTAAGTGCTCATTTAAGAAATTATGGAACAATTTATTCAGTAATTTTTCTGTAATGAGACAAAAAATGCAAGCTAGCATGAAAATATGGAAGCTTGAAAATGTCTTTTGTCTGTTGTTATCATAAGAGTGCTATTTATATTCAGTTGTGTGCTTGATATGCAGTTCTGGATTAGGCACTAAAATTCTGGGCGTGTTTCTTGCTTGCACCCATTCTGACAGCCTCTCCCTGTGTCTCTCTCTCTTTCTCATGCTCTCTTTTAATTTCAAAAGGATATTTTCTTCACTCTCATACATTTTTACATGCTAGCTAGCAAGTGTCTTTAGCAGAAATCAGTAACAAAGATTATAATTGAGAAAAAGAATTGAGCACACCAACGGGTCTGAAATTCTGCAGTGAATATTATCTTTCAAAAGAATAGATAGAAATATATATATATGAAATATGTATATATATATTTAATGTTGTAAAAAGCTACTAAATAGGTATTAATTTTCTCCTTGGCATATGATCAGTGTAAATCCTTTCACATCATCAGCAAAGTTGCATACATGAATTTTTTAAAGTAGCCTAATAAATCTCAGTGTTGGTGAAATAGGTGGTAGTGGATGATATAAAAAGGAGACCGGATCAGATCAGATAAACAGTGATGAGTTCACTTTCAATGTCAAAAGCTGTAAAGAATTCATGAACCAAACCTTCAGCTGATACATATATGTGTAATTCTCTTGATTTCAGTGATACTATTTTTTATTAGTTGGACATTTTTAAAACATGGAATGTCTTGAAACACAATTCACCTTCTCAGTTGGGCACAGTCTTTTTTGATATATTCTCTTTTTATTTTCCTAGAATGGAGGAATTGTGCAGACGTATAATGATGGCTGCTGCAAGACCTGTAAGTGATGAAGGCTGCAATGTGTGCTAGTTTGGCTTTGGGTTTGGAGAGCTTGTTTTTTAACCTCATTTGCTGGGACACAAAGAAGGAAAAAGCATGCAGTCCCTCCACAAATCACATAAAATCGTTATAGTTACCTGACTAATCCTATTAAAAGGTCTTGCTTCATTTGGCTGCTGACTTGGTGATTTTTAACATTATTGTTCTGGAGTATAACCAAATCTCTCCAAATATACCTTGGAAAGATGAAAATAATTACATTGAAATAATGAAAACATTCTCTTTATTGCTAAGCTGACTCTAAAATTGCCTATATGATTTTCACCATAAAAGATAAGAATTTTCACCCCTAAAATTGACTCCTAATTCGATGACATTTTGAAATACATCTGTAAACTTACAAATTTATTCTATATCATGAGTATGTATTTTCTAGGGCCAAAATACAGATTATTTTTTTTTAAATCTCAAATGAGGAAAAGTTACAGTAATATTGACGTTAGCAACCCTTACATAAATTTGACTTAATGTCTGGGAATACATTCACATTTTCTGAGTGTGTAACTTTAAAATATGATGAATTGTGATGCAAGCTTATATAAAGGTTTCATAATTTATGCAATTTTAAAAGTTGATTAAGGACAAACATTTTCTCTGCAGTTTTGACTAGGAAAGGTTTTATTATCAAGGTATGTAATTATGTATACATCAAAATAAAACACTGTTGTGAAAACTAATTGTGTAGAACAAGACATTGTTGAATGTCACAGAAAATCCTCCCCCTCTTTTTTGGCCTTTTTTGTGTTCATCATTAGAGTTAAAATATATAAACATATTAGTCTTTGGATTTTTTTAGACAAACCTTTACTTGATAATATTAAATAGCTAGTCACAGACTCATAACCATATACTGCACAGTTATTAAATGAAATTCAGAAGTGCATTATAAATAATTTAATATAAAGGGAAATACTCATATTTATCAAATACAAATACTCAGGTTTCCAAGTTATGCAGAGCTTTGAATATGAACTGCAAATATTGTTGGTTTATCGTATCCACAACATAGAAAATAAAAGATAGTTTAATACAATAGAATATTTTTTTTAAAAAATGAGAATGAGCATAGAAAAGTAACACACCTGAAGTGTACTAAAATATTACTAATCAATATTCTTTAATGAGATAAACTATGTTGAAAAATATTTAATTACGCTCCCTCCCCCGAAATTAGATTGGCTTTACTTAGAAAATTAGCCTAAAGATTTATTAGCTACTGGTTTTCTGTTGACCAGGGAGATTTATGATTTTGGCCCTATTCTATGGCCTCAGGAAAGGCACTGTTATACTTCAGAAATCGTTGATGAGGTGGCTGCTAAAAAACAGATATAATTCATAGAATTATATGTTATTTTATTTTTATTTTGTGTTATTTTTAACTAAAAGCATGTGCCCTGTGGTGAAACAGTTAAAAAGAGTACTTACAAATAGAGCTTGCAACATGTTGGGGTTTTAATGGGAACAAATAATCTTCCTGAAAGAGCTTGATTCAATGCATGCAAAATGAGTGCATCTATTTAATTCTTACCTTGCCATAGAGGGACTCATTGCAAAAGTTTGGTTTATAAGGAAGCATCATTCTAGTTTTGTGTTAACCAGGAGACTAATAAAGTTTAGGCCATCTTTAGTGAGACTTGAAACAGCTGCAGAGTTTCTAAATTTGAAAGACTAACAGAAAAGCTTATCATCTTTTGCTAAAAGAAAAATTGCAGTTGGCAGTGTAAGAATTAATGAAATGTCATTTATATAAAAATGTTTTTATTTCATGAGAAACTTATATTCCTAATGATTCTGCCAGGTTCTGGATTGGGTCTATTACCCTTTGCCATTAGTCCAGTATTGCCTACTGGTAGTATTAATTGTGAACCAGGTATTATTTTTAATAATGTATTTTCTTTTTTTAATAATAGTGTAAGCACCGCTTGATACACATGTATAGCAGTCATCACCATCAAATGTTGACATGCAGTTAATGATACTGGGCCTGATACTGAGAGATGCTGATCCCGTGTCAGCCTCCCAGAGCAGTGATTTTCTAAAGCCCGATTAGGGTTCACTGCTCAGCACCTGTCAGAATTAGGCTCATCCATTTCTGGTATACGCTGCTGCTGATTCTTCTTCCTGTTCCTTTCTGAAACTGGTTTTAATACATGAACTTACTGTACAGGGTAGTTGTAATAAAAAATGTTACTTTAAAAAATATCATCATACTGAATACTGTTACCAAGAGATTCTAATTTGATCCCAGGACTCTGAATTTAATGACTGAATTGTTTTTGCCTTACAATAGAGCAAGAGTGTCCCTTACTGCCCAGTCTCACATTTGCAGATATGGATTTATGCTGCATTTCTTCTTTGTCAAAAATAACATATTTTATAATGTTAAAAAAATGTTGTTGGGGGAGGGAACTATATAATTACAATCATGTGTTAATAAATACTCTACACCAGAAACTACAGAATGTTGCATTATGACCATTATTCTTTGTTTTTAAGGATAGGTAAGTCACAGAAAGTCCTTACTAAAATAAGGAGTGAGTAAAAAAAACACACCTGATACTGAATGAAGGTATTCTCGACAGGTGAAAGTGGGAGAGAGAAAAGTATAGCAGCAGAGTTTTCATTAGACGTCAGCACCTTATACATTGAAACATCATATATCTCTCTATATACTTACAGAAGTACAAGGAATGCATTGTCTACACAAATTCATGCTGGCAAGCACTTTCTGGTGGAAATATCACGGGTCTACTTTTTTTTAAATATTGTTGAGGAAGGAAAACCAAGATGTTTTAGGCTAACAGCTTCGATCATACAGTGATCTGCTAGCTCAGTAAGAGAATCTCATTTGATCCTGCAACGCATAGATTAAAATCCAGCAGCACTCTGAAGCCAGCCTAAGTTTTAAATACTCACTGGAGCTGTGGTTGCATAATATCTTGGTTACTCAGAGCTCATTTATCTTGTAAAAATGCCCACAAGCTCCTGGGGAACAGAAAAGTTGTTTTTTTATGTACCGTGAAGGCATGTGCTGAAGGTGGAGAAACTCTGCTGACTAGTTCTTATTATTTTATATGCTGGATGTCCAGAATGGTTGCATAGCAAAATTAATAGTTGATTTTGATGGTTAGTGAAATAGATCTAAATAACGGCTGCTCCACAGATAGTAAAAACAGTCTGGTATGGAATGCAACATGAAGATTGTACATTTAATTGTTTCAGTATTGTATTATGAATTTTACAATGTTAAAAATGGCATTGCACTGTACAGCTTTATTGTTCAAATAAAAGAAAAACCCTTCTATCAGTATCTCCTAGGTGTACTTAAAAATAAGGTATTTCCCTAATTCTAGATCTGTCTGCTGACTCAGTGCTACGTGCTTCAGTTTTGGTGGTAAAATCTGCACCATATTTAGCATATATATGTATGTTTCTCTTTAAGAGCTTCCTTGGAGGGCATCTTTCTCAAAATATATTGGAATTGTGTAATTCTATTTATATTTTAGACATTCAAAATGGCATCAAGTTTGTAATCACATTCACAGCTTTACCTTCTCAAATGTTAATTCTGAAAATTTTCTAAAATGCAGAATACAAATTTTGTTTACATTTCATATTCCTACTAAAACAGAATTCATTCTAAAACCATCCAAAATTACTTGAGACATCTTTTTAATAATTGTTTATATTTTTCTTGCCACATGTGCAATTTAAATGATATCAATATTTTAATATTTATAAAATCTGTACAGCTTAATGGGCCACTTGATGCCACATATGTGCCAGCTATAAAATCAATAATTCTGCACAGGAAACATTTATTAATATATGAGATTTTTTCCTAAAAATGCATTTATTATGGAAGTAATATTTTCAGTGTGTACATTAATTAAAAAGTATAATTATTAAAATTATTTTAATAGTTTCGCTTTTTAATAGCAAATACAGTACAAAAATTGTATTGATTCAGTACGCATTTTCTGTACTTTATCAGGCAAAAAGGAAGAAAGGATTTGCCAGAAAATGACAATCAGGACAACAATAAGAAAAAATGACTGTATAAGTCAAAGTCCGGTAAGCATAAAAGACCTGTATTTGATGCTGGGCCTATGGCATAACAGATCAAGTATTAGGAAGTGGGTTATAAGCAACAAAACATACTGCTGTCTTCTCTGAAGCAGACCTTTGACCCTAGGAATGTTATCCTACTCGTAAATGGAGTAAAATTATCTGTTCCTATGGCTGTAAAACCAAGCCCTCCTACCTGGAAAAACATCTGGTTTCAAATGAAAAGCACACAGCAAAAGTGCTTGCAACGAACAATGGCACTGAAGTCTTCCCCAAGAAATAACAACCCTCTCTAAAAGAGGAGTAGATGTGACAGAAACACTGCTGCATTCCTCTTTGAAGACCTTTACTCTCTGGGTGTTTTCTCCTCAACATAGCTGATGTCTCTGTATCGTAAATTCATGATCCCATTTACTTATGAATCTGTGTAAGACATCTTATTTCTCAGCTTTGGTATAACCCCATCTACGAAACCCAGGATATGTCTGAGTAGCAAACGTTCTTCTCACGTAGCACTTAAAGGAAAAGCAATTGACACAATATCTTGAGACTCCCAAGAGTCCTCTGGTAAGATTCTGTTGAAAAACCTAAACAGGCGTAAGGGAAGAGCCAAAATATCATCACAGATTGAAAGCTGAAGAGCCTAATTTCCATCCTTATAGAAAGTCAACAGTGACATGTTCGAAGCTGAATAGTAGAAGTAACAGTGTCTGATGTATTAATTTAGTTTTAGAGGAAGGGTTGGTAATGAGGGAGTATAAGTATGTAGATGAAATTGTGGTTACTTGCCATCCTTAAAGTACTTTAAGGAGAGAAGACTGTGGAGACCTTCACAGTTACTTCAACCACCTAGGTTAAGGGACAGCAATATGACAAAATAAACACATGGTATTGACTAAAAGAATATTAAAAAGAAAATTTAGTCAAATTTACTCATACTTTTTTATGCTAGCTGAAAAGGACCTTACCCTTGCACCCAGCTATGTAAAAACCTCCAAAAATACTCTCCTGCAGACAGAAAAGCTAACAAAGAGTTATGACATTCAGGGAATAGCATAGGGAGTGAAAATAAACCCATTCTAGTGTCTCTTACAAGCCAATGGTGCAGTAGTAATGAGGGTACTCTGTGTTATGGTCCCCTACACTGCTGCAGAATTAGAGAGGGTTCAGACAGGAGCAACAAGAGTGTTGGCTAGGTCACTCCATGAAGGGCACAACAAATGAAGCCTTCCTTTTTATCACTTTATATTATAGATGATTTATGTTTCCTTCCCCCTCTACTCACCTTCCAAAAAGACCTACCCTCATCCCACCTCTATCTGTATTACAACCCCCTTTCCCCAGTATCTTTTTGTTCCCCATTTCCTTGATGGCTGCCCACCCTTCCCACAGTCCAGATTCCCTTATCTTCACCCAGAAGTACATTCAGTACATCCTCAAAATTTCTATTCGTATACTTATCTCCAGTTCCTTTCCTCTCCAGCTCCACCACTGAAAAACCACCAGCACTCTATTTCATAATCGCCTGGTTTTAGCTCATCAAATGGTGGTATCTGGTATGGCTGGTTTGGAACTACATACCTGTTCTTTGGCCAGATTGATGCTGTCAGACTTTTGATAGGGTTGAGTACAATTACATTTAATTAATTCATTAGCACTTAGGAAAAGTATTTTTTTTCCCCTGTCGAATTCCAGGAAAGGTAGAAGAGTGACCTTTTCATCTAATTTGTTTGGATATGGTCCATTTGTTCACAGGCTGTTTGGAAGGGAGTAGATCAAAGCATCTTTCATACACCTCACTTGCATAAGAAATCAAATTTAAAACAATCACAATAAGAACTAGTTCTACTACAGCTGTTCTCAACTTCCCAGCATATCAACTCTGCTTAAGTTTTAATTAAAAATTATCAATTTCTTTTCTGACAGAGTATCAGCTAAGAAGATTCTTCACATAATGCGATAGTGAGAGAAAGCTTTGCTTTGCTCAAGTCTAGAACACAATTTTGTAGCCAGTCCCTACCCTTGTTAGTTTGCTACTGCATCTAACTTTTTGGATGTATTTGTTACAGGGATAACACAGCTAATATTGATGTGCCCTTAGTCACAAGGAGTATGAATAAGAAAAGGAAACACTCACATTGATATACTTTTCCTCTTGAACCTTCAAGGAGAAGGATAGACTTTCCTTCATTTTGCTTAGAAGAATTTAACTTTTCAGTAGTGAGCATGAAAAGGACATGAATTTAGCTATTCAGTTTTGAAGCTATTAATTTGGAAACTAGGGATTTGATTTTGGTATCCACAACACAACATTTTGCTCAAGGTTAAGAATTATTAAACAACCAAAAAAAATTTTAATTAAAAAAAGAATTATAAAAAGATGTGTCTCCACTTAGAATGAATAATTTTAGAAGATAAAATAATTTTTAAGACCAGAATCCTTTTCAATTGTAAAAATGGCTTTTAATCACAAAGAAGTTTGGCATGTAATAGCTTTATAACAAAACTTGAGATGTCTAACTTCAGTTCTTCTTTTACCCCTAGATAAATGTGGCTTCTTGTGATGGAAAATGCCCGTCTGCAACAATTTTCAATGTCAATATTGACAACCATTTAAGATTCTGTAAATGTTGTCGAGAAAACGGAACACGTAATCTGACTGTGCCACTACGCTGCTCAGGAAATGGCACTGAAATTATGTACGTCATTCAAGAGCCTACAGAATGCTCATGCCAATGGAATTGAGCACTACTGTGGATACAATTTAAACTGAACAATTAAAATTAGTTTCCTTTCTCCAGACTCTATTTTTTGACCTTGGATGGTTTTAGTACTCTGCAGGGAAAAAAATGTCCTCAATTATGTTTTATAATATAACTTTTCACAAATTAGTAAAGATGGTGTTGGCTATTGTTCTTCAAGTTTTCTTTCTAAATATAGGCATGTATATAAAGAAAAATATAAATCCTTTTGAGCAAGGTATAATTTAGTCGTCATTTATTTCTACTCAGCTTTCCAATGAGCTGTTGAAAGCTGGTTAATGTCTGTGTTTCCAGTGGTTTAAATTTTGGGATAGTGTCTACCTATCAAAGTTCAGAATTTCTCAGTGATTCTTTTCCTTTTACTCAGAAACTTCCAACTGAGAACCATCACTGGTCTGATGTTTAAGTGGGAAAGAAGCACGTTAGGGTTTTGAGAATGACTGAATTAATTTATTTAAAAAATAATGGTTTCAACTGAAACATTTTTTATCTTGATGAAAAGTCTGTATTTTCTCCATTAAGCTGTTGTCGATGACTGGACTGCACTTACACCGTAAGTCACTGAGAAACACCACACCTCTGGTCTGTAAATACTTGTAGTAAATCTCCAGAGCAAATGGTAAAATCATAATAATTTAATAAAATATATCAAAATTGTTTTTTTTACAAAGTATTGAAATTTGGACTATTGAATGAATTTAGGGTTCAGAATTTGTGAGTTCAGGAAAAAAAAATTCAGGTAAAATACATGTTTCAAAGGCCTTAGGTGAGCTATTAATGATCAATTAGTCACAAATGTCCATGATTCAGCACTTTAACTACCTGAATATGCTCTCCTTTTTATTAAGCATACTACATAATCTTACCTTAAAACCTAAGGATACAATTTTAGCTTGTCTTTAGGAGATTGCTTTGCTTTATAGACTTACGGAATGAAACCTGGTTTAAATGATGACAGTGGCAGTTTTGCCATTGAACTCAGTGGGGCCAGTATTTTCCTTATCATGGAAATTGTTTCAGAATTAAAATTTTTGCCTAAAAGTCTGAAAACTTGTCGATAAACAATTTCTATTTCAAGCTGTTATTTAATTACAAAAAGTTGGATTATCACACTGTTTTATACAATGAAAAATAAGCAATACAAATTTGAAAAAACTTTAAATCCATGGCTATTTTGCTACTTTGTGTGACAAATCTTTAAATTTTTGCTGTATTGTGTTTGATGGCTTATAAAAAAAATAGAATATACAGTGAAATCTGTCTTTATTAAGAAGACTGCCATCTACTCATCCATCTCATAAATAGTCACTTGGTTTAAAAATGAAATAACATTCTGTTGTATTATCAGTAAAATATTTAACTAATATAAAGATCACCTAGCAATCAAAATACAGCGCTGTTTTGAGAAAGTATATGCTTCATTTGCACGTTTTTATGGTTGTATGGCAGATGTTTCAAGATGTGTTATATACCAGGGCCTAGAACCAAAATACTGTCTGATATTACTGTCAGAATTTGTGTACAGAAACTTTTCATGCAGGCTAGAAATGGGTATTAAATCATAGTCATAGCTATAAAATTTGTGTACTTTTACAGCAAATTAAAAGGACAACTTTCAAAAGAAAAATACATCCTTAGGGCTTAATTTATTAACATAGATTTATTAACATAGGAATAGAAGTCCTCTATTTGCAAGAGAGTTTGGTCCAAAACTTCATCATGAATTTAACATTTGATAAATTACTTAAGGAAACTCCTACAAGATCACATTTTTCCATATAATGACTGAACACTTGATGTGTTTTGACTGAACAGCTGTGCTTTTTATAAGCAATGTTCTTTTTTAAGATTTAGAGCTGTATTTGTAATTAAAGAGAAATTAATAAACATTATTTTGCAGAATGGTAATAAATCATTGTTGATGCAATTAATTTACCTGTGCCACTAAAGATGACCAATAATGCAAAATCTTAGACAAACAGAAATTAACAACAGTTATGCTTAAAATTATTTCCATGATAACCTGAAATAGCAAAAATGGTATTAAAAGCTCTTTTTCCCATTTAATTTATTTGGTTTTTTAAGTGCATCAATCAGCAGGAACTGTGACAGGCAAGATCCTTCCTGTAGCCTACATAAAAATTTTGCATCTTCAGTGGAGCTGGATATGATATAAGATTGCCTTTCATTTCAGGCTTGAACTTCAAATTCAGGCTGCTTTGACCTGGTCAGAAAATGAACATCTATTAAAACTTGTTAACCATTTTCTGGACAGCCATTCACCCCCATTACCTCCATGAAGGTGACACTGGCAAAATGTGACATGTTTTATATAACATAATCTAGCCCTTGCAGGCCTTGCAAGGGATAGAATGTTTGAAAGAGTTTCCGGTGTGTCAGGACTCTCCTACTCCAAATATTTCTTCCATCTGTAGCTGAAATATAAATGTAGATGTGGTTCGTGGTTCTCTCAGTTTCCTCATCTCTCTTCAACTCTGTGTTGCTGCCTCCAACCCCAGCCTTGAACTGTGTGTAAACTAGTTTCTGCCAGGGTCTTGTGAGCTGGTTTGGAAAGCTGATCCAACTGAAGTCTAATCTAATTAAATACCAAAATTAATTAGTTTGTTTATTGTTGACAAAAAGAGCTTTAATACCCACAGAGTTCCCTCCCATCTATCCCCTCTGAAACTAAGACTCAAATAATTTCTACTCCCCTAAAAGAAAGGCTGGGAATGCATGCCTCTCTCAAACTCCCACGCTGCCACTGGAATAGGTGAGGAACCAGGGAGAAGCCAGGTGCTTGACTGAGCACATGCCTTACACTGCCATCCCGTTATGCCCTGGCATTTCCCCGACTTGTAGCTGGTTGTACCTGTCCTTCATTCCTACATTTTGCTGTTCTCTTCTCCTGCCTGTGCTTGTGAAAGGAATTCTGCAATATAAAGGCTTACCCATAAAACTATGCAGATTTTTTTTTAGTGAATAATGTAAATATATCTCTACACTTAGAATCAGATTACAACTGAATATATCTCTATGAAATAGTAAGGTTTTATATTATTTATATTTTATATTTATAATATTTTACTTCTATAATTTCATTGCCTTATTACCAGGTCATGTGTTAAGATCAATTCTTGCCCCAGTGTTCAACTGGAATTTGAAGCACAGCTTTTAATATTGGGTTTAAACCACTTACTGTGTGTTTTCATTAATAAAATCCAACACCTAGAGTATAGGCAACTAATATTCTCATTTTTAGCTAGCTAAATCTGTATACTACAAATTGAAAGTAAAACAATATATTCGCATGATTTATTACTTTTTGACATTGCAGGCAGGAGTGTTCCCAAACACATGCACCTGTGTATTGGTGAATAAGCTATTTGCACTGGGGGCTTTGTTTCTAGTTCCTCTTGAGAGCAGGATCAGGCCTGAAGTATGTTGTCTGAATATAGTTACAAGCCACATAATATACTAAAAGGCAGGACATTAAAGTAAAATAAAAAGGCTTTTAATGAGGAAAGGTTATGGCTGAGTGTCTGTATTCTTTAAATGCTAAGTGGCATGTACAAGCTGCCTATAGAACAAGGAAACTTGAAAGCTGATCTATGTTAGCATTAATATGTTAGCAACACAATTTAAGCTGGAAGGACAGATTCAGAGCTGAAGAACAATGAACTCCAGCAACTGCAAATATGATTCATTCACTAGTTCTTGGCAGCCACATACTGACAATTTTAGAACTGCCTTTTTTGCCTATTTTGAAAAATAATTCTATATATAGACAAATGAGGTGATCATATGCCTATTGAAACCAGATTCCTTAAAATCGGAGATCTGAGAATCTTACTTGAAGGTGAGAGTCTTACACATGTAGTTTCTACATTCGTGAGTAGTTTCTGTATGAAGAATGGGGGGACTTGAAGAGCCTCTTCTGTACTGATGTTGCATTCTGGAGAAAACCAATAGTTAATGATGTTAAAAGTTAATCACTAGAACTGCTGAGTAAAAGGAAAGTAGTTATGCTTTGGGGAGTGTTCTTGTGATATAAGTGGAATGTGCCATGCCGTTTAATTTAATGAGGTTAAAAAAGAGAGGGCTCCTGCTCTTGCCTTGAAAATTGCCGCATTAATAAAGCCTCCCTTTGTGTCTGTTGATTAAATAGTGCTCTGGAAAAAAATGAGTGTGTTTGCTTTGTAAAACAGCTGAATAGGCAGCAGCTAACTTGTGGGACTTACAGCTAAAATCAGGTGAAGATACACCCATGTGTGCTCTGTATGTGTGTGTGTTTCTGAGAAAGACCGACTCAGTGATTTGAGTTCAGGAGTTTCATTGCAGCAGCTTTTGATTTACTACATTTGCCTTTGAGCCTGGGTAACATAAAAATGCCAAAATGGTATTTTGTCTGGTGAGATTAAGCCTGCCTGCTTACTAGAAGTTATAAATAAATCTCAAATTAACAACTGTATTCATTATTTCATGATTTAAAACTCAGTTGGATACAGGTCTTCAGAAAAGTAAAGGACAGCCCATCGAAGAACAAGGTTTATTTCTATCTCAAGACAGAAATAAATACATTATGTGATGATAGCACCTAAAAAATACACAGTAAATTCATTTTTATTGTACATATATACAGTGGTGCTAATTTCTATTTATTCTTTGGCAATAATTTGTAAACAATTTTAATCAGCTTATTAAATGGATTTAACTTCAAAGACCATAATGGAAAAGTAATTTTCTATTAAAAGTTTAATTGAGGGAAGGTTAGTGCCCTGGGAATTACATTGAGGTAAGTCTACCTCTGAATTCTCTGCTTCAAATCTGGCCAAACGTGGATGTCACCCAAAGTTTTTGTCTGAGCTGAGTTCTTGTTCAGTAACCTTTGGGAAATAAATCAGTGGTCCTACTGTTATGTATTTTTGACATTCTTTGCTGAAATTCTGCTCCAAGGAGGGAAATTAAGGTTGTTACAATGACTCCAGCAGCCAGACAATGTCAGTGTCAATTTCCCCTCTTGGGTTAATCTCTCTGTTTTACAGTACAGATACTCACTGGTGAGGACACTGGTGTCACACTGTGGAGCAACTGGTGGGCTCTGAGACCAACTTGATTTCTGAGACCAACTTTATTCCCAAGCGATCTGATTTAACCCTTTTCATGTAAAATCTAGATCTAAAAAATGTCTAGATCTAAAAAATGTCTAGCTAGTAAAAATGATACAACACTGTATTTCATGCTAGTTGCTTTGTTTGTATTTGTTACTAACACTTCCCAGAGGTGAACTCTGATACTCTATAATGCCCAGGTGGAAATTGTTTTCTCAAAGCAAGTTAAAACCAGCAACTTCCATCTTTTGCACACATGAAGTCCCAAATACCATTACATGTAAAAAGAGTTCAGGCACTCAGTCTGCTTCACCAAGGCCTTAACACCCTGTTTGCTGTCTAGTGTTTCTTTTTAAGCCTCAGGGAGTGGAGCTTCTCCCCAGGGAGTGAGAATATGATAAATAAGTGAGAAGCTTTGGTTTGAACCCCAGCATTGGCTCCACTGGGCGTGAGGGAAGACAAGGGCCGGCAGCCGGGACCCTGCCACATGGTGCTGCCCCCTGCCCATCAGGATTGCTGCTCCCCATTCCTGCCTCGACCCTCCCTCCATCGACCGGTGATGGGGGAAAGGGCAGTAGAGGCCAGAACAAATGGAGGGGCTCAGGGTGGGGACAGAGAAAATGGAGAGAGTGAGATCCGAAGTGCAGGTGTTTGTCCCCTCAGGGGAAGGGGAGGCCCGGGGAGGGCCTGTGGGGTGGCAGCAGGTGGTGGCAGTCGCCCCACTGCCACCTGCTCGGCTCTGGGGTCCACAGCCGAGTGCCGCCCGCTGCGCTGCTCTGGTGCCGTCCGGCTAGAGACGCACAATCAGGAGGAGGGGGGGGACTAAAATATCTGGGGCAGCTGTCGGGGTGTGGGGTCTGCTGGTAGTGGGGAGCTGCTGGGAGAAAGTGGCGGCAGTTCTTCCTTTCTGCTGCTAATACTCAGGTCATCTTGGTGCTGTTTTTCTCCCGGGAACTGCATGTTGTGGTTGTTAAATAGAAATTTAAGAAGTCGTCTAATAAGTAGATTGTGGGCAAGTTAGGAAATTCATAGGCTCTGCTTTGTATCAAGAAGTAGGACTTTTGTATTTTCTGTAACCAATTTCAGACTTGCTCATGCTGTTCCTGGTGCTGTGTGTGCACTGGTGTGCACCTGTCTTTTAATGATCAAATTTCACAGAAATTATTTTAAACTTATACTGTTTATATTTATACCTCTTGGACACCCTAGCAAGGCATATCAATAAGTTCTGCAGGTGTGCTTAGTACCTCTGCGGAGAAGTGTTCTAAGGTTTATTTTGAACCCTGAGAAAGGGGCATCTTGCTAGAAGTGTGCACTGTGGAAAACATCCAGAGTCTCTTGAGGAACCTGTAAGGGATTACACTGATATCAATGAATTTTGAGCCAGTAATCACCAGTAAAACTTAAAAAACTCCAGCATTTTTTACACTGAGTGGTTTTTAAATGATTAATGAACAACAGGCACACCCACAGTTCAGTGAATTTTAAGGACGGCCTTCTGCTGATGTCAGGAAACCTTATATGAAGCCTGGGGAGAGGCAGGGCCAGAGCAAAGACACAAATCTCGGGTGCATCATTGGCTGATGCTGTATCTATGTGAAGTATAAATCTGTGTATATAGTTTTTTCTTCTGATGTTTTAGATATTCTAACACAATCTTGTTCTGAAGCTGTTGTGATTCAAACACGTTAAGAGACACTGGGACTCTATGGATCAAACAATTCTTCTCCTGCTTTTATTAAAATGCTTATTCAAGGTAAGAAAAATATTCCCTTTTTTGAAGGAGGATAGATACTCCAATTTAATGTTGAAAATTGCTGTTTTGTTATTTGAACTGCATTTTTGTCATTCTAGCAGTCACAAGGAGCTCTCAGTTATTCCTACAGAGTGCTACCAGTCTTCCATCTATTTAAATTATTGGAAGCTCTTTTGAGAGCTTTATTGCTTGCTGCTTCTGGTTTCATGTTGTTCCCCAGAAGAAGTAATGGATCCCAGCATCTCTAAGTTCTAAGCTAGCTCATATTGCTGTGTAAATTGTCATGTTTTAGATAGTGATGCTGAAAATTCAGGGTCATTCTTGGACCTAGGGGTATACTCTGGCTATGCCTTTAGGAAGTGTACTTCTGCAAGAAGTATTTTACTTTCTGATCCAAACCTGACATATGTAGTCTTTATTTTACATTTAGGTTAATGTGCTTTGCAGCAAAGGTGATTTCAAAGCTCTGTCAGTTACCGGTACAAATACCACTCCCTTCCTTTGGAGAAGAGCTGTGTATTTGGAGTGGTAAAACCTGCTGCAGTACTCAGCCTCCTGGTATAGTCCTTGAGACTTTGATACTGTCCAGTTGAGCTGGCCAATTTTGAGCTTGAGAACAAATGCTTTTGTGGAAGCCATCATGCTTCCCCAAGCACGGAAATCTGTGATCTGCCTCAGTTAGGGAAGTTGCCTGACAGTTGCAGTAGTTGAGTATGCCTGGCTCTTAAAGATGGTGTTATGAGGCCAAATAGAAACTTCAGGGAGTTCACTATCATATCTCCGGCAGTGTCAAAAAGCAGATCTTCGCCGAGGACTGTAAGAATAGCATAATATGAGAATTACCTGTACTGTGTTAGTTTCATTTGTAGCTTCAGGATTTCTTGAAACAAATGTATTTGCAGTTCAGTTTGTGAGCTTCAGTGTAGTTCTGTTCTGTGAACTTGTCTGGCCTCCTCTGAAGCCCATCAAAATTTTGAGTACCTGTTTTAAGCTTTGTCAGATAAACTGTTTATTTTGTGAAGAGCTGCCTCTTTTTGTTTGCTTTCAATCTGGAGCATGCTTGCTGCATTTCATCCTTCACAGTTCTTGTACTTGAAGAGAAAATGAAAAATCAATCTCTGCTCACTTCTTCTGGCTACTTAAGATTTTATAGGCCTCTTTCGTATTTTCCCTCTAGTGGCTCTTTTTCAAACTGAAAAGCTTACTTGAGTCATATGTTGAGAAGTAGTCGATAGCAGAAGTCAGTAAGTATTTGTTGTTTAGGTCTCCTGACTGGTGTGTAGCTAGGCTGAAGATAGATTTGAACCTTAGGTCTTTGCGGTCAATTTAATTTATATTTTTTTTAAATTGCTTCAGTTTTTGGGTAAGGGCCTAAAAAGTTCCAACAAGGTGCTGGCAATGAAAACAGACATTCTAAATCCCTCTCATAAGATAGAAGTATGGTAAAATTTCTGTATACGCTTGCAAATGAAGTTCTTGTTTTTAGTTCTAGAAGTATGTATTTATGTACACTAAAATGACATACAATATTGCTGGTGGTGGAAGATTATTAAAAAATATTAATTCAATTATTGTCAAATATAAATTTTTAAATTATCTTTAAAAGCATATTTTCCTACCCTTTGGACTATCTGGACTAGACTGGTTTCAGGGAACACAAGCCAGTTCTACACCCATCTATTAAAAACCTACTACTTTTCCTGGAAATGTGGTCCTTAAACACTTTTTTGTATGTCATTAGTAGTAGTTTAGTATGTCAATGCAGGGGCTTCCAAGTGGTGGAATGTACCCTCTTGCATAGTGTTTATAGAGGTTAAAGGCTTTATAAACTTTATGAAGTTTATACTTTAAAAAGTATGATCTAAACTCTGAAAATTAAGATCTTGATAGATTTATACTTATGTTAGTTTGACATTTAGTTAAAGGAAGTTACCTTAAACCAAACTGAATTTCAGAATATTTTGCATGAAAAAAATAGAAGAGAGCTAAGTGGTTTTGCTTTTTATGTTTGTTTTGTTTTTTTTAGTGTGGTAGATTGCTTTACAGGACAACACAAAGTAGTATAACAATAAACTTTCTATTTAAGAGTACTAGGGTTCCTATTTGATTTTTATTTTGTTTTGGTTGAGCTACATTTTGAGTCCATTGCTAAATGACATTTATGGCATTTATTTGTCATGCCAAATCATAAAGAAAATAAAAATGGAACTTAAAAGACAGAACTGCAACCTTTTAGTACATCATTTTGTTATGTGATAGAGTTGGCATCAAATGCCCTGATTTCTCTGAATTTTAGATGCATGATTAGCTAGAACCAACCCATGAATTTATGGTTTCAAATGAAAGTAAAACACAGATTGAACCTGCTTCTCTAAAGAGCTAAGCTGAAGTCCCTCAAGGGCAGGTACAGTTATTAAAAAAATAGCATAAAACATGTGGAAGACTTGTGTCTGGAATCAGTTAGCCTCTGTAAGAAGTTGAAAGAAATGCTGAACAAGGCTTGTACCGCCACGTCTAAACTGGATTGGTAGGGAGGTGTTTAATAAATTATTTGTTTACCTTGTGAACATTGTTGTTTCTTATTCTGAGATATTCAGAAGTTGTAGAAGTGATGTCCCTAAAGGCTTTATCATGCAATATGAGAAGAGAACTGAGAGCTCCAGCTCCTGACTGACTGCTAACTGACTGTAATATGTACATGCAAGTGTAATTTCTGACCTTGACTCTAAAGTGATGACAGGTTTCCCTTTTCCTAGTAGACATGGTTTGGCCACCTCTGGAGAGAGAAAGAAAAACAGAACCTGTACCTGCTGAACTTGTAAAAAAATTATGAAGCCTCTGTGTGTCACACAATAGGGCTGGTAATACTGGTCCATATAAAAACTGTTCCTAGATGACCAGTTCTAGGTAAAAGTAGTTAAAATTGGTAGAATGTAGTTATTTAGTTATAGGTACATTTTTGTATTTTCTGCTAAGTTGCATTCACGTATGTTTCTGTTACAGGTTTCAGAGAGTCTAGACTGTGACCAAGTGAAAAAGCCTGCTAGAGTAGTTTTGATGGAGTGGACTGAATTGCCCAAAGGAGAGGATCCAGACTATTATATTATAACATACCAGCAAGTGGGTGCTTTCAGTCAAAAAGTAAGTGTTGTCAATCTAAGCAATAAGTAGTTCCAAATTTATTTAAGCTGTAGGTACTGGTAGTTGATAGTATTTTTTGTTTGTTTGTTTTTTAAAAAATAATAATAATGTGAAACAGCAAATAAAGAGAAATTTGGAAAAAATATACTGAATTCTGTAATCTAGGTAATTTATGTGCACTCTTACAAAGTCCTATTGAAGCCAGTGGGACTTGAAAGAGTGTTGGTTATCCTGGTTGAATAAGGATAGACAAGCTTGTGTTCAGAGTTAAGAATATGCAAATTCTTCAAGGTACTGTGGTTTAAAGGAGCAGTCTAACTCCTCCAGGAGAGGTACAGGCACTACCCCCAGATCTCTGTGGGAGGACTTTGTTCTTGTTTTGAGAACTGGATGTTCTGGAACTTAAAGGAAAGATAGGGATTTTAATATGAAGGTGTTCATTAATGATTTAATTTCTAAAATGTTTTGTTTTAAATTTATCGGATTTTTTGCAATTTAGCTACAGCCTAAAGTTTGATGTGGTGCAATATAAGCTACCCTTTTAAAAACTTCATAGATCATTTATGAATTGTATTTTTATTACTTTCACTATATCCAGAAATTCTTTTAACTTGCAGAATGTAAGAAATATTTCTAAAGTTGAACAGAAACCTGTCAGTACTACAATTCTGCTTGAAGAAGATAAGAAGTATGACATTACAATAGAATCCCTAAAACATGGCCAAATCATAAGTGTGAAATCATTTAAGACACGTAAGTAGGATAGCACAAGAATATTTTGGTATCTTTATAATTAATCTAATACTGAAAACTAAAGAAGAAGGGGTTGAAATCCTAAGCTTACTCATGTATTTAGAAGCTTTGCATCAATGTATGTTTTCAATCATAAAGAGTAGATGAATAATTTTATTTAATTCATTTGGTTAGGGTAATAATTTTGTAATATGGGACTGATACAAAAGTTGGGGAGATTTTTAAATGTTACAGACTTTGCTATGCTACAGTAATTCTAGGAGAAAAGATTTATAAGAGAGGACCACTGTGAAAGTTACTTAAAGCCTGGCAATTTTATATCAACATAGGGTTGTGATTTTTGTCTTATATAAATTAAATATACCAGTTAAATATTTTTGTTTCCACTTTATGACAGTCCCTTTTTGAAAAGGATTAATGAGTAATGTTCAGTAAGATATTTTCTGCTTTCATACTACCTTTCTTTCACTACTGTGTACATCCCTTGTCACTTAAAAGAAAAAAAACAACTTAATGAAATAAAACTTTGAGCTATATTTTCTGTTGTGATAAAGACAGTATTTATTTTTTCTTGATCTACTAGGTGGAATTTCAGAAAATGACATCAAAACATTTGTGACAGCTACTACAGTGTCTTTTAATTGGAGTACAATGACCAAAGAATTTTCAGTTTCAATTTCACTGAATGATACTTCTAAGATTATAAAAAACCCCAGTGGATTCTTTGCATGGAGTAATTTGACACCTGCCACCTTATACACATTTAAGTTTGTATTTGAACAATTACATCTGGAATTTATAAATGTGTCTCAGTCACTGGATGTTCAAGCTGAAACAGGTATGTATTAGCGTTTGGTGTAGTCACAGTGAATGCAAGGAATCACTGCATATTTTCTAGAAGAGTTAAGAGTAAAAAGCCTGTTTTCCATTTTACAATTTCTAATAGAAGTGGATTGTTTCATTTCTAGAAAGTTAAAATAAACTGAATGTTAATAACATGGAAAGGTTATTTCTAATTAATATTTCTCAGCATTTTTAGGAGCAAGAATTCAGATTTGTGTGTGCAAATATTTTAGCCTAACTGTATTTTTTACAGTCTAAAATAGAGTCAAGTGAATGTTGCAGTTTAGCATTGCAATTATTTGAATGTATGGTTTGAATTTGCCATATAGTTGCAATGAAAAGGCAGGGAAGACCCTGAATTTGCTAAGGATTTGGAACCCTTTTTTTGCCAGCATGTAAATTGATGGTTTTGCACTGCTAAGGGGGTAACCTAGCTATGCTCTTTTGTTAGAAATGCTTCAAGGAGGCAGGATTCTGGGGATTTTATAGCTTGATTGTGTAATTTCATATCTTTAAATGTGCTACTCTGATAATGCAACTTAAAATCTTTAAAATTAGGAACACAAAAGAAAGGATTACATAGGCTCAAATTCAAGGCAACAATTATTTTCCTAAGCTCAGGAAAACTATTCAAAAATGATCTATTAGCTTCAATTTTAAAATTTAAAAAGTGAAACATTAGAAACTAAGCTTAAAGAATTATTTTGCCCATAATAAGATAAAAATTAATGGCTTTTTTTTTTTCTTCAGTGGGTTGTAGTTAATACTCTCTTAATTCAGTCAATCAGATATCTTAAGATTCAGGATTTTGAAGGAGGGTTAATTCATACTTACTGAATTTTTGGGCTTTGTAGTTGTGTTTGTTGTACTTTTGTAGTTGTGAATTAATTAAAAGCTATCATCATAAAAATGCTTGTGTAATCATAACAACATCTAAAACTGTACCACTGCTCTAAATGGTACAGAATATCTATAAAATCCTGTCCTTGTTCACCTGTAGGCACCTGTTCCGAAGGGTGGGTGGCATTCCAAAGCAGCTGCTATCGAATGGGTGAGGAGAGCAAGCCGTGGAAGGTAGCACAACAAACCTGTGAAATGTCTTCACGAGGGGCACATCTTCTTGACATAGGGAGTGAAGAAGAATACAGTTTTATTTTGTCTTATCTCCAGACAATGAGCCAAATAATCATGTTATGGACGGGTCTTAATGACCTAAAGGTCAGTCTTTTATATATTCTTTGCGATTACATGCATGGAAGCAGGAGAATTTTGAAATATAGAGCCCGATTCCTTGAAATAACATGAGCTACGCAGTAAATCAGTCTTTTTTGTGTATTTGTTAGTAGTTATAAGCAGAATCATTATTTATTCCTATTTAGAAATACTGAGAATAATTAGCAGGCCATAGCTGGGAAAAAAAGACATAGTTTATAGATAAACTCTTAATTTTTTTGTCTTTTTTTGTGAGTACTTTGCAGGGATATTGCTTTGCCGGTAGGTGGTGCTGCATTATCAGGTTTTAAACCTTATTCCATACGTATGTTACTGTGGATATCAAAGTCTGCAGCTGGCTGCCTCAGTTTTGATGTGGGTCTAAAGTGTTGAGTATTGAGCTTAGCAAGGTCTGTCCAGTCTGCATGGATGCTGGACAGGTCAGTGAAAGAAGAGATTGAAGCAAGGTATTTCTTGTTCCTCATATTTGGGATGTGAGGGTTCTAAATGCTGACTCTGCTGTTATGAAATGACTCACTGTGATGTGGTGTGTGATTTTGGAACAGCTACAGAGATTAATAAAAGTATTGGGAAAGCTCTCGAAAGATGGAGGCACTCTGCCAAAAATGTTGGATCCAGTATTCCTGTGATCAGGCTTAGTGATGGAAACTTCTGTGGTAAGACCAGTCAGCCTCACCTCCATCCCTGCAAAGGTGATGGAACAACTTATCCTTGGCACCGTCTCCAGGCATATCAAGGATAAGAGGCTCATTAGTAACAGTCAACATGGTTTTCCCAGAGAGAAGTCAGGTTTGGCCAACCTAACAGCCTTCTATGAGGATGTAACTAGGTGGATAGATGATGGTAGAGCAGTAGATGTGGTTTATCTTGATTTCAATAAGACATTTGACACTGTCTCCCACAGCATCCTTGCAGCTAAACTGAGGAAGTGTGATCTGGAGGACTGGGTAGTGAGGTGGAGTGTAAACTTGTTGAGAAGAAGAAGTCAGAGGGTTGTGGTCAATGGGATGGAATCTAGCTGGAGGGCTGCGACCGGTGGAGTCCCTCAGGGGTTGGTACTGGGACCCGTACTATTCAATATTTTCACCAATGACCTGGATGAGGGCACAGAGTGTACGTACTCAGAATTCAGCAGCTTTAGGAAAACTGCCAAGCACTGAGACACTGATAGAAAAAATAATCAACATTTTAAGCAGTATTAGTTCTGTAACATTTGTATTCTCACAGCTTGTCCTTCTTTGACTTTATTTTGATCTGTATCTGCATTCAAACTCTTCCTGACGAGAGTGAGCATTCTTGTGAAAGACAATAGTGACCCTGGAGATGTAGGTCAATGTGCTGGGTAAGGGTGAATGGAGTGCTTTGGTGATACCCTCAAGTCTGTCCTGATGCTCTGTGCAGTTCTTCAGAGTTAGGAAGTGGAAAAGGTAGCCAAACAGGTAGCCTGTTTACTGAGGTTTCTTACAAGCCCTGCTACAGGGGTTTGTATCATAATAGTATTTTGTGCTTTCCCGTGCTTGTAGTTAACCCTAGTAGCCAGGAAAAGCAGTATATAAAAAAGATATGCATTGATCTACACAGTATTTTTGAAACAGCAGGCTAGACACACAAGTCCTCCTGAAAGTCAGGTTGAATTATTTCATGTTATTGAAAATCTTCTTTGCCCTCTTGGGAAAATAAAACTCATCCCAGTATTTTATTTGCTTTTTTTTCAATTCAATGAATGAATTGAAAAAATAGACTTAGTCTCAACAAACATTATTTTTTGTTGTTGTCTCAGAGAAAGAGGAAAAAAAAATCTATTTTTCTTCTCCTTCTCCTCCCTTTTGAATATTTTTAACAAAATGGAAAAACAATGAAAATCTTAAAATTATGGTGGTACCTCAACTTCTCTGTGTTACACTAAAAGTATTTACTTAGATTGTAGGACCGCTGACTTGCTATGCCTGAAAGCACTTAGGCTAGTGAATCTCCTGGGAGTGTTACAGTGTTGTGCATAAATGTGTCTTTTATTAATCCCCTGTAGATGTTAGTGTGTGCTAGTGCAGATCTAAACTTGTCTCCCACTAGAGGGACCTGCGCTACAATCCTGTGAGCATGTTCTATAAGCATCTTTCTTTCAAAATATTGTGTTGCCCAGCCTAGTATCTGTAGGGTTCTGCTGGAGAAACTGAAAGTACTTCAAAGGTTAGAAACCTGGTGTCAGGTGTGAGTGAGTGTTCTAACAGCTGAGCTACCAGCCAGTGGGAGACGGGAAAAGACAGCACTTCCTCATCTGGTTGGGAATCTACCCCTGGATTTTTTTCCAGCTAAACTATTTTTGCTTTCAGACCCAATTTATGAATATTTTGGACTGAAATAATTTTAAGTGAATAACATTTTTAGAAAAGTATTTATGCATCAATATTAGATTAGTTTATTAACAGTGATTTTTAAAAGATTGTTTGTAATGATCAAATATTGCATTAGCCTTATGTGGCTTATATTATATCATATTGTTCCCTTGTAATCTATGGTGATAGAAAGGATAGAATTTTACACTGAAATATTTACTTCATTCAAAAAACCCCATTTCTATATAATTAATTTGTAGAAATTAATTATATAAATTTTGGGTGTTTGCAATAACAAAAGTCTTAGTAATTCATCAGTATAATGTAAAAATACATGGAGTTTTTATTTAATTTTTTTCAATGTAGGAGGAAGAAGAGATTCTGTGGACAGATGGATCTCCTTATCTTCTAAAGGCTGGTATCTCGACTTTGTCAATGATACCAGAAACTGAAACTGACTGCTATGCCCTTCAGAGAGATGCCACTGGTCCAGGCTATTTCTTCACAGGATTTTTCTGCTATATACAGCTACCATATATTTGTGAATATGAATGTAATTATATTTCTTCAATTCTTTTGCATTTATTTTTTAAAATCCTTCCCCAATTATGTTTATATTTGAAGACACACATGTAAAAAGAAAAAAGTTTTCTTGATTTTCAATGATTTTTTTCATTTTTGGTGTTCTTTTTCAGTACCTCTGGTACCAGAAAACTTCACATTTAGTGTGCGTGATGTCAAGACAACTGAAGCTGTATTTATGTGGAGTGACATAGACATGTGGCTTAACTCAGGCTTTGCACTTATAATTAAGTACTATTTTGATCAGTGGAAACCATACATACTGAACTTGCCTGTGGATACAAATCAAACAAAAATTGTACAGTTGTCTCCTGGCCTTTGCTATAGTTTTATATTAGCAGCAAGGAACCCAGAAGGGGCACAAAGTATCTTAAGTCCAATTCTGAAGGTAGAAACAAGTAAGTTACAAAAAAAATGTAGTAATAACCAGATAATAATACAATTTCTATATTTTTCCTTTATTTACATTATTGTTTTTATTCATATTTTGTCTGAAAATATAACTCTGGACATAAATTCTGAAACCAGGACTGACCAGTGGGTATAGTGGATTCCAACAACTTCATTTTCCTTTTCTGCTAAAATGCTTTATTGGGATTGATAAGGAAAAGCTCAGGAGTTTTCAATGGCCACAAGCTGAAAAACAGCTCCAAATTCTGTTTCTGTAATTATATCTTAAAAGCTTATTCTTACCATAATTTTACTCACAGACTTCCTGCTGAGAAAGAGAAAGAGAAAGAGAAAGCTGGATGTCAGAGAAGCAATAAGGTGGTTTTTTTTCCACACTGATGAAATGCCAAAGCATACATTCCAATCTAAAGTAAGAGATTTTTTTTGGAAGAAACAGAGATATCCTTATATAACTGCAATAAAGATTAAGACAAGCTTCCTGGTTTAAAAATACATTGTATTTTGACCCACTGCATTATGCATGTATGGCATAAGAAAAATTAATGAACTTGTGTTCTAGTAAAATCTTGCTGAATGAAGACAAATGAAACCTGGCAGTTGGTAAAGATGAGAAATACCCTTGCACTTAAAGGTGTTCAAATAAACATGTCCTCAAAGAAAGATTAGCCCATGGATACAATTTTAAGTACAGATTTTCTTCAGGTTCCTGTTTCTGTGGTACTAGGCAAAATATTTGAATTTGCAAAAATGAGAGAAAACATACAGACTTAACATTTTACCAGTTATGACAAGGCAGTCCAAATACGAGACAGAGGTAGTTTTCTCAAAGTCAGAACAAAATACAAGTTTTTCTTTGGGGAAAGAACTGTTCCTTTTCTCCACAAGTACCTTTTGTACAGTTCACTTTTTCCCATGTGCTGCTTTCCTGGTCTTGAAAGTCCTCCCATCTCCTGAGTCTACCAGCTTCTCTGCTCCCTAACCTGATGGTATATTTTCTATATATAAGACCTTGTAATGTAAGCTACCTCTGGAGTGGAGGAAAGATATTTCTGCTTTCTCCTATGAGAAGCAAATACGTGTTTTACCTCAGACATCAGCTTTTCATCTGCAACATTGCAATCTACAGAAACATGATTGTCGAGGCAAGGAAAAGTAGGACGATTTAGTAATTATTAGACTAGTGACTGAATTGTTGGAAGAGATGTAGGAGACATAATGAAGAACTTTGATAAAATAATTGATAAAAATAGTGTGCATGAAATGCTTTCACTTTCTGAAATTCAGTAGATTTTGTCATTTAGTTCATTAGGATTTAGATTTTAACCAACATGAGTAATTCATACCATTTGTCTTAGATGGTGTTTCTGATCTGACTGAAGTACAAGAGAGGACCTAAAGTGAGGAGACCAAGTTCTGCATAAAGAGCTGGGTGACTCAGGAAAACTGAAGTAGATAGTGAAAATATTCCCCTGCATATCAATATTAGATATACAGTCCAAGTTGTTGTGTTTAATTTACTCTAATACTATTTAACTTTTATGTAAGTACATGTGTACTGTTAGCTTTTCAAGCTGTATTTGGAAAAAAAAGTTAGTTATTGGTAAAAAGATATCAGAAGCTATTATCCTGTTTCTGTTACTAATCTTATTCCATAGGACCATTACACTCCCAGAAGTTAGAGGCTACATATGTTTCATCTGCAGAAATACATTTGAAGTGGAAGCCTCCACAGTATTCATCCAGTGCTTCTTTTCACTACTACCTCATCAATATTTTGGATACTGAAACTAAGGTTTGGGAACAGTTACCAGTTGAAAAAAGCAAAACTTCAATAGTAATAAGAAATGTAAAACCTTATCATCAGTATCAGGCGTATATACAGAATGTAGCAGGAAAAGGAACTCTAAGCTGCCATGAGAAGCCTATATTAATCACAACAGGTGATGTATCAATTTTCTGGAGGTTTTGTTTCACTAGACAGAGTTTAAATTGAAAATATAAGGCACAAAACTGTTTTTAAGGCCATGTACAGTTTGTAGTTTGTTGGAATGTATTGGGTGAAAGTAGGAGGAATTGTTTCTCTGTTCTCTGTTGACTGATTTCAACCTTCAGAACCTTCCAAAAGAGTGAAAGTATCTATTCCCTTATTTATTTATTTATTCACTTACAGCACATTAATATGTGCTATAGAAGTGACATCCTATTTGATAAATATTTATGGTTTGTATATTTAATTTTAACGACGTAGAAACATTACCATGATGCCTCAAATTATGTAGGTGAAGACAGATTAATTTCTTTTTCCAATCTTATATACTGTGACTCAGATTGCATCATCTTTGTTATTCTGTATGTATCCAATTCAACTAAATATGTTTGTAAAGTAAGCCCCTATTTGTTATGAGAAAGCAGAATCTCTCTGTAACAGGCAGTTGTCTACAAATTATTTTAAGTTTTAAAATCAAGAAATTTTTAGAAGAAAAAAACCCACAAAAGGCATCATTGGCAAATGATTATTAATTGATAGTAATTTTGATCTATGGTTTTATACTGACATCTTTTTCTTTGATCAAGCTGTCAGTCCACCTACAGCTGTTTATATTCACCCAGAGGATGTACAAGAAGAGAGTGTAATTCTTCACTGGAAGCTGCCACAAGGGAGTCGGGAATCCTACATTCAAGTGAAACCTAATGCAGACATAGGTGAAACTAAGAAGTTTTTACTAAACAATACAGAAGAATTTAAGGTTGATCTCCTAATTCCTGGAATGGCTTATCAAATAGCAGTGGCAAGTGTGAAAAATGGAAATATGAGTGAACTGAAGACAATTCAATGCACTTTAAGTAAGACATCTTTGAACGTCTTTGAAGTCTGTGAAACTACAGACTATAACACACTCAAAAACATTCTCTATGATTTAACAGATTTGGTAAACCAAATTGATTTACTTAATAGCGAAGGATCAAAACTAGAATATGAAATGTATTGGAGCAATCCTAATTGTTCACAGCAAAGGAAATGCTGTTAAGTTTCAAAGAGGGTGCAGCCCTGGGAAATGCATTGGTAGTACCAATAACTGCATGGAGGACTGTAGCTGCGAATTCCCACTGACAGAAGAAATTAGGTGAATCATTGATTTGTCTTGAAACAGCAAAATACTGGAATAGTTGAAATGCTTTACTTATTTTTGGAGATGCATTAGTTCTGTAAACTGTGAGAGAGAAATTACCCTTCTATTCATGGGAAGGTGCTGGGAAAGGACTTCAAGAATTAGAAGTAGTAGTAGCTGAAAGTTAAAAGCTTAACATTGTTTATCAAAAGGTCTTTCCAGCTAGTCTTGGTTTACCAAGATGTTGAAATGCTTCTGGCACAGTATAAATTTTTTGCATATGTGAAAGGAATGGGCAGGATTCTCTTATATATGTGGTATGTAAAGGCTGTAGCTGTCAGGATATAGATGTATGAAATGCTGATTTGTCATCTTTTTCTAAATTATTAGAAGTATTTTGGAGGGTAGCTGGCTTAGTTTTTTTCATAATTTTTTATATAGGATTAGATTTAATACTTCATTCAAGACATAGATGACAGAAAATTCTAGATGGGATTTTTCACAGCTGTCAGAGCCAGCTGTAAGGGAAGAAAGCTAAACACGTAAATATTACATCCATCAAACATATCTCATTCTCCATGCTCTTCTCCCTGTCCACGTGTACATTTCTGTATATTTTTTCAGCTATCCTGACTTACTTTCTTGGTGTGATTGTGGTTGAAAAGGTAATTAATTGATAACTTTGGAAGCCTTATATGTTTTGATTCACAAATTTTTTGTCAAATGCCTCGGGATTCCAGTGATAAATACCTAAAATTCAGGTTGTTTATTGTTTCTGCACAATGACATGTTTTATTATGGTAGCTATTCGTTTGCACTGAGCAAGCATATTTCTCAGGGCAGTTGCTTCAGATTTATTGTGTGGTTTTCACTGAATTTATTTTCAACTTATTTAACATGTGGCAATTTTTTTCTTCTTTTAGAGCCCAAGCCTGTTCAAATTGTAGTTCCTTATGTGCTTTATAGCAATGCTGTGGTATTATTTGTTCGCATGCCTGATGTTGGAGTATTTGATGGTATATATGTTACAAGTAAAGAAGGACCTAATGTGACATTCCTTTTAAAGAGTGATGGTAAAATAACAATTGAAAACCTTACTGCAGGAACAGAATATGACTTCTGCATCTCCACAAAAAGTGGAAAAATGTTGAGCTTCTTTTACCATGTGTCTGGTGTAAAAACATGTGAGTACTTTAAATTTCTTCCTATAAAATTGAAGGATATTAAATTTTGATTTGTAAAATCTCTAAACTTTATTTCAGTGAAGTAGAAAATACAAGGTATTTAAAAATCACCTTGATATATCTGTGTAAGCAGTTAATAATTATACTATCACCAGCTATTTTTAAAACAATATGTGATCCCTTATAGTTTCAAAACTTTCTAAATTGTGTTTTTTATATCAAGTCTATAAAATGTCTAGCAAGTAATTCAGGAACTTAGGCTGTATTAAATTGCTGTCCTTGTAGGAAACAAGACACATTTTATTTTAGCTAAGAAGATAAGAATCAATGGAGTTACTTCTGTGACTTGAAATTATTAAGTTTATTCCTCCCAGTTCATGTTTAAGCAAATAATAAAAGCACTGAGATTCCCATTTTTCAAGATAACAGATTCAATAACAAAGGCATTTAAAAAAGTGTTATGAGAAGAAGAGTGTTTCTAGCAAGGCCTTTAAAGGAGTTTTAATAAGAACTTAAAAGCTTTTATAAAATACCTGCTGAAATTCTATGCTTTTACTTCTTTTTTTGTTTTTTATTATAATTATATTTCCAGAAGTACTTCTTTTAGTGTTTTATCATTTACTTTTGAAATTCTTTTTTGCTCTGTTTCTTTCAGAGTAAAAATGTTATAAAAGGAAAAATTAAGATAGGATAAAAAGAAGCAAGGAAGAAAGAAGAGAATGAGAGCAAGACAGAAAAGTTCTTCCCCAAATTGTGCAAAACCTGAAAGCTGATTTTTCTTAAAATGCAGTTCTAATAAAACCTTTTGTTTTAATTGATCTTATGAAAGCAGTTCCTAAATTTACAGTGAAACTGCCTTAGAAAACCTAATCTTGGTCTGTCTCTTCTGGGGCCTCAAAAACTTTGAAGAAAAAATACTGACCTCTCACATGTATACAGTTTTTCTTAGAAAAAGTCTAAATTTTGGTACATTCTAGCCAGAAACAGCTCTGGTGGGGATGAAAGAGATCGAGAGAAGAGTGGCAGCTTCTCTGTAATGTGATCTGAATTGTATCATAACAAAGCTATACTGATTAGGGATAAAGTGTATTTGTCTTGTCTGGTCTACCCCGTTTTGTTGAGGTGTTTGACAAAATTTAGGTACATTCTGAGCACTGTGGCGGTGGTATTGGAGGGATTAACTTCGTTCTGAAGGACTTTCCCAACTAGGACTGCCAGCTCTATCTTCAGGGAGAAATGCCTGTTCAGCCCCATGTATTTTTAAGATAAACAAGCAAGCAATTTTCTTCAAATAGGGTCAATAATATCTCTTTATTCTTTCTCCATTTTTCTATTTTGGAATGTCTATGTGTTTCATGCCTGAGATCAGATTTTGCCCTCTGTTTGTTTGAATCCGTTACTGATTGTCTTCACTTTTTAAAAAGTGTTGTATTGAACAAAGTCTTGGATTGAACAGTAATGTGTTTTATGTCCTTCTGTAGGTCTGGCAGCTCCACGCAATGCACGAGAAGGTAATGTTACAGACACTTTAATACAGATTGCTTGGGACCGTGCTGATGGAGATTTTCAGCAATATGAAGTTACATGTACAAATTGTGCAAGTGCTTTCAGGGTACGTTTTTTAAGAGATCACTTGTGTATGGGAAATTCAGTTATTTTTCAAAGTCTTCTATTAAGTAATCAGAGGTCAAATTAAAATAGGTGGAGGTACCATCTACATAAGAAGCAAATCTTTCAAGCAGTTCTGTGAAAGCTGTATTTGGTTTTCTAGGTCCAAAAGGTCAAACAAGAAACAGCAACATTTTCCAACCTTACTCCTGGTAAGCTGTACAACTTTACAATTCGAACAGAAAAGGAAGGTTACAGAGACAGTGTTTTTGTGACAAAGGAAATAGAGACAGGTGAGAATATGATGTTGTCAAATTCAGTATTTGTTTTACTCCACCTGCATGTCTTGCTTTCTTCTCAAATTTTATTTTTATCTCAAGTAAAGTAATTCAATCACCTTGATAATTTTCTCTTTATTTTGTTTCAATGTTGTTTTACTGATTATATGACTGCTTATATCCTTCAAGAATTTGAATATGGTTAGAGTGTACAATGAACTACCAGTATTAACTTCATACTGACTCAAGCAAGTGTACAGTACAGTAACTGATACTTGCACACTGTTTGGCTACTAACATTACAGAAAACAAAATCTTTTTTCTTTGATTTCTCTTTAATGTTTGATTTCTCACTTCAGTGCTGAGTTTGAACACACCTAGGTGTTCAGAACTAAATTAGTTTTATGGTGTTCTCTCATTGGCCTCCTCTTATATAGCAGTACTAAATTTGGGCTTTTCTACATTTAGTTTTACTTTGAATTAGGACATTTGATTCTCAGAAGTATAGTTCCTCTCCTAGCTGCTTGCCCAGAGAGGCAGTGGCAAGAAGAGGAGGCCAAATAATACCCTGCCAGGCTACTCCCAAGTCCATCACAGGAACCATACAAAGGTTCATCTCCACAAGCCCAGAGGAACACTGTGGCAGCCAGGAACCTGAACTGCAGATTCTCAAGGAACAGACACCCTGTCTGTGTCCTTCCTAGGGCTCTCAGGAGAGCCTCAGCCCCTGTGTCCAGGCATGGAGCTCATCAAGACAAGTCACTGGGAGGAGGTCTCTGGATCAGCTTTTGAACTAAGGGCAGGTTACTGCCTATGGGTATAGGTCACGTTATGGGATGCCAAGGAAAAGTGATTTGGGATTACACAAGATTTGCCATGGGAAGGGAAAGGAGAGAGGATTAGATGATTTGGAGAAGAACAAGTGTGGGGAAACAGAGGGCTAAGCGGATAAAACTGACTCATCATGTGTAAATGATTGGCTTGTCTGTGCTCTGCACCTATCAGCACAATCTGTCCTATTTTATTAAATCCCTTCCTAACTCCTTCCTATTCTGTGTGCATGTGTGTCTACAGGAGTTTGAGTGCAGCAACTGGAGTCAGACTGCAATTCAGAGAACTCTTGTGCCTGTGGTGCAGCATCTAGATCGAGTGTGGGTGTGTGAATGAGTGTGTGACCACTAGTGAGATCCAGCTGGATAAACTGGTGGTTAGCTGAAGTAGTCTGGGAGCAGGGGAGTGAGTAGGCCAGCTCTGGGTGTGAGAACATCTATTTTCTCTAAGGACGAGAGCACAGGGGGCTCACCTATTAGGACCTGGGAAGTCTTGGCCAGCTTTGCATCCGTTCCAGACTGGAATTCAGGGGCACCTACCGGGCAGACGAGTGTCTGAGCCCAACCACTGGGGAGATTCCCCCTTGTACATATGTACATAAACATTCTCACTAGTGGACCTCCATTCTCAGCTGGACAGGGGAGCAGGAAGAGACCGTTGGTGCTGTTTGTGTTCGTGTGAGTGCTCTGAGTGTCCGCATGTGATCTGTGTGGCCAGCCACCTATATGTATATATATGTGGTCTGTATGTGGTCTGTATGTGTGCTCTGTGTGTGTGTGCCTGCTGGGAATACAACTTCAGCCTTACTGCTAGTTGGACCTGGGGACATGGCCTCTCAGGCTGTTGAATCTGGCATGTTATATTTTCCTCTAACAGGTCCGTAATGTGAAAAAGTAAAGTATAGCAGTTGCAATCGAAAATGTTCATAGGACGGGAGCAAGTGTGATTAAAGATATGCAATGTTTTGCATTTAAGGAACCACTGAGCTAAAACTGATACAGGAACAAAGATGTAAAATCATTTGTGAAAGGATAAATCATGGAGATTATGGAGCAACTAAGAAATTATAATTCTCTGACATTTCCTTTACAAGAACTAAGGACTTGAAAGTAGAAGACAGCAAGCAGAAAACAAGCAAAATGAAATGGTTGTTTATTAAATTTATAGATAATTGTGGTCATAGGTTTAATTGGGGACTGAAGACATTCATAAAAGAGAAATCTGCTGACGTTTACTAAGTTCACAGAAATCACCTTTGCCTCAGGAAATCCTTGGGCTGCAAACTGCAGTCTGGGAGGTTACTGAAGGGGATTATCATTCTACCAGAGTCTTGCTCTTCTGTAGGAAAATGTTTATGGCCACAGTTGAATAGAAGATATGTGCTAGTAGGGACATTGTTTTCAGCCCAGTATGTTACATCTTATACTGACATTACTTTTCTTGAGAAACTGTCCACTTTGAGGAACACCACATCAGTGATGTAAGAACTGCACTAAGTAGCACTACAGAGTAGCAAGCAATCTGGTTCTAGATCTTGTGGATAACGGAATTCCCTATACACATTACCACAGCAGTGTCTGTGTATCAGTGTGACTGTGTGTCATTGAGATACACAAGGACATGACATAATTTTTGTGGAGTTTTCACTGCATTTTGATGACATGAGTCCTGTCTTAAAGTAATGTATTTAAAATGTATTTTAAAAGTAATGTATTTCTTTTATTGTCACACAGTACCAAGCACAGTTAAATATCTGAACCATAGCAGAGACTCTGAATCAATAACTGTTACCTGGCCACCAGCCCAATATATGTTTGATGGATATGTTATTTCAATAAACAGTAAAGTCTTCAACGAGGAGAAAATGTTACATTCCAGTGTAAGGTATGAGGATTACATTTGAAGAATAGCTCACATGAACTCAAACCAGATGTTTCATTGTATATTTAAGATAAGTAGCCTGCAGTGTTACTTATATGTGATATATATTTGATGTTTTAATTGACATACATTACTATATCCATGTGAAAAAAGAACATTTTAAGATTTGCATTTTTAACAAATTACAAGTCTGTTATGATGTGTTTGTGCAAAGAAGAGCAAACAAAATACTGCACAGGAGTATGCATCTGTAAAGCCTGTGTGTCATTCTGGATGTTTATTTTATCTTTTAAGATTTTCTAGTACTTAAAACTTGCAGTGAACCGTAGTGTAATGGATCCTATTTAAGATTTTATCGTATTAGAATAGTTTTTGACTGACAGCATATACACATGTATACACACATCATGTGTAAATTATATCCATAATACTATAAAGAATTAACATATGAAGATACATGAATTTTTAAGATCCTAAAGCACACAATCTCTTTTTTTAATCTTTGTAGAATGTACAAATTCGAGAGTCTTCTGCCAGGCACTGATTTCTTAATCAGTGTTGTGACAACCAATGGATTAAAAAGAAGTCACCCCATCATCCTTGGGATTAGCACCTGTAGGTTCACGGTTTATTAATAACTTTTCATGATTTCATGTAATTAGGGTTGCTAAATGTTAAAGTGTTGTCTAAGAAATGCTATTCCTTATTCAATCAATGTATCTTAACAATGACTGGATTAATGTAATGTGTTTTTCCTTTCAATTTAAACAACCTTCAAAGATACTACATAAATAAAAGCTTTTAAAACGCATACAAGTGTCCTCTGTAGTTAATGGGATTCTGCTAGTAACTAAATCAGCAGTAATATTAGGATGATATAACTTTTCCATCAAAATTTACAAACATTGATTTTATATCTGATTCTATTGCTAATACGTAGAGGTGAACTTCATGTATTTTATACTCTTCTTAAGTACAAAATGAAATCTATTTCTACCCTGAACTATAAAATAGAGTTACAGCAGCAACTTCTGCAGATGTTAATTTCCTTTAAATTAATATAGGTTATTTTGACATCCACTCTTTACCTCAGATCCCGATCCACCATCAGACTTACAGGTGTTTGGGCAAGAAGAAAATACTGTATATTTTTCTTGGAAACTACCAAGAGGAGGATTTGATATGTTTCAGGTGAGATAAAAATGTAAAGAATCCAATGCAATCCTTTACATCTTTCTTTTTTTTTTTTTTTAATTTTTCACTAAAATGATCATCCTGTATATACTGCAAACTAAACAATACCTGTATGTCTTTATAACCCACAGAAGTATAGGAACGAAATACTGCTATGGGAGAAGATCAGCTGAACACACACTTCATATTACACAACAATTTTTTAAAATTTTATAAGTTTATGTTTTTAAAAGCTTTAGAAACCTTATATTTTTCAGAAAGCATGCAATAAAAGAGAATATTGCAGGTTAAAGGTTGAATGCAACTGCAATGCAATCTTTTTTTCTTATCTTTCCAAAGTTATAATACAAATTAATTTAATTAAACTACAAAATGAAAAAATCATTCTATATAGGAGTATCTAAATGCTTTGTTTAGAAAGTTCTAGAATATTTTTTTTTAATGTAGCAATTTACAAGACGAAACTGCAAACATCTGATACATCCAGTACCCTTCTGGCCTTGGACACTAAGTAGTTTAGGGATTTCCTGAGTGATAGGGTGAAACTGGACATACATAAGACAAACAGTGATTCTTTTTCCTGAATTTATTTATTCCTTTCTACTTCATAATTTCCTTGTTGCCCTTTTTGAAAGTGTGCACTGTTTTTTTTTTTTTATTTATTTTAAACCTGGTATTCTTTAGGTTCTTGTGGTATTAGAAATACCTAGTACTTCCCTATTCACCATACCCATACCTTTGCTGATTTTATAAGCTTTAATTTCTTAGTAGTCTTTTGTGCAGCATTCTTATGTGGAAGCTGTTCTATATCACTTATTATTTTTTTCTTTAATTTTTCTAAGCTTTTGATATTGTTCTTGAGCTTCGGTGTTCACCTAGGATGTGAGTGTTTAATGGTGTTATTAAAAGGTTAATAGTGTTTTCTGTTTTGCTTCCTATTTCTTTCCTAGGCAATAACATGCTGTCTACCATTCTGACTATTGTCAGACTTTTGAAAAAATCTCTTCTGTGGACATTTCAATCTGAGACAGCTCAATTTAACACAAAATTCATAGTTCATTAATAATGATTCTGGTGTGGGAACATTCTTGACCATTGAAAGAAATAATTCATTACTATTTCTCAAACTGGCTTGTCTATAATGAGTGCTTCGTTTGTGCTTTGGTCAGTAAGTGGCTTCTCCAACACAGATTAGCTTACTGTGTGTTTAAATTATTGGTTCTATTAGTTGTTATACCATTTTGATTTGATCTTCCGCCTCTTTCATCCTGTTGACCTGTGTTTCTTTGCCCTGCTTCCCTATGCTTCTCAAGTTAGCTTGCATGAATTTGACAATTTTATAGTCTTTATTTTTCTTGTTTTGACATGATCTCCAGTTTTTAAAGGTATCTTAAGGTAATCATCTTTACTGTTTAAATGGGTTTGTTATTTCTACATTCCCTCTACAAAATTTTGAGTGGTGTATTATGTACTAAAGTTGCATTTCAAAGTTTTTCATACCATGACACTTCTGGGTGCTCTTCATAATTTCCTTTTAATTTGCTTGATAATTTTGAAGTATTTCTCCTTTGCTAATTAAATGTCACTATGCTGGACTTTTAATTTTTATTCTTACAAAGAAGCTGAGTACTAATATTTCATAGTTGGTATTACAGAGTGGCTCTTCAGCATTTCTAGTTTGAACTATACCCTTTGCAATGCTTAGAACAAAATCTAGAGTTGTTTCTGTTCTTTCAGTTCTCTGGTCAGAAACCACCCACTATGACATCTAAATACTTTGTGGATCATGTTTCACTGAGACATTCAGCCAGTCTCTTTTTGTATCCTGTCTTTTGCAGTTTATCTTGTATTATCCTTTGCATTTTGCACTCACTGTATGAACACATCCCTGCAGTCAGTAAAATTTTGCAATAGAAAACTGTTCTTCAAACATATCATTTGAACCAATAATGGTTTCAAGGTATAGTTTTGTACAGTTAACTTACTTGGCTAGGATATTCTTTAATATGTAGCATTACCATGAGACAAAGTACTTTGCTGTGGTGGTCTTACACAAGTAACTGTATGCCCCGGTATTACAGTGTCCAATCCTTTTCCTCCATCTTCCCTGTGACTTTGATTATATCCTTACCTAAAACATCAAATCTGAGTATTCTTAGTGTAGTTTCTTGCCATTTCTTCTCTCTACATTATTGTAAAGCTGCACTGATCTGAAAGAGTAGGAGCTGCCAGTTAACCTATCACAGCACAATTTGCTGATGTAGCCTGGAGTATTTTTACAAATTTTAAAATTAAATTAAGTTCTTTTGTTCCTGTTTAGAACCAGTTTAGATATTCTTTTGTATGTTGTCAGGTTATTTTTACCACCCTGTGGAAAGTAATCGTCATCTGTAATATTGATCTTTATGGCACAATATTATTGTTCAGCATCTCATAGAACAAGCAGCCACATTAGACAGTGCTTTGTCTGAATAAATGAGCATGTCTTTAAATCTTTAATGAGAAAGGCTTCAGTAGACTGGTTGCTTAGTAAGGTGCACCTGCATAAAAGGGATCACTTTACTAATCATTTAAAATTAATTATCCCAGCTCACCAACTTTCTATGCAATATATTGTAGTTTATAGAGCGAAGAGCGCACAAAAGGTACTTTCCTAACTTGTTTATACTAGATGTAAATCTTTAATCTATAGCTTTGCTTCTAGCATTTTGCTGCACTGTAATTCTAATAAGGTGATGACAGTCTCCAAGATTTAGTGTGTATTAACAGGTACTGTGCTGGTAAAATATACAGAGGGGAATTGGATCAGTCCTCCCCAAATGAATAACAGCTGAACCAAGGTGCTTTCAGGTCACTGCCATGTGTAGAATATCCCTCTTCTGTTGGAGGAAGTAACAGGTGGCAGGATAGGACACAATGATGTAGGAAGTTGCAAACCTTCTTGATCTCTTAGTACTAATTGTCACACCTGAGAAACCTATGTGTGTGTGCTGGAGATGTTTGTCTAGAGCCCTCCTCTGCAGGGCAGACACAGTGCATCTCGCCTTTCATTAGTGCAGATATGAAACAGTCTACAGTACAAGTTTTCTATGTTCATAGAAAGGACTATCACAGAAATTTGTTTTCTCACCTTAGAGTTGTCTGGGAGGGCAGAAGGATTACTCAGAGCCTCTAGGAGTTAAAATTTCAATTGGTACCTTCAACATTTTTAGTCTCTGCAGTGGCTCTAAACAAGTGAGTTTTCAAGGTATAACAATGAGCAGAGTTGAGTGGCTGATTCCTTAGGACTCTTCAAAATCTCAGCTCTGAACAGTGCATGGGTGCTTTTTGGTTGGTTGGTTTTGTTTGATTCTGTTTGGGGTTTTTGGTTGTTTTTGTTGTTGTTGTTGTTTTGTTGGGGTTTTTTGTTTGTTTGTGTTTCCCAGAAAGATATGGAGATTTTGCAAGCGTCTCCATTTTAGAAACAAACAAACAAAAAATATCTCATTCTATCGATTAAGCCATAGGCTGTTCTTCCACCCCTTCGCTATCCTCAGTCTTTCTATCTTGTAGTTAATTGTACAGCTCATCAATAGAGCTGTGTGACTGAGCCATCAGAGTAGACTTTATTATCCTTCTTCCAAGTGCAAAAACACATCACATGTAAGCCATGACTTAACTTCGCTTCCTTCCTCTACTTTTAAACACTAAAGTCACTGCTTTCACCACTGGGCTGTTAAGGTATCTCAGAGTGTGTATCAGCCTTGTAGAACATAATATAAAACTTAAACCATGTTCTTGATTTTTTTTGTTTTTAAAATGTGGGGGATATTGTAAATATTTTTCTATAAACAGGTAGTTTGAGTCTCTGAACATTAATTTCATGAAGTGAAAGAGTCTGATATAAGAAATTACTTCTCTTCCATAGCTTTCATATTGTTCGATGAATAACAAAAAGCTGCTTACCAGAACAGTTTATGACAGCAGAGCAGTAGTGAAAAATCTGGTCCCTGGCACAGAATACTTGTTTCAGTTAAGGACAGTTAAAGGCTGGGATTCCTCTGTGGCTGTGGAGAAAAAAGTCATCACAAGTAAGGAAAGACCTTATAACTTGTCTTCATTTTTCTTTTTGAAAAACAGTAGAAGTTCAGAGACATTTAAATCATTGTGTGTAAGTGACTGAAAAGAATCACACAGTTCAAAATAAAACTTTAACTTGAGGGAGCAAGTTCTGATTCCTCTTGTGATAGTTGTTTAAACAGGAGCCTTGTATATAACTCACTGGGTGTGAGTTGAGAAGTCTAGATGTAGTTGCAGATACCTGTTTGAAAAAAGAGGTGGACTCATAAAATTCTTCCAGCTCTAGCAAAATAAAGTCTTGCCAATATAGCATCCAATACTATAAGAATCATCTTGTATTTTGTTTACAATTGTTTCTGCACCTCTTAAATTCTTTCAAGCCCATGGTCTAAAATTGGAGGATTGCACCTGTATAAGGCCACAGAATGCTTTAAAGCTTAAGAGGAATTTCCAATGCTCGTGTGATACAGCAGAAGAGGTCAGTTTGTTTGTGGCAGAGATTTGAAGAAATACATTTATATTGGATTCTGGACTGCCAAAGCAAATAAAGAGCAGCTAAGTTTAATCAGAAAATGAATCAGCTCCCAGATTTATACACATGCATGTCATAGACCTCCTCCTTTCTTTGATGAATTTTCTGTGTCTTGTTCGGACTATAGCTCCTTAACCCAATTAACAGTCAGGGAGGCTCTGCACTTAGTTATTCAAAGATGAGTGAATCTCTGAAAAAAAACAGATCTAGTCCTGCAGATTCTTGTTAATGAAAATTACAGCAGAATCATCATCATGGTCCTGATGATGCTTTTTATCCTCAGGCAAATATTTTCAAAAGTATTGTGAATGAGTCCAGTATGTGGCTGGATTATGGAGATATTATAATTTTAATGGCAAACATTTAGGATTTTTTTCATGCTGAATAATGCAGCCCTTAATGGTATTATGTTAATTAGTATTTTTCAGGAAGCTGTAAGTAAGATAAATCAGTAATCTGGAAGATTAATTTTTCAGGAATGGAAATACTTTTCTCTTTTAACCGCAGTTGTGCTGCAGCTAAATGGAGATGCTAATTGTAAATAACTGTGATTTTGAGAGTCTTAATATAAACAAAAGGAATATTCAAAAAGGAAAAAAAGTCTAATCACTGAGATTATGTGATTTACTGTATCCCTAAATGAAGAGATGAACAGCCTTCTAAAATCATATGGCCAATGATGTATTTTAGAAATCTTGTGACTGAATAAAATCTCTACTAATTCTCTTTCACCAGATGTGATAAATCTGGAATTCTCTTCCATAAATTACATAGGGCATATAGGAGGTACATCTCCAGGTTTTACCCTGTGCAGTATAATGACACTATTTACTATATATCCCTACAAACATTCTTCTAAAATTTGTATGAATATTTCACAATGCTGTGAGCCCTCAAATCATTTAAATAAAAAACATTTATTTTTAAAAGATAGTACTTTTTAAGGACTATGTATTAGTTTTATCTTTATTAATCTGAATAATTTTTACTGTAGAACCAGCTGGGATATGTGGTCTGACATTAAAAAAAGTAAATACTTCCTCTGCAACTTTAATGTGGAATCCAACAAAGACTAACTTCACTTCTTATAAAGCATCTTTATCAAACAACAGCTTTATAAACAAGTTCAAGATTCCAAGAACACTGACTGACTTCAGTGTTACAGACCTGACTGCTGGGGGCATTTATAATTTCACACTGCAAAGACTAAGAGGAAATATTGAAGGAGCTCCTGCTTTCATTGAAATTGTAACAGGTCTGTATGATTTATTGATTTCTGTCCTTGCCGGTGAATGGTAGCTGTTAATAACAGTGTATGTTTAGCTTTGTACATTTCACTTAATAGAATAACACTGGAATTTCAATAGATCTTGCAGGTGATAGTTTGCTATGGTTGTGGACATGTATTACTTATACCCTGTTTTACCTGCATCCAGTGATATGCTACCAGAAACATATTTTCTCTAGCTGTGCTGCGTATCTTTTGACCATTTTTAGTATTTTCATTATTTTTCAGGTCTTATCCTGTGAGAAGTTATGCATGAGCTGAGTTTTACCTCATTTTATTTCAGTAGGTTTTCTGCAGTGAGTGAAGTTAAATGGGTTTACAAATGTTTGTAGAGTTAAGGCTTTAGATTATAGACTACTCCATTCAAGGACTGTTTCTTAGATTTGTGTTTAAAAATTAATTGGGTAAAATCTCAATCTTGACATGTCTGCTATTTACTGTAATGTAATAATGTAAAATACAGATGAGATTAAAAGACCAAAAGATGCAGCAGAACTACCTCAACCAATTTCTTTTACTACTTTATTATACCACATATTATAGATTTTTTTTTTTGTGGCAATGACATGTTGGTATGACAGAGACCTGAGGAGTGTTGTAAGTTGTCATTGATTGACTACTCTGTCCAAATGTCATGACATTTGTATGCCTGCTTTTGAGATCAGTGCTTGACAAACTGTTGGTGCTTCTGCCTTAGTCTGGGAGACTGAAACAAGAGGTCAAAGAGAGCCTTTAAAATAAAGTGACATAGGGGTGAAAATATTTTACATTTTTTTTGAGAGCAAAATTAATAATCAAAAATCTTGTATGTCTTTTAAATTTTAAAGTAGGATCGCAATGTTTTAACAGTTTAATTGCAGTTAATATTTTTTCTAATACAGGGAAGATTTAAGTCAGTTTGGTTGACCTAATTGTGCTTCCTTTTACCTAAATATATTGAGATTACATTGCAACACTGAGCCTGCTGGTTTATAATGGTTAATTTTTGGAAAATTTAACGTGTTGTTATATTTTGCACTCCATATTCACTGAGGTACCTACCCAACCTCAACTAATTTTCAAGTCACTCAGAATATATATTGCAGACATTAAGTAGTATTTTTGTAAGTAAATGTACAGCAAATTGTTCTGACTATGCTGGCTATATACTTTATACAAAAATTCTGACCACTGCTGGTAAGAAGTGTGTGTGTATGTGCATGTGCATGAAACAGAGGAGGACTATAGAAGAGCAGGTGCAATGAGGCTCAAGTGAACCACACTCACATATGCATTCCCTAATGATGTGTGTTTAAATCTGCAGAAGGGTAGAACTGAGGCTTTATTTCAGTATCACAGAGAAGTATAATTCTCAGATATGGGATAATAGTAGGAAGAGCATTAGCTTCATGGAACTAAATTTGTCTTTCCATCAGGACATTTTTATACTCTCTTCTACTGCTAAATCATAAGGAATTTGACTGAGGTAAAAAGATTACTTAAGCATTGTGATAACTGTGCACTCAGAGGTTTATCATGGGTCTGTATAAGAAGACCTTTATAAGCATAAAATCCAGTTTTAAAAGAAGTTGAGATCCATGGAAATAGTAGTACTGCTGATAATGGTAGGACTTAACATTTATAAAATTATACTAAAAGAAAGATATCATGCTCTCGGTTACACTTGTGCACCTCCACCTACGCTGTTTTTTTGGTTTTGTTCTGTTAGTATTAAAATAAAGCAACAAGTTAAAAATCATATATATAAGTCAAGTACAGACAGAATATAAAATCTAAAGATAGTATTTGGATATATTAATATTTGAGATAGGTTATTTGTTGCAAAACTGGAGTAATCTGTTTGAAACTATTCTGCCACCTTGGATAGTCAGTGTAAAGAGTTAATGAAAGATATATAATCTAAGCAGACTTACAGTAAATAAAAAAAGGGGTGGAGCTCTTTCAGGATAGAAGTGATACAATATTCAGACTGAATAGCATGATATTGGTGTATAAACAGTACTAGAAGATTTAGTTTGAACTGTGAAGAACCATGTTAGTAAGGGAATTGAAGAACTTATTGCAAGGGTAGTGGCGAATCATAAATGTGACAAATAGCATCTGACTGGATTTGCTCTAGAGGATAAGCACAGGGACAATTGTCTGTGTGTACTTTCCAAAGTAGAAAGGAGACAGATGCACATGGCTACAGATTGCACAGTTGGATAAATTATGCAGTGTTATAGGTAGATAATGTTTTAATGACCTGTTGAAGAAGCTAAAATCTGGTTCATTATTAGGCATAGAGTGGATGATACAGATTTAGAGGTGCATTTAAAGACAGAAGAAAATGAGATAGTGTGATAGGAGTAGGTAGAAACTTGGCTTTAGTGAAAGGAGTAAAACATCCAAATTCTGGGGACTGAACTCACTATACTTCATGAAATTGCTGGGATTCCAAATACATGAAAAGTATACAAGAGTTAAAAACCCTGTGGATAGCAAAAGAACAAACATCAGCTATATCTTGAATCTCAACAGCAGCACTAGTTAGGACAGTAGTGGTGCTAACTTTAAGGTTGTGGACAGCAGGAACACCAGGACCATGCAGAGATTCTTAACTGAACTCTGGGCAGAGATACTTGAGCTTGCTCTCTGTGAGTGGGGATATCTGCATAGAGACTATCAACCAAGTCTCAGAGATAGTATAGCAATTATAGTTTAACATACTGTTGTATCCAGGCTAATTAGTGATTATCCTTCATGTAGCAAGTAGACTGCTCTTGGATGCTTTTATATTCAGTTGTAACTACTAGTTTATTTGTCAAGGTGATTATTTAAATTAATCCCTTTTATTCCACTATTCTCTTTCAGAACCTGCAAAGCCAGAAGGACTTAAATTCTTCAATGTTTCATCGTATTATTTTTCACTGTATTGGAGACTACCATATGGACATGTAGACAGATTTCATGTGGATCTTATTCCTGCTCATGGTTCTGCTGTTATCCTAGATCTTGGAGTTAGAGAGTATCAGGTATGTGCTTTTATTACAGGACTTGCATGGTCAGCTTTTCCTTATGCACTGTGCTGATGAGGATTTCAAGCTTAGCTATTTAATGCAAATATGAATTTGAAAATATTAATGAAAAATTGGTGAGAGCAAATTTCAGCATCCAGAGTTTATTACCTAACAACAGGTAGTGAATTTACTTTTTAAAAAGTCTGCTAGAAGGACACAGCTAGTCATCCGAGGGTTCATGAATAGTTTAACAAAGGAAGGGCAGAGGTATTGAGTAATACAGACTACTTAATTGTGTACTTGCCAGGTAGAGCCGTGCTTAAATCATTAATGCAGGCAACGTTTCACTGCTAAGCCATCAAAAAGAAATAGGAGCACTTTTTGATTCTGCTGTCTTGAAAATATAATAATATCAACAGAAATGGTTGTTCTGGTTGTTTTGTTTTTGTTTTTTATTGGAACTACAAAGATACAGGTATTTTATATAAATGCTTGCTAAAAAGTTATGTTTTTTTCAAAAGATGGACTAGCTTAAGGGTCAGAAACTTGGAAGTTTTTCAAGATGCTTTTGTGTTTAATCTTTCAAAAAGGAATTCTATAATGCTTCATATGTACTTTGATAATGATGATACAGAAAAACCTCTATAGATAAACTGATAGGTGACTCTGTGATAAAATTAACAGCTAATTTTGTTGTTCTTTGATATTGAATGTTATACAAGTCTTATGGCAGGTAGTTTAAGATGGCAAAATACTGTAATGTAACTAACATTTAAACTACTATTTTTAATGTTGTAAATACTGTTGTACATCTAAAAGCTGATTAACAGATAGCTTTTAGTAATACAATGCTTAAACTCTTGGGGGTTTTGTTTGGGGTTTTTTGGTTTGGTTTGGTTTTTTTATGATTCTTGTTAAAAGACTTAATCTATGTTCTATTTCAGGCTGATTTTTCTAAAACTATTCCTGGAACAACGTACAATGTTACAGTTTCTGCAGTTTCTTCTTCACTATACAGTTCACCTGCAAGTAGAACAGTGACAACAAATGTGACAAGTGAGTTAATAATGACCGATTAAATTTTGTTGATTTCTTTTTAACTATGTTTTTTTGTATTGATTATATGCACAGTAGTATCTGAGAAATAATAATCAGTTTTGAATAGTTGTTAGAATTTTTCATCTTCTTTAAACATAAAAAAATACACTAATCTGAGGTATTCTATGAAAGCATTAGAGTTTCTCTATGGGTTTTTGAAAAATTTGCTATTGTGTTGTGTAATCGTATCCATAGCCCAATTTATATGTATGGTGGTAGATTTCTAGATGTTTCAGAAAACTGTAGCCATATCAAACGTGTTTTGTAAGAAAGTTCAGTTTGGTTTTGAATGGTTTCAGGGAAAGGAACTAAAATTAAGTATGCAAGAATATTTCAAATATTAAACTGGCATCAAACTCTGTTTTGTCCATGAAGATCTTGAGCACTAAATTTTTTAAATTTTACAGAAGAATGTTGCCAGTGTTCCAAATTAATTTAATCATTTTTGTAACAAGACTCTAGTCAGAAAAAAGAACTATTTATTCAACAGTACATTAGTTTTCAGTAGTTTTACTGGTTTATGCTGGCAGGTGTTTTAATTTCTTTATAGAAGCTGTGAAGGTGTCTCCATTATCCGGAAATTTAATGAAAAACTGTTTTATATGTGTGTATTTGTGTGTGTATATATATAAAACAATTCAATTGCTTGCTTTTTTTTTTGTTTGTTTTGTTTAGATCCTGGTCCCCCTGTATTCCTTGCAGGTGAAAGAGTGGGCTCTGCTGGGATTCTGCTGTCATGGAATACTCCACTACACCCAAATGGGAGAATACTTTCCTATATTGTTAAATATAAAGAGGTCTGCCCATGGATGCAAACAGCTTATACACAGGTCACAACAAAACCAGATAGTTTGGAAGTTCTTCTTACCAGTCTTAACCCTGGAACAACTTACGAAATTATGGTAAAAACTTTACAAATGCCTTTTAGTATTTGGAATTATGATTTATGGTACATTGTATGGGTTTGTTGTAGATACACAGTATTTTCTGAAGGGCCTTGCTAATCACTCTTGCCATATAAAAATATATTAGCTAGGTGTTTGTTTTCAGTAGTGGCTTTTAAATCTACTTTAAATAATTTCCAACCATAATTGTATTAAACTGTAGTTTCTTCTATTGATATTCTCATTGACATATGGCATTATGTGGTAGAAAGTAAGAAGCAAATGGTAGAATTTCCAAAAGATCTAAATCCTTCTGTATCTTCATTGTGATTTAATCTTTCAAGTCACTGGTGCACTTTGGGTATTACACACAGATTTCTAAATTACCTCAGCCAGATACTGAAAAGCATGTAGGTACCTACTTCTTTCTATGATTTAAAACTTAATTAGTTTAAGAAGGATTTTTCTTGCCTGAATATCTGCTTAGATGTAAACCTTAGCCTGGTTTACCAAAGCCTGGGAGTTTTACCTAGTGTTATCTCCTGAAATAAAAAAAAAGTCATACTTTTCCATTCCCTTTGCATAGATTTTATTGCCTAGATATTCACAATGAATATCTACTGCCCAAATCAGTACATGCATTTTCATGACTTCTATATGTGTAATTTGTTTACATTGATATTAGACACTCCTGATCCATTTCCGAACTCTTCAGCAATGACTTCTATCATTTGAATGAAATAAACTGCTATCCTCTTGACAATATTTGCCAAGCCATTCTTTGCCTTTTTCATAAGACCCTTTGAGAGGTGCTACTTTTCAATGTCAAGAATGAAATGAAATGTGTTTGATTTGCTTCATTCCATGTCATGTAATTTCATAAAGAACAAAGCTATATAAAAAAAAAAATTGAAGTTGACTGGACTAATAGGGCTGTGCAATGATTTTTTGTAAAGATGGTGTACATGTGTAAGAACATAAAAATGTAGTTATGCCTGCTGTTGTGAGAAAGTTGCCCACTGTGAATCTAGTTGTGATGACCATGCTGATAAAAGCCAGTGTATCCACAGCTGCAGAAATGTTTAGCCTTTGATCTCCTGCCTCCAGTCATCTGTTGTAAAAAAATACCAACAAAAAACCCACAAAAATAGTCCAGCTACTATTTGAGAAAAGTATTATCACTTAGACTCTAAGCAGATTAATGTTCTCAGACAAATTTATTTATTAAGCAAATTCAGTTTGCAATTCTGAGTACCTCAGTAGCACTTGTGTGGGATTCACTGTTAAAGGTTTTATAAGTTCCATTCTTTGCTCCATTTATGAATCTTCCCTGGTAAAATTGTGAGACATTTTAAATAATTTGTTTTACTTAGCAACTATTTGCCTCTTCTTGATACATATGGGAGGCAATCTTTCCCATTGATGATGCCTGAAATATTGATCTTAGAGCAGAATTTGACTTGGGAAAGTGACTTGCGACCCAACAGCTTCTGCCTAGCAGGGACCACATGGCTTTTCTCATGAGTGAATAAAAGTCTGTTGGCAAGCTGAGGGCTGTTATGTTACCTACTGCTCTGGTGGGTGCCCTGATCACCTGACCCATAAGCAACCTCACAGATCCAATAACCACTCAGGTGAAAACACTTTTTCTACTTCACAGATGTGGCCAAAAAGAAACATTACATGTTTTCCTTCTCTTGAGCAATGTTTTATGGCTCTTTCGTTAACTTTTGGAGTCTGTTGTGTTATCTAAAAGTAGCTCTTGATTTTTGCATAAGTAAAAATTCTTTATTGTTTTAGGATACCTGGCTAGGTCCTGTTGTTAAATTCTTTTTGGCAAATACTGTGACAGTACAGTTTAACAAAGCTTGTAAGCTTTGAATATTGGTTTCCAACCTGTTTGTAACAGCTGTCTTCATTTCTTTCCATCTAATGAAAAAAAAAACTTTTTAAAAGCAGTTGCAGTTACAACTGATAATTTGTTAAATATTGGGGAGGTATGGATAATTTTGGACATCTGATCATTGATAATTTTGTTAAAATATGGACTCAAGGGTTTTTTTCAAACTTAAACCATTAGTGGCAACATTACATCTCGAAGCATAAAAATTGATACTCCTTCCAAATGTGAACTGCAGATACTTGAACTTTGGATAGTACTTTGTTATTTGCATAGTAAACTTGTCCTTTTTAAATGTTTCCAAGATTTTTTCTGTAATGTATCTTTGTGGCAGTGATCTCTAAAAGCTAACAGTCAATTGTGTAAGCCTTTATTTTTATTTCTCTTCAAAGTTAATTGGTGCATGTAGCTGACACCTTTACCACTCAAATGTTTGCATACTTGTGTTGTAGTAACTTTGAGTTGCCTTGAAACTGCATATATTAAATAAGAGTTTCCATATCTGTCTTAATGCTAGTTTTCCTTTATGGACCCTTTTTACAACATCTACTTTAAGATCAGATAACAAAAAAAATTATCATTTTTATATACATATAAAATATAATTTTAATACTGTCATAATTTTCTGATTGCCTGTCAACCTTCTGAAGATATACAGATAATTTCCTCAGCTATTGCAATTACTGTAGAATCCTTCAATGCTTAGGAATGTTCCAAGCTTTTCTCTCTGTGATGTAGAAGTAGGAGGGAGTCATGAGATTTGCATGCATGGAGAGAGGTGTTTGTATGGCTTACAAAGGAGCTGGCCAGGGATACTGATTCTTCTTCACCAAGCAGAGCACTGGGAAGTGGTCATAGGCATCTGCATCACTTTACATCCTAGATTAAGTCTTCTATGTTACCTCATATTTCTTTGCTGTAGTTTGCCTGCTATGGCTCAGTGCTTTTGTTTAAATAGCCTTACAGTCTTATGAAAGATCATAGAATCTCTTTGGTTGGAAAAGATCTTCAAGATCATCGAGTCCAACTATCAACCCAAGACTGCTAAGTCCACCACTAAACCATGTCCCCAGGGCCACATCCAAACATTTTTTGAACACCTCCAGGGATGGTGACTCTACCACTTCCCTGGGCAACCTGTTCTGATGTCTGAAAACACTTTCAGTAAAAAAAATTTTCCTAATATCAAGCTTGAACTTTCCCTGGTGCAACTTGAGGCCATTCCCTCTTGTCCTGTCATTCGTCACTTGGGAGAAGAGACCAGCCACCCCCTCAATCCAACCTCCTTTCAGGTAATTGTAGAGAGCAATAAGGTCTCCCCTGAGCCTCCTCCAGACTGAACAACCCCAGCTGCCTCAGCCACTCCTCATAAGACCTGTGCTTCAGGCCCTTCACCAGCTTCATTGCCCTTCTTTGGACCCACTCCTGTACCTCAATGTCTTTTTTGTAGTGAGAGGCCCAGAACTGAATCCAGTATTTCAGGTGTGGTCTCACCAGTGCCGAGTAGAGAATTATTACTTGCAGAATTTAGTCCTGAAAAGTGATTAGAACAATTTTCCTTTCTGACCTGCTGGCTCCTTCCACTTTCTTTGCCCTTTGTTATCCTCTGCATGCTGTCTGTCACTTCTACTATGACCCACACATAGTTTTGCACATCTTCCCTTTTCACCCTGCTTTCCCTATAGTCTGCATTGTCAGGTCTCTCAGCACCTCTGCCATACCTTTGTTACCTGACACTGGTGGGAGGGGATGGCTCTGCCAACTTTTACCTTGCTGGAGAACTTTTCACTTTGCTGCTTCTTTCAACACTGTTGCAATTTTCTTTCAACCACTTTCAACACTGTTGCAATTTTCCTCATGTTTTACTGTTTGTTGTCTCTGTCACTTATTTCAAAATAAGGAGACAGACTTCATTTCTCTTTCTTTTTAAGTATCACATACCATGGCCCATCGTTGAGTTGAATTGTCAGTAGGTTCTATATTGCCAAGCAAATAGCATTGCTGTTGCATTTATCTCCATAAATTCTACCAAAGTCTCAATGTACTGTCCTTCTACAGGAAGACTGCTATGATCGTAAACATTGGGCACATCCATCATAAAGTGCATCCACAGTTCCCTGACCTGTGGTCTTTCTGCCAAAAGACGTACTTGCCTTGGGTTTCTGCTCTGAGGGAGGTTGATCTGCTCTTGCTATCATTCAGGAGTTCAAGAATTAAAAGAGAACCAATTTTCCTTTTTAATCTTTTGTGTTATATTACAAGTAAAATAGAAAAGTGGAAGCTGGCTTAATTCAATTATAGTATGGAAAAGGAATGTTACTGATACTATTCTTGCTGTTGAGTTTAGCATAAAATAGGGACTCAACACTTTTGAAGTGTGGATATTCTCATGGTTTTCTCAATTTCTTACATGGTTTCATAATTTTTTCATTTTATTTTTTCACATTTAAGTGTTGAGTATAAATTAGACAATACAGCTGTAAAAGCCATGTTCATTTGTATAGTAATTGTTTAAAAGTTTGAAGGTGAATCTTTATGTATCCTTAAGATATTCATATTCCCTGAAACTACATATCCTACAGATTCTCTGATGTGGCTTTTGTTTTTCTTTTTGTAGGTTGCTGCTGAGAACAGTGCTGGTGTTGGAGTATTTAGCGATCCTTTTCTTTTCCAGACTGCAGAAAGTGGTAATTTTAATAAAGCTGCTAATTTTTTAATTAAAGCTGCTCTAATTTGTTCAGATAAATTATCCATGACACATTTTATACTTGAAAAACTTCTGATGCTTTTGGAAAATCCTAATTCTTTCCTAATTTGTTCTCTCATTCAGTGGAAAAGCTGCATTTTTTTCCTATTTACTAGTAACAACATTTAGGGTTTGCACATAACGGGGTTTCTCATATGGAAAGTCTGTTTCTGTTGGGTTTTTCCTATGCCAGTTTCTAGGTAGGCTGCTTCCAGAATGCAAGGTCACAAGAGACCAGAGCTACCTAGTAAGTGGACCCTTCTGCTGTCACTAGCAGCAGTACTAGGAGACAGACTTTGTTGTGGGATCAGCTCTTGCACTGCCTAATTGTTTAGTGCTGGAGTCAAATGTCTTGTCTACGAAGCCCAGCCCAGAATGTATTTTACTAAGATTTTACTTCGTAATTCTGAAGCAAAAAAGATTAAAAAAATACATGATTGAAAAGAAAATTTGACTTAGTGGTTTTGAAGATTTAAAAAGTATGATAATAGTCTGAATTTGCATAGTCTATATTCATTTAGTGTTTGTAGTCTTTTTCACACTCCAGGAGTAGTTGAGCTGACAAGCTGGCACCAGGCCACTTACATTGGGGTGAACAAGTCTTTGTGGAATATAGAATTTGTACTGCCATGGCAGCAACCATCCCTGTGTGTTTAAGACTCCTGGTTGGTTTCTGTAGCTGTGCAAACCGCAGAGTGCCACATCTCAGTTAATGGCAGGAAATCATAACTCTGCATCAGACTTCTTGGAGAATTTAGTGAGTTATGAAATTACGAGAAAGGATAGTAAACCTGTCATGGTGAGCTATGCAAAATCACTGTTTCTAACTATATTTTGTATGTTATTGCTGGTAGAAAACCTTGTTTCTGTGAGCCTTATTTACTCATGCTTGACAGAGGCATTGATGTTGCTTCATATGAGAACATTAGCTTTTTAATTTTTGATGCATTTCTGCTTACACTCTTATTAAAGCTAAAATCCCTTATTATAGATGTAATTGGAAGGTTTCTTCAAATTCTAGGTGAGAGTTCTCTGTCACTGATACTACATTTATGTTTCTATCGTCTCAACCTTTTTTTTAAACTCCTGCTTTGGTGGTTAAAGAAGGAAAGTTGGACAGAAGATACAATTATTTAAATATAAAGGCTGTAGTCTTGGAGGAGGGGGAAGGAGGTGAGAGATCTACAAAAGATTCAGCAGGCCCTAAGCAAGAACTGAATATGAGACTTGGAGAGTCTCTCTCAATTCACCCCTAGATCAGTAATTGTGGACATTTGTACACATTTAAGGCACATAGAATTATAGAATCCTAGAATTATCAAGGTTGGAAGAGACCTTCAAGATCATCCAGTCCAATCACTTACCTACATCACCACTAGACCATATCATCCAGTGCCACATCCAGATGCCTCTCGAACACCTAACTTAACTCTTCTCCATAGTACTAAGGGTAGCTATTGCAGGAACTGGTACTGATTGTGCCATGCACAAAGGACTGAGAGAGAGCCACAGTGGCTCTAATTCACAGGAAAGTTCAGATATCCTGTAAAATCTTGTTTAGATGCTGAATCCCATTCCTTTGTGCTGTGATTAATACAGATGCTGTGACAAAATGACCTGGAAACTGTCATTGATACAAAGAACATAATTTCTGCAGTAATAGTGAACATTCCAATTAAACTGAGCTATTTAAAACTACCAAAAATCTATACTCAGCTGAAAAGATAACCCAGGTAAAGTGAAGTAAAACATCCAGTGCTGTTATATGTTCTTAAACAAACAAAAGTGGGCAAAAATTTGCTACTTCTGACACAGTGGAGTTGCTTCCAGGAAGAATATTTTTAAGTTAACCAAGTCAATTACTACATAATTATGAGACTGAAATAATTATATTTCTTACTTTAACTGGATTGGAAAAGAGCTGGTTGTGTATCAGCTATTTTACATGTCTTTGTGAATAGTTGTTAGAATCACAGAATCATCAAGGTTGGAAGACAGCTTCCAGATCATCCAGTCCAACTGCCTACCTAAATAACATTGTGATTTATTGCTTCAGGGTTTGGAAGTTAGAAACAGCATTTAAAAAAAAAAAAAAAAAGGAATGATTTTTTTTTCCCAGTGCTGAGAAGAAAACTATGTCTCATTGCTTTTCTTTGCTTTGTTTTCAAGCTCCAGGTAAAGTAGTGAATCTCACAGTTGAAGCTTTAAATTATTCAGCTGTAAATCTGATCTGGTTTCTTCCTCGGCAACCAAATGGAAAGATAACTAGTTTCAAGATTAGTGTGAAACATGCAAGAAGTGGAATCGTAGTGAAAGATGTCGTGGCTAAAGTAGAAGACCTTCTGTCTGGGAGGTTACCAGAATGCAATGTAAGTGCTATAAACCTTTTAAATTGGAAATAGACTCAAGCCACAGAATATAGTTTTACATTTGAATTTTGAAACATAAAAAATTCAGAGGCTTGCTTTTCAGAACAACCCCAAATACTTTACAAACCTAGGCCCAAGATAGGATAATGTTTGAAGAAAAACCTTTCTGTTCAAAATAGTTTAAATGGAATACTTTTCCTTGAAAATCTCAGTTTAATAAAAGTAAAAATGTCAAGAAAGCATAAATTTATATCCTTTTAACAGAAAATACTGAAATAGATAATTCTGAATTTTTTCAGCTTTCATATTATTTTTTTAGTTTTAGTTTTTTTTACAGCATTCAGTTAGAAAAAGCAAGAATTGATAGTGGGGTTTTGGTCAGTGTAGACATATAGTACTGTTAATATCTTATTTTTATATGTAGTACAATATTGTTTTTTATATGTTAAATATATGCTTTATTGCATGTATCACATTTCAACATTATTTAAATACTTTTCATAAAATGTTTGTAGTCTGGGTTGTTCTTAAAAGATGCATTCATAGAAAAGTTTCTGAATTTTGACTGTTCATTGGATTCAGACCTGTAACCAATGTATAACTTTTGGAATTTCTTGAAGAAAATTCTCTTTCCAGTGTTTATTCTCCTTTTTCTCTTTATTCTAAGTAAAGTGTTGTGATTACTTCTATGTCATGTATGCCTAATTATTTTTCCCTTTCTTTCTTCTTTTTTTTTTTTTTTCAGAGTGCTAGGCTTAGTACTTTAATGAAAAGTGAAGTTTTAAATGATGAAAATTATCAGGCTGAGAAGAGAGACTGCCACCTATTGAATCATACGAATTGGTTATTCTAATGTCTAGCAGTTTTTCAGAGGTGACCTCATGACAGTGTAGATCAGGAAACCCTAGTTTATATACATACATACGTATAACATACATGTGATGTAGAAGGACCTCACTAGGGGGCTTATGTTTTAAAAGAAACTGAACACTGAAAATGGTATCTGGAAATAATTAAATGAAGTCTACAGAGTTGTTTCTGCTCAGTCAGATTTGAGATTTTCTGGAATAAGGCAGGAAACTATCATACTGTCAATAACAGGGTGTACTACTGAAGTCAGGTAATGAAATGATAGCCTAAACTTGGATATTGAAGTATAAAATGGAAAACCAAATTGGGCTGATTTTGTTTCAAAGGTGGCCTGCCTTTTTTGATCTATATATATATTTGCAATTATAGGTTATAGATTCAGCTTACATTTCGTCTTTGTAGGATAACAGTGAATCATTTTTATGGAGTACTACCACTCCTTCAACTACTTTTGGCAAATCCACAATTCCTTCACGTACCACAGTTGCACCAAGTACAGAAGCACCGAGTCAAATCAGCTCTGTTTGGAAAGAACCAATCAGTTTTGTTGTAACCAACCTCAGGCCATATACCACCTATCTTTTTGAAGTCTCTGCAGTTACCACTGAAGCAGGTTACATTGACAGTGCAATTGTCCGGACACCAGAATCAGGTATATAATGCTTTCATATGGAAATAAAGTTCTCAGATGTATAGGAAAACTTCAAAATACCAGTTTGAAGTTATGTTGTCAGGTATTTCAGTCCCAATCTGTGTTTATCTGTATCTCACTCTTGTATTTACATGATTAACTAATTTTACCTGATGGAATCAACTGCAAGTGTATATAACTATCAATTACACCTAATCATGTACAGTAAGTGGGAATTCATTTATTGCTGAAAGTCAAAGATCACCAAATTATGCTCAGGACAGGTCAAATCTTATAAAAAGTTGAGGATAATATAAGAACTGTAATTAATGGCACAATGGAAGGAGAATTAAAAATACAGATGAAGGGAAAGGGTATTCAAAAAGTGTGTGTATTTGAAGTTTCTTTGTGCATTTAAAGCTTTGCCCCTGAGGGAAAATAAGCAGTACAATAAAAACTCCTGTCCCATGGTTCTCCAATCTGGACCTATTGCAGAAGGTTGTTCAGGGCTGAAGGAATCTTAAAATACTAGGAAATATGATTTTGGAATACCTGCAATGCACTGATAAGTTATCATTGGAAATGAAGGTTTTTAAGGAGCAGAAGTTTTATAGTGACTTAGGTAGGTAGTGGGCAACTTTATCAAGTCATACCACAAGGACATTCTAGAGGAATGTTATTCTGACTTCCTGTTTGCTAGTGCATCATTCTTTTGTCTGACATAGTTTGATTTTACTGAGTTCCCCTTTCATACATCCAGAATTCATATCATTGTTGAAAAGAAATCTAATTCTGACCTAGCACTGTTTGTTTAAATTGCTCTACTAGAATTAACATATCCTTAGTTTGCTGTTCTGTCTAGGGTTAATGAAGTTTTGGATATTTCTAACAATCTCAGAGCTAATTTCCAGTTTCTTTTTCACTCTGCTAACATCCTAGGATGGGTGCAATAGTACTACACCTGCAAAGTGATGAAAAACTTATGCAGTGGGGTTTAGTTCTGCCAAATGTACATAAAGATGTCACCTGTTTAGAAATTATGACCTTCAGTCCTTGCCTGATGGGTATCTGTACAGCCAGGGCTCATCCATTAAAGTATGGTCTGAGAAAAGGGAGTTTGGCTTACTGGTCAGTGTGGGTGGATGCGTAGTGTGACCAGAGCCACTGGCACACCCACAGTCAGTCCTCATGACCTTAAGCCTCAGCAAGTCCTTCCTCTTAGCAGCACACTGGCACACTCAAGCTGCTGGATGCACCTCTATTATATCTTCACCTTACAAACATTCAGGTGCTTGTTAAGGGGCTCCGCTGCAACTCCTGCATGCCTGCATGCCAAAGAATCTGTCCAGAGGCTGGCTGGTTGGTTGGTGATTTCTTAGGAAGGCATGATGAAGTAATAGACTTTTTGCCTCATTATTTTTATTTTCTTACTTTTCATTTGCTTCAGTGGGAAGGATGGTTTTGCATGCTAAAATTTGTATTGATCTGTATAGCTTATATAGTAAAACTAAGATTTAGGAAAGTTTTGCAATTATTGTAACACCTCCTCCCCCCTTAAGACCTGATTTTCATAGAAAATCATATCAAGCAGTTTTCATAAGTTTACTTGGGTATGCAGCATTTTTGAAAATCAGATTTGGTATTGCTCTATATGGATGAAAAAAATTCCACCTCCTTTAGTTGTCTTTGGATTGAGATTTTCATCTCAACAGTAATCCCTCATTAATTTACCAGTACAATAAGGTATACTATATAAAGGACAGGGATCAGATTCCACAATCACTTGAGTGTGGGGCTCATTTAGTTTATGTGAATAGTTCCATGAAAAAAGAAAATTACTCAACTATGCAATGTTTTTGCAAGCTTAATTGGTTTCAAGTTTACCTTTTTGCATAGTAATGTATATCACTAGTGCTGCCAGAAATCTTCAATATGAAATATTGTCTATATGAAAAAAGAACCTGTTCAAGGAAGAAAAATGTACCTAATGCAAGCTCTGTATTACTGAGCATCACAATTGTATTAGAGAATCTTCTGTATGTAATCTATATCATGATGAAGTCCATGTTAAACTTGGTAGAATCCCTGCCACCTTTGTCTTTTAAAGATTATTCTCATACTACCAGCTCTCTTGATACATTTGTGAGCATTATCTTAAAAAAGAGATGAAATAAAAATGACATTATAATGAGATGTGCTTTTAATGTAGCTTCCCTTCAGAATATTTAATGTTTACATTTAAAATGAACTGTCTGATATGTGGTTCTTGGAAATCCTAATATAAATTATTTTATGTTCAAAGACTTTTTCCAATATTGTTTAAGTTCCAGAAGATCCACCAGAAAATTTTGCCAAAAGCAACATTACAGCAAAGTCTTTCTCTGTGATGTGGGACCCACCAATCACAGTAACAGGAAAGTTTAGTTACAGAGTTGAGCTGTATGGACCATCCGGTAAGATTGAATCGATGTTTTTATTTTGGTTTTAGTTTTGTGATTATTTCCTTACACTTGCATTATTTGTGTCCAGCCAGTCAATACCAAATATTTGAAAGCAGTGCTATATATCCTTTTCACTAATAGACTTTTTAATAGGTTTTAGATCACTTTTAAGGGAAAAGTCTGCCCATCATGAGGAAGAATACAGAATGAAATTCACGTTAGGTATTCTTAATGGAGGAAACCATCTTTCTTCATTCTGTTTTAGAGAGATGTCAGGCTAACCTTGTAGCTGAATGAGGGTGCTTATATATCCAAATCTTTCTGTACCTTACCTTTACTCTTTTTTCTTTCTGTTAATGATTTCTGGAGGATTTTCATCCCTGTATAGTATACAGTCAACTGTATGAGTCTGTTTTGGTGGTTTTGTAATTTTTTTCAACTCAGACATGTATGTTTAAAGAAGTTATATATCCGCATGTAGTTAAGTCAGAAGTAAATGAGCTGTATACTAATACATACACAGAATCACAGCATAGATTGAGTTGGAAGGAACCTTAAAGATCAACTATTTTCAACCCCTTTGCCATGTACAGGGACATTCTCCACTATACCAGGTTCCTCAAAGCTCCATCCAACCTGGCCTTGAACGTTTTCAGAGACAGAGCATCCACCACCTCTTTGAGCAACCCATTCCAGTGTTTTACCACTGTCATGGTGACAAACTTCTTCCTTATGTCTAAACACAGGAAAAGCAGTAGAAATTAATAGAAATTTTTATTTTTCATCCCAGGTCATATTCTGGATAACAGCACAAAAGATCATAAGTTTGTCTTTAGTAACCTTGTGCCGTTCACAACATATGATGTGTATGTCAGTGCTGAGACAAGTGCTGGGGTGGGGCCAAAGACTAACCTTACAGTTTTCACTCCTGCAGATGGTAAGTAAACATAAAGAAGTGAAGTAAATGGGCTGCACGTGATAACTGGTTTCAGTTTTCCCTTCAAAGCCTCTTAGGTACTTTGCAAAGGAAAGAATGGTTGTGCTAGGTGAGTCTTACAAGAGAGGGGTAATAAGCTAATGAAATCAATCAACTGAAAATTTATTATGCCGATTTATTTCTCCTTTTTTTTTTTTTTTGAGTTCATACACTGTCATTAAATTTACTTGCTAGCAGAAACCTTCAGAGATTGTGAAAGAAACGTAGTTTCTGCCTGAATGAAAGTACTTTTAAGACACAGTAATTAAGTTGCAGGCCCCTCCCTTACCCGTTAGATGGCAGCAAGCGGAAGAGAAAGAACAGCCCAGAATTACCCGTTCCCCGGCTGGTTTGCTCATTCCCCAGTGTTTCTTATTAAACATCTCGTTTGACTAATTTTCACAAATCCAACGCCCCGTGCCAGTTTCTAATGGAGCCACCTTTACCAGGGACTATAGCTCTGAGGCAGACTCAATATCGAGAACTTGTCCTGGGGCAATGGAGTGGTTGGTTCTGCCCTTGACCCACCTACTCTGTTGTGTGGGAGTTTTGCTCAGCAGGTGGGAGTCCTTTGCTCAATAGAAATGCAATTTTACCTTACATGTGTGTGAGATTGTGCAGGATTATTGGTCTGTATCTGAGGATGCAACCAGAAAAAATTTGAGCATGAGTGTGTAATAGGCAGGCAGTTTCAAGATAGTTATTTTTGTATTATGTTTATGCCACTCAGCACAAATTTAGAGAATAATTCATTCTATTGAATATAAACGTTTCTGATCTCTGGCAGTCCTATGTGAAGTACAGTATCATTATTACTTCACAGTTAAAGGAGAAATTGAATGAAAACCTGCTATAAAAGTGAAATGAATAAGGTATATCACATTAATTACTTTTCAACTTTTTACTTCATTCTTATGTGGTTTCGATAAATTTAGTATTAAGGTTTCATTTTCAATATACTTAAGGTTCCATATAGTAAACTAGCAAAGGTCTGCTTTCTTCCAGAGAACTGACTTCAATGGAGCTTCCTGATTTACATCATCTTAGGATCTGACCATACTCATACATATGTCATATATGCCAAAAAACTGTGTGCATATTTTTAGAACTGTAACTTGTTTGCTAAAGAAACACGTGAAGTAACTCTCTACTTGCACAGCAGCAAATCAAAAGATAACAATATGAAATTTGATTAAATACACACAGTGCTCAAAAAGCTTGTAATAATCAATTAATTGTTTAATTAAATCAAGTTTTTGGAATATTTAGTCCCAGGTGCTGTATCAGATTTACATCTAGCAGAAGTGGAAGCCACATATATAAAAATTGTTTGGAGGAAGCCACGACAACCCAATGGAATCATTACCCAATACAGAGTTAAAGTACATGTGCAGGAAACAGAAATAATCCTGGAAAACACTATTCTCAATGGAAAAAATAAGGTATTCTTTTTTTTTTTTTAATATGGATTTCTTTGCTAGATTAAATTTGCTTCTGTGCCTTATCTGATAGGTACAGCATGTGGAATTATCCACCACAACGAACTGTCAATGCTTTCAAAAGCCAACTTCCTCAACCCACCCTATTTCTCTGGCTGGGTTTTAAAGACATTCCAATAATGCTGCTTCTACAACATGAAAATAATAAATAATTCTGTCAGAATGATCCAGACTTTCTTAGCTATTAAAGGCAGGAAGCCATAGCCCACAGTCTTATCCTTTGTAGCCTCTGAGTTATTTGAAGCACAGGATAACCTAACAGTAAGAGTTCAGATTTAAGTGCCTAGACTGATACATAGGCAAACTCCTAGAAGATGTGAGTATAAATCCTATGGAGAAGGGAATTTAACATAATTCTCTCAAGGCTGGTCAAATGCTCTGCTTGCAAGATAAACACCTCTAGACTTCCTGCTCCCATTTGTGTCCTTGATTTTACACATCTGATACTACATGCTGAACTCCATGCTATGGTTGTACATTAAGGGTAACAGTATTCATCTACTGGATCAAATCTTTTAGGGGACTCATGCTGTCAGTCAGTCTGCCTTCTGGAGTTTGGGTGCTGATGTGCTCTACGTGCTTAGACAGGGCAGCTCTGAGCATGCAGCACAGAACTCTAGACCCCTAGCAAATATTTGGCTCAGGACTGAGTGCTTTCTGAGGCAGGGCTTTTTGGTCTTAAATTTAAACATACGTGCCCAAAGTTTGAATAATTCCTTTTATTTAGACAATGATGTCTTTCTCTGGATCTGACACAGAATCTGTTTTTGATCTAGAGGTCAATGAAGGAGCTTGCTTTCAAGTTGAATGAAATACATTAAATAGAGCCCTGGAGCCAAACATTAGATCAGGAGTAAGGGGGAAAACCAATGAGGATAAGGATCCATTCGTTAAAATAAGCAGGCATCCTTGGAAAATTAAAGTATATAACCCTATAATTAAAGATTGTATCATAGTACAGGCACAGAAAAAACAAAAATTGTCTGCACAGACATGTTTTAATGATGGGATTTCCTAATTTTTGAGCTCTTAGTTTAGCATCATTGATTCTTTATTATAGTTCATTGAATGTAATTTTCTAATTAAAAAACAAATCATATCGTAACAAACATTACTTTATTTAGAACCGCATTAACCCAAGCTTAGAGCATCTACAGGATTTGAACTGTTGGATCCACAGGGCTAACGGTATTTGTTATCTAGTAGCAGTAAAAGGCAGTTATCTTGTAAGTGGAAAAGCCTTCGAAGCAAAAGATATTTCCACATGGGTTACTATTTTGCTATAAAATGTTGGTGAAGGTGAGATTTTACCTGCGGGTACTTAGGTGAGATTGATGCTAGACCTCTGCCTGTGGTTAATCCTGCCTAGTTACAGCAGTAAAAAAGATGCTTTGCCCTCTCTGCAAGTGGAGTCTGTAGGGAGAGAGTTAATCTGTATTAGTTACATCACTGTAAAAGCCTCTCTTTCTGGCAGTGAAGTGGGGCATATGTGTGAGTGGGGAGTGTTCACAGATGACAGCAGAACAATTTAGAGACACTGCAGTCCTGGATTTGGTCCCAGATTCTGAGGGGGCATAAGGATCTAGTGCTTACACACCATTTTGTACCTGTGCTCTAGCCTCCCTCTCTTCTCTCTTCTTTTGTTGTTCCTCTTTTTATAGTTCTTGCTCCCCGTGTGTCTGTTGTCATCCCTTTCCAACATTTGTCTTTTGCCCCTTCTATCCTGTGGACCTCTATATGATTTACCTCCCTGTCACTCTCCCTTTTTACATATATACTCCCTTATTTTCCCTCTCCCATTCATTTCATTGGCTTCTATTTTTCTCCGTATCCCCCTATTCCCTCTCAGTGATCTAGTCAACCTGTTATTCCTTTTCTTCAGGGTCTAGCAGGACCATCTGAAGCCCTCTTGTTTTCAGTGCCTGCAACCCTGTTTCAAACATGCTTAGTACAAGTGGAACGTCCCAAGCTTAAACATGTGTCTATTCAATAAAACTCCAAGGATATAGCATTAAAGTTAAAGGCCTTGCTCTAAATTTGCCTCTTTACTATAAAACCCATATTTTAAGAAATAAAAAAAAAGAATGTGGTGTTTGTTTAAACAATAAAAATGAATAAGAGGTTGTACGCTACTGGCAGCCTATTTCACGAGAAATATTGTATTTTTCGAAGTTAAATATTGTAGTAATGAAAGATATTTTTTTTTTATGCCAAGGTTTATATATTGTGTGTATATATATGCACAAATATATAAACACTATATATCATATATAAATTTAACTAAATAATTTAGTGATTAAGAGGTTTGTGATTTATTTTTATATTTCTGATTTTTAGTATTTGATTGATTCTTTGGAATCATACATGACAAATGAAAACATTGAACCTTCTCCCACTTGGAATTCAATGGAAACAGCCAATGAATTATATGAAGGTTCAGGTGAAATGCTTTCCAGCATTCAGACAGCTTCCCCAGTAATATTTACAAGTGTATCTGGTGATAATTTTCCTCCTATAAATGGAGCTGCAGAATTACATTCGGCTTTAGGTAAGATATTTTAGGATATTTTTCTACCTGCTCCTTTGTTCTGAAGGACCCTCTTCACTGTCCCAAATATGGTCTTTAGCACATGGTTCAAGGAAATTATGAATGGGTCATTTGCTGGAGTCAGATTTTTTTACTACTAAATAACCTTCTGAAGCAAATGGGAATGCCACACAGGCAGGAACTAGCCCCTTCTCACCCAGCTGACCTTCTTCCTAGTGAAAGGAGCACCCGAAAGCCATCAGCCAAGCTGCATAGACAATCAGTTATTACAGTTGCCAAAGCAGGTGTGATTGTCAGGGATTAACATATCTCCAAGCCCTTCAGAGGCCTTGATTTCCCTAAGCCTTTTGACTAATAGGTTTTCAAATGTCAGTGAAGGTAAATAGGTCAAAAAGTTACAACTTTGCTATATGGGTGACAAACAGGTGGAGATGACCCTATGACATGGTGATGTCATTAGTGTGTACACTTGTTCTGTATTATCAATGGACCAGTGTTTCTTTACCAAGTACGGACATTTACAAATCATTAAGCAGGCCTCATTTGACAGGCAGGGACTTAAAATACCACTCTAAATTTTAACAGTGAGAGTTTTGAACAGTAAGCAGAAAGTCAAGTTTTTACTTTTTGATTTCTTTTTAAATTAAAGTCACTAAATTTCTCCATATACACCAGTATCTAGGACCAGAATTTAATCCATTAATTTAAACTACAGTGGGCCTTTTCTGTACTATATTAATCCTTAAGAATCTTTTTTGTCATACAGAGAAAAGTACAGTGCTTTAAATCTGAATCTTCTTTTTATAACCTCATTCAGCTTGAGGTATTGATTAAATAAAAGATGTCTGTGTTGCTGAAAAATTTATTTCAGCCGGTGTCTGTTGTAATCTAGCACATGATTATTGTTTTATAGTAGTTATTATAATAGCTAAAGTTGTTGATGGCCAAATTTTCAACAGGACCTGCTGATCTTTACATGCCTCTATTTTAAACTAGTCTTGGAAAACCCTGAGTTCAATGCTCAGCTATGTGAAGTATCCACACTTTTTCATGTTGCAGTGTCATGATGGCAGCTTTGTAACATGTGATTTTGACTAGGACAGTTAGGTTGTTGCTGACTTTGAATTTTATTGCAGAAGCACCAGAAATTCTTTGTGGGCCTATGCGTCTCTTCTTCATTCTGCTGACCACAATTCTTCTACTAAAAAATACCAGTGTGAAGGGATCCATGATTGACGCTATTTCAAATATAGTTACTATATCACAGTTAAGAGGGCAAGGAAGAGGAAACCTGTCTTTCTCAATCAAAAAAACTTAAAAACAAAACCAAAAGCCCCAATAACCTAGGGGCCATGGTTCTGAAGTCACTGGGAAGACTAGGTTATCCACAAGTCTTTTCTGAGTTCCTAGGAGATTTCTTTCAATATTTTTTGGAGATAGTTATTAATATAAACCTCATGTTTTTCGTTCTCACCCATTCATTCTTAAACTTAGGCCATTATTCCTATTGTCTGAACTCTATACTTCACAGATGACCTCTGAAAAGCAGAGAGGATTGTACACATGAAAGTGGACCTAATATAGCCTCTCCTCTTTGATTAAGAGACTGAGCATAAACTTTTCTATATATTTTTGTAATTGCCAAGAAAGTTAATTCTTTTGCAATAAAATAGTTCTAGAGTTTAGAATGCAAAAGAAAGAGTTTATGAGTAAGTAACTTTTTCTCTCCATTTAATCACAGGTAATCAGTATACCATTAACATTTTGTCTGAAGAACTGTCCTATGTTATAAAAGGCCTCATACCTTTCACAGACTACACAATCAGTGTGTCTGCTTTCACTGCTGTTGGAGAAGGGCCACCATCAGTTCTCACAGTCAGGACACATGAACAAGGTAAAGTGTTGTAACCCTGATATAAGTTAACATACATTACTTCTTTCAGTGAACACTAATGTTTTTTAATAGTTTATTTGTTTATTTTTATATTTTTCTATTTCTGTTTAAGTTCCAAGCTCAGTACAAAATATATCTTACAAGAATATTAGCTCCTCCTCTGTTTTGCTATATTGGGATCCTCCAGCAAACCCCAATGGGAAAATCATTCATTATACTGTTTATGCGATGGAACTGGATACAAAAAGAGCCTTCCACACAATAAGTTCAAACAACAGCTTATTTATGACAGGTATGATGTCATTTGATTAAAAAAAATTGCAGATATGTTATACAATTTTTTTTTTTCCCATCTGCACGTACAGTAGCCATTTGCAAGGCAGGTGGACCAAATCTCTCCCACCTGCATGCACACAATATAACTGCATGTAAAAGCAAGGTTGGGACATTACTGCCAGACTTATCTGCTGTGGGGGGTTATGTGGGGAATGTGAGATGGAAGGACAGGACTAAGACAAGTAGTGATTTGTGAAATGTGCCAAGTATTAATTTGTGAAATGTACTGAATAATAACTTGTGAAATGGATTTCTCCTTGGAATTTTTTTCCAGCCTCTTCTTTCCACATATGTTCCTAAATTGTCAATTCTTTTTCAGACTTGAATTTTTTTCACAGTATTTGTCTGACATTAATTATAATTTTCTTATTTTAAGGTGATAATTTTGGTAGTAATAGAAGAAAAAGCATTCTTAGTGAGGTTTCAGGCATTTATTTATGCTAATTGGAGTAACACATAAACAAAACAAAACATATTTAAACAATAAGAACACATATTTAGATGTACACATACGCATCCTTTGTTTTGACAAATAAATTCTTATAGCTATTTACAGGGCTGAAGATGGATGACTTCTTTCAAAATCAATTGATTAGACTGAATGCCTATTTGGCTCTTCCTAAATAAATGGTATTAAACATATTCTATCTTTTAGGTGGTAAATGTGCATCACAATGTCTAAGAACAGTAACCATTTTTATAGTTTTATAAGTAGATAAAAGGGGAAAAGTATGTTTAAGAAGGCAACAGTCAAGATTTTTTTATTTAATCTTTTTAGGCTTAAAAAAGTACACAAATTACAAAATGAGAGTCGCAGCCTCTACATCAATTGGAGAAAGTGCTTTGTCTGAAGAGAATGATGTTTTTGTGAGAACTCCTGAAGATGGTAAATACATTGTTAGCAATGATGATTTGATTTCTGTATTGAAGTTTGTGCTTCTTCAAAAGGCTGGGCACGTACATAAGGAGGGCAAGAAAGTGTACAAATAAAATAAATGTTGAAATTATTCATTTTCTATCAGTCAGTGACTTCATTCAGCTTATTTTTGTGTAGGTGTTAGAAATAATGATGAAAGCTGCAGCTTGACCAGCAATCAACTAATTTCAACTCTGTTAGACAAAAGGGAAGAAAGCTGGAGATCTAAGGTTCCTTCACTGAAAATAGTGTGTTCCTAGACGTCATCGAAACAATAGTCAATTATCTTTCAGACTGCAGCTTCTCTTTTTTGTTTATGTTATCATATGGAAATTAGGTTGGTTTTGAAGCATCTGGAAATGACAGCTTTTGATAATTCAGTAGCCATATTGCTTTCTATAAGCAGAGCTGCTGATAGATTGTAGAATTTTTTATACTGAATGATATTATATGCAGTTGTTTTTATACACAATTGGGGCTGTATTAATTTTAAGACTGATCAATAGTTTTAATATAGGGCATAATTCTACCTTTCTTTCTTGAAAGGTGGTCTTCACCCATGAAAGTAGAGGGGCAATACCCTGTATTTTACCTCCAGTACCCCGGATTTTACCTTTGCAAAGAGAACACTGAAATTTGATTTACAGAGCAGAGTCATGAGTATTAAACCTTAATATTTTCTTATTTATTTTCACTGGTTTCAGAAAGCTATTTCCAGTTTTTAATAAAAGTAAAAGTAATTTTTTAAAAGTAATAAAATACTTTTAAAAGTAATAAAAAGGTAATTGTCCAGTTGTCATTTATCTCTTGTTACCAAATATGCTACAATACAGGAAGAATAATTAAGTGGCAATAAAAGAGAGCAAAAGACTGCAGGATTAAAAATTATGGGGATTTATGAAGATTAGATTATTTGAATAACCAATCAACCAAAACATCAAATTAAACAATGAAACTTAAAGTGCTTGTAATTTTTTTTAAAAGTTGCATGCTTCTATGCTGTTAGGTTTTTTTGCAGAAGAAAGGCATATCACAAGAACAGAAAATTACCTATGTAAATATTATTTCTCTGAAAAATTCCCTGCCTCTGAGCATGACAGAAATTTGTTCAGAGTTTTGGCAAACAGTTCATCCATTAGTAAGAGGTCCCTTCAAGCCTAAACGAAACAATTGAGAAAGCCACCAATAATTCCTACCTTTTTACAAGGCTAAGTGTAATTACTGTTTTTATTCTTGCTCTTTAGTTTTTCTAAGGTAATTCAAGTTGAGATTCATGTCTTCTAACTTTAACCAGTCTAGGAGTGACTCTTGATTAGTTGGAAAGAGAGATACCTCCAAGTAAAAGATTCTCTACATTTGTCTTAGATAAGTTATGTTAGGATGGAAGATATTAGGCTGTGGCATTCAAAGATTGCTCCATGCCAGATAAATTGCAAAATTAATTTCAATTGAAAATTAAACTTCTTCTCATGGAAAATATCCATGTGGGCAGTCCTGCCATCCAGAGTAGTGATATGTTACAGTTACCACTTTTCATTCATGGGCTCAGAAATCAGGAATGAAAATGATTTGTGAGACCTTTAGGAAAAAAATATTCAAGACAAATTCTGAAATATCTCTATATAGATATTCATACACACACTGAATCACATAATCCTGGATTCTTATTACATTCTTTTAAAATTTTATAGACCAGTTACTTCAGGGGTGAAGTGATGAAGCCTTCAGAGGAATCAAGGTTGACATTCAGAGCTGATTTTTTTCATAAGTGCAACCCACTCACTCCTTCAACACCTCCAGCTCACCTTTAGCTCACTAAAGTCACATGAAATCAGATGTTGCCAGTAGATTTAGTGTGTTAGATTTAACACAGTACCCTGGAGCTGAACTTGTTCTGTGCATGACTTTCACACCAGTGCATACAAGATTTACATTGGGGGCTTCATGGTCATTAGTTAGCAGCTATATCAGTAAACCAAAGGGAATTTAGTTACAATGTGTACAGTTCATTTCCTGGTTCAAGGGTTGGTTGAGTGAAATAAGAGGGATGACTACTTAAGAAGAAAGCAGTAAGACAGCATTCAGACAAAGTTAAATAACTTGAAATTGAGGAAGCTGGTGAGAGGGTTTGAAGGATCAGTCTGCATGAGAGCAGTAGACAGAAGAGATTTTTTCTTAATAGATGTAGTTTTGGATAGATTTGTAAGTGGATGAGAAAAGAAATTCTGGAAAAGCTAAAGTGTCTGGAATGCAACAAGATGCCCATTGAAAAAGAAGTAGTACTGAAATTAATCAAGATACAAAGTGGTAAAGCTTTGAGAAGGAGAGTGAGTACATTTGGTACATTTAGCTATGCATATTGCTACAGTAATCTTCAGGATATCTGATTGTTTATAAGTCTGATAGGTTTATGAGATCAGTCCTATATTCAATTAATTGAAAGTCTCAGAAGTTGTTTTTTTCTCTTTGATTTCTGTATTGCAGAACCAGACTCCCCACCCCGAAATGTAGAATTAATAAATGTAACTGCAACAGAAATCAACCTGAGATGGTTACCACCAGAGCAGCCTAATGGTCTCATAACACACTATGAAGTTCTGTGCAGTGATTCCAATAATTTATTTGTTAAAAATGCCTCATCTACAAGTATAACACTAGGTAAAATGAAGCCATATACCCTCTACAACATCTCTGTAAGGGCATTCACCAGACTTGGCCATGGGAATCAGTCGTCTTTCCCACTTCTGGTGAGAACTTCTGAAAGTGGTGAGTATAAAAATGTAAATTTTCCACAACCAGCTGCTTTATGGTGATATTTGATGCCCAGGAGATCAATTTAATTCATTTCAAAAGTATGTGTTTGCTTTGCAAATAAGTAAGTTTGAACCCTGTTTTCTCTTTTATATAGAAAACAGAAGTAAGGAAACAGTAAGGAAATTTAAGTAAAGAAAACAGTGGGAAGTTGTATGCCTGATGAACTTCATGTATTTTACTGTTTGTTGTTGAAGATTCCTTGCTGGAAAATATTTTTTGTAGGAAAGGAAAGGTTTCAGAAAAAGAGTGTGACTTGGAATTCAAGTTATAAACTTAAATTTGGTCAGAATTGAATCCTAACAGGTAAAAAACCCCAGAATTCACAAATAAGGTGCCATTTGTAGCAGAGAAAGTTGTTTGTGTTACTACAAATGTCTTGGAGAAGGTACAAATAAAACAAAATAGCAGAGGATTAGAGTAGGTGAAGTTTTTCCAAGAAAGGAGAGTAAATTTAGAAGTAAGGATTGGGAAGGATGAGCATTAAAGAGGAATAACGAGGCATAGGAAGATATTCAAAATATGTAAGCAGCTGTAAGGTAGGATGATGTAGGAAAAAGGATATAAAATAGAGGCAGAAGGTCATTCAATTTTCAGTGAAGCAAAGCAGGAGAGATATTGGAGAAAAAACTGTAGATAATGGTTTACATGGAGGAAGAGATGCTGTAGACTCAGGAATGAAAGGTGGCTTGGAGATTCGACATGAAGGCTAGTTTAGGACTCAGCCATATCCAGGTTGCAGTGGTATGATGATCATCTGTTTTTTGGGGGCCTTTTGCCATCTTCACCAAAGTGGTACCTCAGACAACTGCCTACTTTTTATATATATAGATATAGATACCTAGAGTTAGCCCTGGAGATAAGCATGTTTTGTTAATCACATTTTTCTCAGTAAGGAAAGACATGCACATTCTGATGTCCCTCAGAAGGGGCAGGGGGATGCTTTGGCTCCTTAATTGTTAAGACACAGTGGAATCACTATGAACTTCTTCTCTTCCTTGTTTCTGAAATGAACTTTGACTTCCTGTGTGAAGTCGTTGTGGTACAGACTTGCCTAACAAGTCAAGCTCTTAAGGAATGGGGACACAAACACCTAGTTTTTATATTGCACAGAACAGTAGTCATAATATAAGCACCAAGCTAGCTCTGCCAAGACATTATGCTGCTTTTGGGGATTTTTTTTGGTCAGATACCATAGGTATGGAGGCACCGGCCCAACTGATACAATGTCCTTAGACATAACATTTTTTACTGCACTCTAACTTAGACATCCATCTAAGTTGTATTCTAAGGCAGTTAGATTTTTCTCAATGCCTAACTTCCTGATGCTCAGAATAAAAATTTGAATTCCATCTGCCTGTGATAGAGATGAGAAGCTGCAAAAACGTCTCCTGAGATGAGAAGACTAAAAACAAGGCAGGATCTGGACGATAGAGTATTTTGAGTAAAACACAAAATATTAATGGGCTGTTGTGTTTGAAGAGCTCTTGGGAGTTCTCTACTACTATTCTACCATGAAATTAGTCTTTCATGACATTTACTCCCTTTCTGGATGTTGCTTAAGTAGAAATGATTTATACTTTTTTGAGTGTGGAGTTTCATCAAATGCTGGTACATTTCTAAGAATGTTCAGGGCATCCTAAAGCATACCCATACCTTACTTGACCTATTGGGAAAATTGTGCTGTCATTGTATGATTATGATTTTCTGGAATAAGTAATATAAAGCTGTCAGACCTATTTCAGATAGTAGAAAACATACTTATGTGTTTGTTTGTGGACAGACAGACACAAGCACACGAAAACCAGTTTTCATGACACAACAAGGGCCAGCTGCTTCACAAGGGATGGGGATCCAAGACCTGAGGGTTTCCCTGGACCAGCAAGGCAGAGGCCTCACAAGCTAGGACTGGTCCCACCAACCCCCAGTGAAGGGATCAGGGCAGCTCTGGAGGGGGCAGACAGGGCCAGACCAGAGTCCAGATTGACAAACATTCAATGGTGATGAGGCAGGTCTGAGGTCGGGCCAAGAATGCGATTTGGCAGGTTCAGTGACACTAACCAAGTCAGACACAACCCAGTGACAGATGGACAGGTCTGTAGTGATGAGGCCAAGCTGAGGTCAGGCTGCAAGTCAGGGACTAGATCAGTGGGTCCATGGTCAAGCACAGCCATGGCAGCTATGTAGCAGGAGATGTAGCTCAGACAGGGACAAAGCACAAGAGCCTCAGCTGAAAGCAGCTCCCAGAAGCCAATGGTCAACCCTGACTGCAGCCTCACTGCAGCGTTGCCTGGAAGTGTGTCACGAGTGAGGAGGATGCAGCCCTGAGCTACACAGTTTGGTACGCTGGCCCTGAGCCACAGCAGCCAAACCTCCAGGAGGGGGAATGCTCTCAGCATCCTTACAGCAACATGTTAAGCTTTTGTTTTCCACATAAGTATTCCTACAGCTTGTATAGATCACCCCAGGGAAAAGGAAGATGCAAGTTGCTGATACAAAGTGTAAATTATGGCAGTACAACATGGAAAATATCCTAACAATAGCTAACTTGGAGGATAGTTATGGGGTGTTAGAACAAAAGTTTAGTATCATGCTCCATGTTTTTTTATCTGGCATGTTAAGGTGATTTCCATCATTATTTTTTTTTTTTGAGAATGACCTGTACCTTGTTACAGTGTGGGTCTGTCATGTGTTTTCAATCGTCCAATTTAGCCTATTTTAAGACTTATTTTGTGCAGGGGAATCAAAGATGGACTTTGCAAATTCAATATGAATCATGCAAAAGACCTTTTTATTTACTTAACTATCCCTTATATACAATTCTATCACGTGCCTAATACGCGCTCTCTGATTGGTTAATGTCCCTCTTACGTGGGGCAGTCATGCGTGTTAGCAACACTCCCATTGGTCCAATTAGCAACACTCCCATTGGTCCATTTACTTCCTGGTAATGCACGTCATTCAGAAACAAACCTTACTTCCTGGTGTCTCTTCCTGTGTCCGACTTGGAAACAATCGATGTTCTTCCTGTTTACTGCTCCTCAAGATGACCCTTGGTATGTGGCTGCATGTTTAATTAAAAGGCTATCAAATGGCTGGTTCATTAACATGCCATCGCCCTCTAAATACAACCCAACAATTTTGTACAAAAAAAGAGGATACAAATCAAAATGTTTACAATGTGTTTCATTTAAACCCTTTAAGAAAATGCTTAACAATACAATGAAACTGACTGGAATCTTCTATGAGCCTAAATTTTGTCTCCTAGTTCCTGATTCTGCACCAGAAAACATAACCTATAGGAACATCTCATCCACGGAAATTGAATTATCTTTTCTTCCACCATCCATTCCCAATGGAATCATAAAGACCTACACAGTATATCTCAAGAGGACTAATGGAACTGAGCAAAGAGTCATGAACACTACTATTCTGACACTACGTATTACAGGCCAGTATATAATGATCTGGAACTTACAGCAACTTTAACTTGTTCTGAAAAGGGCTCAGCATATGCTACCTGTCTTGAGAACTGGCCTGTTGTGTCTTGCAGTAATGTGGTGGAATGGGTCATGATCAGTATAGTCTCTAACATATATCTCTTTGTATTTTAGATGTTTAAAGTACAATATATTTCTTTGCATATCGTAACAAAGTAAAGACTGAAGTCACTTACATATCTTTCTGATCTTATTCTGGATAAAAATAAATACTTTAGTTTCCATTCCCCTTTGCATCTTTTTCTATGCTCTGTCATTATTACTGGGACATGACACAACAGTTAATGCTGGGAGCTCAGTACCCCAACCTGTAGGGACACACTGTAAAGCATTCTAGGAATATGAATTGTAAACTGGTAAATAGGACTTTGTGGGGTTTTTTTATTCATGAAGAATACTTTGCATTCAAGTTTTCCTAATGCTTATTTCAGTCTTTAAAGACAGATCCCTGTAAGTGATGGGCCTATTCAGCACCTCAGAACTACTTATGGTCCATTAAAAAAACTAATCTGGCCCACTGAATGGTTGGTTTACTGAATTCTTCTTCTTTATTTAGATTTAAAGAAATATACAAAATACACTGTAGAAGTGTCCGCTAGTACTGCAGTGGGGGAGGGCCTTTGTAGTGCACCTCTGCATATACTGACTGATGAAGATGGTAAGTCAGAACAGAAGTTGAAATGTATCATTGTCTACCCATAGTCTTAAACTAATCTCACCCATCATGTTAGATATGCATAGATTTTATATAACTTTGTTTGCCGTTATCTCTCTGTATTGATATCTGTATCCATCTATGCACAAACGTACACATCTATCTATCTATCTGTTATTTAATATATTTATCAGTACAAGCTATGGCAAATGGCACAATTGCAGTATATAAACATTTGATCTTACCAATATCTTATGAATTTGAAGAATTTTGATTCACTAATATTATTTTAATTTAATACACCACATGGTAGAATTAAATATTGTGTTTTGTTCTGCAGACATGTGAGAGCTGGAGAAAGGGAAAACCACCAAAAGGCAGCTTGAATGGTCCAGGGACATTTCTGGTTCTTTTGTTTGGAGATTTTTTGATTCTTCTGAACAGAAGAATATGTGTATACATGTGTACATATGTACAGATACACATGTAAAATGATTAATATTTTGAGAATGCTCAAAGCCCATCATCTGTAGTCCTGGACTTCCAATTGAGCAGGGAGATAGAACACAGACATTGAATCCTCTGCTAATTAGTACAGTAGGTCACAGATCAACAGAGGAACCTTAAAATTAAATTTGTACCCAATTTAGTTGCAGGAAGTCATCACTGGTCCCCTCTAAAGTTTCTGGAAGGGGAATCCCGAAAAAAAATCAAAGCAATATTTTAACTTAGGTGCTGTGGAGGAACCTGTGTCTGTCCCTCTCCCTTGCTTAAGGAGGAAGTCTCTGAGACCTAGACTAAAGTGACATCGACACAAACATACCACCAGCCATTCCCAAGTTAAATTTCTTTTAATGTCTTGGGGAGTATTGGGTTGCCTAGGATTCAGCTTTTGATGATAGTGGATCTTTGTAAATCTCCAAGATGTTGATGGGCTTACATTCACACTGCCAGTAATAAACTTTTGTGCAAGCTTAATGTTGCTGGAGCACACTGTGAACAGCTAAATCAGATAAATCCATCTTTTGCATATAATATTTTTATTTAAAGCAATGTAGATTCTATTCTTCAACAAAAAATGTCCTCTGAATAAGGACTGTAGAATGACCTAGGCTTGCCAAAAATATGTGATATTCACAATATGACAGATCTTTTATTATATAACCACTGAGGATAATATAACAAGTAAAACACTGAATACAGCTGTCACCATATTTCGCTGGTAAATACAGACATTCACTGAATTCAGTGAACCTTTGTCTGTGAAAAATATTTTTTTCTTACATGTACAGAGTTCTAAAACCTTTATGCCAACTTTTGAGATAATGAAAGAAGGAACAACAACTGAAAAACAACAATATTTATAATATGCCACATGTTCTTTATTCACAGGAACACAGTGTTCCAAGCTTCAGACCAAATGTTTCATAGATTTGCTAATAGCTATGCTCATATTCTCAATTTTCATGCATGACTACAGCTATGACCTGAATTTTTAGTGCATGGTGCTCTTTGGCTTAATTTGAGAAAAACAGAAGTAATTCTAATATTACTTCATAATGATACATATATCCATGAATCAAGATGAAGAAAAAGATTTACTGCTCAATAACATGCTAATACAAAGCAGTATCACTTATACATACGTGGGTATATTTTTCCTCAGCAGTATATATGAACCTTAGAATGAAATCAAACATGGTGTAACATTTTCATTTAATTACCTTGTTTCCCTACACAGTTGTGATATGGTGTCATATAGAGTTCGTCTTCAAATTAATTTTAAGAGTCTCAGTCAATGCCTATCTTTATATTTGACCTTGTGACATACTAAATGTATGAATGTGGTCCTTATTTGATGGAGTGAATAGATTTTACCGCTGCCTAGTATCCCACATTTTTATCATCTCTCAGTGCCATGCTTATCCATTTTTCCACCTTTTGGTGCTTTGTATAATTCTTCACAGTATCTTTTTTTTTCCTCAGGGGAACTATTTTGCTCTATTTTACATGTGTTCATACCTATAAAGCTCTCATTTTTATTAGAAGGGAAAAAAATTACAGCAATGTACTTGAACAGTAGGTGAATCACTGTGACCTACCCTTTGCTCTGTTTTCTCATGAAGTACTTTTTCCATTGAATCACAGAAACAGATGTTCTAACACCACCGTGCAAAATCTCCTTTTATCATCTGTCAAAAAAAGGAAAAGAAGCTGCACCTTAACATTAGTTGATGGATACTGTACCGGTGTAGCACAAAGTTCACTTTCCATCACAAATAATTAAAAACCTATTTAAGGATGCAGTGTATCCCATCGATCTTAGCTGTTTAATAAGATGTTGTGTCCCGTTCTCTTGTTTTATAGCTCCAAGTTCTCCTCCAGAATCCCTCTCCCTAAAACAGTTGTCGGGTGTCACTGTGAAGTTGTCATGGAAACCTCCGCTGGAGCCAAATGGAATTATCCTCTATTACACAGTTTACGTCTGGTAAGATTTTCTGGAAGTAGTTCTGAGGATAAATATTAATCTGTAACCTATCAGGAATGTTATTTTTTTCTTACACAATGTGTTGATTACACATTTTTGAGAAGGAATATTCATCCAGCACTTAAAATACTAACCTTTTGTGTATACAAATTTAGATATAATGTAGTAGCTGAAAAATTGGGTCTTAAGTATTTTGTAAATATTTTCAACATTTTCCTAAAAGTTACGCTATGGTAAATTAATTCAAATTTTAAATTAAAGCATGGTGATGTAATTTCATTCTATTATGATTAAGCTGATTGTAAGGCAGGGCACAAGCCTATGCTAAACTGTCAAGGAGATCTAAAATAGTCTTAAAATAGAGAAATAATGCTTTCTTTTGTAGAAAGAGTGTAAGAGCAATGTTAAGAATCTTTGTATGTGCTACCAGTTATGTCTGCTCTTATATATTGTATTTATTATATTCATAACAAATGAGTACTTTTTAAAAGATACTTTTCATTTACTGTGTTGTTGTGGTTTTTTCTATCTCTCTTTCTCTATCTTTTTATTTTCTGTCTTCCCTCCTGGGATCTTTTTTCACCTTTAAATGGAGTTTTGTCACTTTAAAACTTGCAGCTTCCATCTTATTCTCTGCATAACATAATCTGGTCTAGTGATGTGCCATCTCTTCAAATATCTCTGTATAACTTTTACCGGGAGTGAAAGGATTTTGTTATTGATCATTTTTAATGTATTGCATTTAGGCTGTGCCATTTTATTGCAACTACTAAGGTACAGGAAGCAAATGCTAATGTGCACTGTATGAGATGTGAACTAGATGTGCAAATCAGCAGTCATAATAAACACACTACTGTTCAGCTTACATTTATTATTTTAATGTTACTTGACAGTTTTGGGGTAGGGTTTGGTTTCATTTCCTATTGATTTTTTTTCTCTTTAAATTGTAGCTTCCAGTGAAATTGGTGATAAAGTGAACAGGAGTGGGCTCTTCTTTCCAGAAAAGTTAAATTTGGCTTGTCTGGTTAACTCTAATGTATTGGCAAGTTCTGGTGCTCTTTAACCACAAAACCCCATTAAATTAAAGGCTACCCTCTAGCTAAGAAAGAGTTACTTTGTGATAAGCATTATGGTTTTGATACAGACTGTGCTCAAAGATTTGAGGTTATACAACTTTTCATCCTTATATTGCCTTAAAGTTTACTGCTTTTGTTATTATGACAAAAGATTTAATAAGAATTATTTTATAAAAATTATTAATTGAGCTATATTTCTATATTTCTAAATATTTTAATTAAGCAACCAGATAATATTTTGCAGTAAGCCTTCTTTTTTTTCCTTCCTTGCTCTGTCTTATCTGTCCTTACTGTGCCATATCTAAAATTAGAGAGGCATTAGGTATCATCTTGAGGCAAGGACATTGGAGAAAAATTCCTGTTGCCTTCAAAGAGGCCACAGCTTCACTTCTTCTTGGAGGTGTTTTTTTTTGGTTTTTTTTGGTGTGGGCGGGGGAAGAGGGATGAAGGAAAGGAATTTGAAGTATTTACAGATTTGTCTATACAATTTCATAAAATGCATTGTGGGGTGAGATTTGACAAGGCAAACTCTGTGCCACTGCTGTTGGTTTTAGAAGGCATTCAATATATTTTGAGTGGAGATTGTTAATCCTAGAGATTTTCAATAAAGCAGAAAGAGGAAGATTAATACAGATGTTAAATAAATGTTCCTTCTCTTAAGTATATTTCAACAGTTATAGAGAATTTGGTAAACTTTCTTTAATGGATTGGGAACAAGAATCCACAAATACTAGAACAGAAGGGATAATATCTGTAACGTTTTCACTGTTATTATCTTCCACGGAATTTGTCACAGGGAAAGGAGATTTTGAGTGCTAGCAGGTTTCTGCATGCCTTGAGACTACAAATCTGTACCCCCCAAGTCTGCAGTTCTGGAGTATTAAAGGCATATTAACAAAATTCCCACCTTTTATGTAGCTATTGTCTTTTGGCATTGTCCTGTTCAGCAAAATCCTCTAATTACTGACTAGATCTACTTTGAGGTACAGATTTTTAAGAAAATACAGTACCTGTCTTTGTCAGGTGAAAGTATGCAGTTTCTTAGAGCCTCTTTTGTCTGGGTTTCTGAAAGATTTCATTTAAAACTTAATATAATTATTCTTCATACAAATGCCTTGGCTTAGCTTATTCTGCTAGGTACTTTCTTTCTCATTGTTTGTAAAGACTGCACTCACTTTGATCAATATTTTCTTAATATTTTATTTGCAATCTCAGTTGTTTCTAAAAAGAAAATCAACTCTTGAAACATGTTAAGCTTTTGTTCTTCTTCCTAATTATGTCTTAATGTGGAAACATTTTTTGGCAAATAAGATGTTATAAGAATGCAATTACTCAAAGTGGAAGTGTTCGCAGCACTAAGCTGTGGATTTTCCTCTTAAATTATAACCAGCTATAATTTCCCATACTAAGAATGTATTGGACAAAGATCCAAAAAAAGATGTATTTTCTTTGTATAGATTTGATAATGCAGCTGTAGCCCTTTGTATCTCTTTACTGACTATCCAAAATGTCAGAAGGAAAAATGTAAATGTTGTTAACTTCTTCTGTTAGGAAAATCGTTTCCCATGTCAAGAGACATTCCACTCAAAATCTGAAAGGGATAGGGAAAATTTAATTTTTTCATTCTTATGTGTTTTCCTATTCCAATTGCTTGTTAATATAACTTTATTTCAGGAGTATCAGATGGTGATCTTGGCTAATGGGACATTCATTGATTTATCAAAGGATGAAAATCAGACCATCTAATAATTTTGAATCACTCTTTCCCTTTCTTTTTTTTTTAAAAAAATTAGAACTCATTCTCTTGTTTGTGAAGAGCTGCACAGTGAATCTTGGAACAACATATACAATTTTACTTGTCGAACTATGATCTCTGTATGAAATGCCACTAAAGGCACAGGGCAATATCTCATACAGAAATCTTTTCAGGAATGGAATGTTAGCTAGTTTTTTCTTGCTTTTTATTTTTTTTATAAAAGATCAAATTATTGTAATGAGGAATAACAGACTTTGTGAATTCAAGTTAGTTATTTCTGTATCTTATTTTATTTTCTGATAATCATTTCATACCTATCCTAATACCAGCATTTTATTAATGTTACATCTTACAGTCTTTCTAGGCGGGTTTTGACCTGACTAGAGTTCCATTCTGATCCCCTGCTACATTCCACCAGAATTAACTCAGCACCAGCTAATTCCTGTTCCATATCATCTTCTATTATTCCATTTATAACTTCAGCCTTCTGACCAATTTCACAGAGTCACAGTAGGGCATGCTCCCTGCTATAATCTTTTTATATTTCGCTATTCCTGTCCAGGGAGACAGTTTAGCTATGCCCTACTGTGTCCTTCCCAAGGGTACCACCTAACCATTTGATAGCAGTTACTAAATGGATATACTTCTCCTTAATATTCCATATAATCATTGTCTTTGCTGATGTAATTTACAAATATATTTCTGTGGGTTTTTTTGTGTTTTTTTGGGGTTTTTTTTATAAAAAGCAAGATTAAGAGCCTAATTGTGATGCAACAGTACAAAAGTGAGCTTTTCAACATAAAATATAAAAGTTATCCCAGTCTTTTTTTAAAGCCTAAAATACTTGTATTTACCACAATATTGCATTTTATATTGCATTTCACAGTTGTATACATGCAGAAGTGGTGTGTATATACAACTAATAAAATACTTTTTCTTTAGGAATAAAATGTCAAAAACAAGTGTTAATGTAACAGAAACATCATTGCAGTTCACAGACCTGGAAAATAACTATGAGTATAGTGCTTACCTAACTGCAAATACAAGATTTGGAGATGGCAACATAAAAAGTGATACCATAACATTTAGAACTTCTGAAGGAGGTAAGCTTATATATAGTATGAATCTTTTATTTCATTCAGCCTTATATTTCTGTCAGCCTCATTTAAGTTAATATAGTTACTGAAGTAGAAGTGGCATTTGACTGGTCAAGAAGAGATATTCTACCTGTTTCTGTGTGTCTCTCTGTGTACATGTTATCTATGTCACTATAAAATTATGATGGCTAGTTCTGGTAGTTTACAGAGCAAAACTTTACATTTCCATTCAAGACAGGTAAGATTGAAATAATTTAATTTTATATATTGAAATAAATTGATTTTATAATATATTTTAATAGTTCTTTGCTTTATCTTGCTGTGACACAACTTCTGATGGGAAAATACTCTTTACAGTCTCTCTCATAAGTCTGAAATAGTTTTAATTTGAAAATAAAATCTGTAACTATGTATCAATTTGTTTATTCTTTTTTAATGATTTCATACTTTCAACATGGTAGCTGACTTTTATAACTAATCATACTATATACTGTGTTTTGAAATCAATTGGTTCAATTATAGTTTCTGGTTTTCCCACCAATTATATTGCTACAGTCTGTTCCGAAATGGGTAGTATGCAGGCATATTTCAGAGTCATCCTGCATAGGTGAACTGACTTCCCAAAACACAGTCACTGGCAGGATTATCATCTATCCAAGCCATCCCTGAAAATACTGTCTAAATTATCAGGTTGTAAGCATTCCCAGTCTTTGCTATTGAAGTTGTTATGGAAACATGAACCAACTTTTTAGGGCAGGAGTTTTAGGAGTTTTTTTGGAGTTCTCCCTCATATTAATATTTTAATATTTTATGAAACTAGTACAGCACACAGCAAGAGAAATAAGATAACTTACAGTGTTCAGTACTCTATTGCATGTTGTGTACAGCACTTTCTTGGATGGCAAGAAATATGATTTTGAGTCTCCTACATCACTGTGCTACTGAAAAGGACCGTATGCTGCTGTTCTTTACAGGATATGAAGAGAGGCTAATTGAAAAAGATTCAGAGAGTCTTTCCTGCTCATTTTAATAGGCTGAGGAAAGAGGGAAAAACAGAACTGATCATACTGTCAAGGCTTAAGTATCTGGTTTACCTACATGAGTTGGGAGGATAAATTCTGTTTATAATCAGCAAAGAGAGAACAAGACTTTTAATTTAGATTTTCTGAAACAAAACCTTTTTTTTTTCCTGTTAACAATATATGGAGGATAAAGGTCTAACTCAGTCAAGTTCCATGTCTGTAAATTAGACTTCCCATGTGCCCAAACCAGTAAGCACAAGACAAATTCTATAAGAAAAGAGTACCTGTTTAGAAATGCAGCTAAATGCAAATGTGTCTGACAAAAAATTTTAAAAATTTTTAAATTTTAAAAAATTCTTTATATCTACCATTTTGTTTCATCATTTCCAGAACCAGTTTTTAAACCCTAATCAGAAATACATTTAATTTGATACAGGATGTTGTAAAATCTATAGTGGGTGTTTCTTGGGCACTAAGATGTACAAAACCTGGAGTTAGATGTGCTAAAACTTAACATTTTTCCAGCACCAAGTGATCCACCGAAAGATGTTGAGTACAGAAACCTGACTTCCACATCAATAACATTATCCTGGTCACCTCCTCAAAAACCTAATGGAAATATACTGTACTACTCAGTTTATTTAAAAAATAATTCAGGAATATTCATACAGGTAAGCTTATTTTTATACTCTTCTTTTGTATAATTCAATAAATATTCTAATAATCCATTAAAGATTAAATAAATTTTATAGTTATCAATATATTTTTTCAGATTTCCGTTATAATAAGGCAGTTTTTTAATGTTGAAAGACAGAAACACATCTTGTAATCATATGTGTTGCATTGGCCATCTCATTGAACATTCATATCATTAAACATTAAAGCAAATTGGTTTTGTGTAATATTCCATATTACGAAGTTTATGTGTATATACAGAAACGTATTTATTAGTATATACAGAAACACAGATGTAATACATACATATGCACAACATATGTAGGTAGATAAACACAAGACCCATTGCATTCATTTGACATCCTTAAGACTGTTTATTTCAGTTTAATCTATCAATTTGAATATATTTCTGTAACAATTCTCTTTTTGCTTTTTAATGCACGTTTGTACAGTACTGAAATAAGAAGATAATATCAAAATAGTGAATATGTTATTATTTCATATTTTTGTTACTCTCAAAAGGAAATTACTGTTTAGTATATGGAAACAAAGATATTGAAATTGCTAAGTTGAAGCATAAAAGACAAATGTTATTTATATATTTTTGGTGATCCACACATTTCCGTGTAGGGTTTTTTGTTGCTACTTTCATTCTTAATTATGCAACACATTTATTAATTGTATTTATAGTTTTTCTATTCTCCTTTCTAACAGCATATTATGATACAGAAATATATGAAGAAGAAATAAGCTTCCTTTGCAGGTTTTTGGTTACCAGCTTTATACATGTGAAAGAAAAGAAAGAAATATGAATTCATGGAGAAATTAATGCATGAAAAATTACCTCTACCGCATAAGTTTGTGTTCAAGATATGTCTAGTGTGAGGTATGCATGTGTTTGAGGATAACTAGAAAAAGCTATTCACAAATTTTGTAGATATCTGTAACTGAATAATTGGTGCCACAATTCAGTTTATACACTTCTCTGACGTCTGCAGAGTGATGTGGTTGCCAGTCTCTGTCTGCATAGTTTCAGATGCAAACAGGACTGTGTCATGAATTCATATTCTAATGAGATTAAAATCAGGGCTACTGTTCAGAACTTCAGTCTCTGCTTGCACATGCTGCTATGCCAACAGCATTTTTCTTGGCCTAACAAATCCCTGAGAAACCTTTACACCAGTTCATTACCTGAACTAGTCCACCCTATGAAGAGTATCCACATTTACCTAATTCTTAGACAACTCATGTGATTTTAGAGGAGGACTACAGACTTGGGCTATTCTTGCCTTTAGAAAGGTGGAACTCTGATGTGAATGAGTAAGGTGAAACTGGTACACTGAGATCTATAATCACTCTGGATGTACCCAAGACTGTGGAAATGAAGGAGCAAGATAGGGAATATGGAGCACAGTAGCATTGGTCCAGAAAGGTGAGGATCCAGTTTCATTTTCATGCAATGTAATTGGACAAGGACAGGATTGGTGACATGGGCAGAAGTTACAGATGCTTTGGAATATTGTGTGGTGGATGGCAGAAAAGCACTGACAGTAGTCCCACTAGCTGTGGAAACTGTCATTTTTGCCCTTTCAGATTTGATTTTTAACCCATCTATCTACAGAAAACTATGAGAAGATAGGTTTCAGCTGCTGTTGCATCTGTCTTTTACTGGCCATGGGAGATCACCATTAATCTCTCAACTCATGATCCACTCCTAATCCATCTGCTTCTCTTAACTCCCTCTGCCCTTCACATGCCTCTCTGCTCACTATTTGGCTGGACAACTACTGTATCTACAGTGCAATCCTATTCTGTACCTTGACATTCCTGTAGGTACACGACAGATTTCAAACACGAGAAAAAACAACTCTCCCCTGCTCCCTTCTGTCAGATATTTTATATTCAACTTTTTACAACAGAGAATGCATGTGTGAAAGCCAGCCTGATATGTATTTATGTTATATATATATGACATACACAGACAGTTGCAAGCTGTATGAGTGTATGCAGACATACCACTTACAACTATCTGTAACTTAGAAGTATAACTGTGTAGTTGCAGGGTTTGTTGGTAAGTTTTGTATTGCACATATTTAGAAAGAAAAATTCCTTGGTTGGAATATTCTGCATCTAGGTCACCATTCTGCTTATGTTTATCCAAACTATATTTTCAGGATAATTAAGGAAGTAGATAATCTTTTCACATTTCTAGGAACCTTCTTAGTTGAGCAATCTGGACATCCGTAAATCAATGGGTCCGGATGGAATGCACCCAAGGGTGCTGAGGGAGCTGGCAGAGGTCATTGCTAAGCCACTCTCCATCATCTTTGGTAAGTCATGGGCAACAGGAGAGGTGCCTGAGGACTGGAGGATAGCAAATGTCACTCCAGTCTACAAGAAGGGCAAGAAGGAGGACCCGGGTAACTATAGACCGGTCAGCCTCACCTCCATCCCTGGAAAGGTGATGGAACAACTTGTCCTTGGCACTATCTCTAGGCACATCAAGGATGAGGGGGTCATTAAGAGTAGTCAACATGGCTTTACCAAGGGTAAGTCATGTTTGACCAACCTTATAGCCTTCTATGAGGAAATAACTAGGTGGATGGATGATGGTAGAGCGGTAGATGTGGTTTATCTTGATTTCAGCAAAGCATTTGACACTGT
>VZRW01004521.1:11552-94014 GCA_013398125.1 Aegotheles bennettii | reverse complement strand
AGCGCAGAGCCACTAAGATGATTAAGGGAGTGGAACATCTCCCTTATGAGGAAAGGCTGAGGAAGCTGGGTCTCTTTAGCTTGGAGAAAAGGAGACTGAGGGGTGACCTCATCCATGTTTACAAATATGTAAAGGGTGAAGGTCAGGATGATGGAGCCAAGCTTTTTGCAGTGACGTCCAATGATAGGACAAGGGGCAATGGATGCAAACTGGAGCATAAGAGGTTCCATGTGAATATCAGGAGAAACTTTTTCACTGTGAGAGTGACAGAGCACTGGAACAGGCTGCCCAGGGAGGTTGTGGAGTCTCCTTCACTGGAGACATTCAAAACCCGCCTGGATGCGTTCCTGTGTGATGTACTCTAGGTGACCCTGCTCTGGCAGGGGGGTTGGACTAGATGATCCTTCGAGGTCCCTTCCAACCCTAGAATTCTGTGATTCTGTGATTCTGTGAACCCCACCTCAGGCACACTGCTGTAGGCAGCCATTCTCTGCCAGTCTTTCATCTGCTTCTCTGTCAGGACATAATAAGAGAGGTCCAAATCTTAAAGTGTATCTCCTAAATGCCTAAAAACCAACCCAACTGAAGAATCTTCAGCTAATTAACATCTTGTAATGCTGTTATAATCTGAAATAGATACAGAAGTCATAATAAACCTAGTACTATTCTGTTGTCTGAAGTTGTCACTTCTCCTCACACATTCTCAAATTCCTCAGGCATATTAAAATCTAATGATTATAAAGAACTGATCATGAACAGCACTATTAAAACCAGGAAATCAATAGCTGCAGAGTAAAGCATTTTGTTTAGGGGGAAAAAGTAAAAGACCTGAGATAAAGGATGCAGTTTACTCCTTGACATGATGCAGAAACTTGCAGGAAAGGTAGTTTTCCTTTAAAAATCAAAAAACCCCCACCCCAGTTATATACCTCATAGGGCAGCAAAATACTGTATAGTTTATTTAGTTTACAGGTATACATGAAAAATCACACTTTGGCTGTTCAGTCTGGGATTGCTCAGGAAAAGGACAACTGGCAGCTGCCAACTCACTGCCACTAACTGGCTACTGGACACTTCTACACTGCCAACTCACCACCAGGGTAACTGCACACCGACCAAGAGATGCTGCTCCTTCATCACTGTGAACAGAACTGTCTTTAGCACCATGACCAGAACCTCAGGGAGCATGTGGCTCTGCTCACGGTGTTCTGATTTTTGCAAGGAAACTGTGTATACATAGTAGAGTTCAAGTGTATGAGTCACACAATTTGTAACACGAAAAATTAACAAGATAAAGACAACTCAATCAAATGTGAGATATTTTCTAAAAGTAATGTTAAACAAATGTAATTTTAAAAAATCAAAACACAGTTTTTTAAAGTAGTGTTAAACAAATGCATTTAAAAAACATGGAAACACATGTGATGTTCGGTACTGCAACCTGAAATGAGCTGTTCACAATATGTTTGAATGAGTTGCCTTTATCTAATCATTAATTTTTCATTTCTCACATTTGATTAAGAAGAGTCACCTGCTCCTCAAGATTCTGTTCATGGTGGTCACGCTGGTTGTGTTCATAGTGTTAAAGTTGGTCCTGTTCATGATCACCTGCTGGCAGGCGTGCAGTTGTCTCAGTGATGAGTTGGTGGGGCAGAAGTGCCCAGCAGTCAGTTGGTGGTGGTCAGTTGTCCTAGATCCACGATGCTCTGACCTAGGATTCAGAAGCAGAACAGCAGAAGGAAAAAATTAGTGATGGAGTTCAGATTTTAGGACTTCCATATATGAGTGGGTTGTATCTATGGGGATGCTGACAGGTTATAAAAGAAAAAGTGTCAGAGAGGAGAATGACTGGTAGCCAAATAGAAGAAACCATTGCTTACACTAGGCTAGGTTCAAGTTCAGCTTTATCTTTTGTCTTCTGCTGCCACAACTATAGGGAAAATCTTATAGTTTATGTTCACTATGCGGTAGTGCAGTAAAGATATGGCATATATTCTGACAAAGTGTACTTCTTACACATTTGACATCATACTGTACCTCTTGTTCATATCATTGTCTGTGACACTGGTGGGTTCCTACCATTTGAGCTTTTGCTGTTTTCAATAGCAGCTTTGCACAGTTTGTGCTGTGGTTTCCTGACGATGTTTGAAGTAATCGTACTGCCCACATTCTCAGTCTTATTGAGGAAAGAAGTCAAAGAATCTATGAAACTAATCGTGTCATTGCTAAATACTGAACTCGATCTCTATAAGAGATCTCTGTATCTCTACAAGAGATATCATTGTCTTGAATAAATTCTTTTGTTCAATACCTCTAGACTCATGTTTTGATAAGCATGATAGTCAGAAAGGTGCTAATTACAAATATAGATTTATACTTCAATAAAGTTCTCCATTGTAGGAATCTTAGTACAGATGATCACTGTCCTGCTCTGCCAAACCAGACAGGGGAACCAGGAACTAAGTAGAGTAAAAAAGCCCACTGCCCTTCTAGAGACTGAACATTAGACCCCAAATCATCCAAGTCCTGTACTTCAAGCCAAACTAAGTGAATGTGACTAGTTACAGTTAAGAGTGAAATTTGGCTTGGTCTGCCCTTGGGATGCAGACAAAGGATGTGCTATCTTAACAATCAAACTTTTTCTTTCACTAATATGACCAAAATAGGGATAAAAGGGGAACTTCCTTAAAACACACTGCAAAAGATGGCCTCAGAATGGTAGAGCACACCAAAAGGAAATAACTTCATTTAGGTTGGTACTAGAACAATGTGCATTACATTCCTTGATGGATGGCTTCGATTAGCTCTCAGTGTCATCACTCTGAAACTGATTGCCAGAGTCAAGTATGTGATATGCTAACTCAAGGCACCAGTGCAATACAATTAATCTAAAAACAGAAACAGGAAAAGGTTAACAGTGAAGAACAGCAGCACTGTTTTCTGTATACAACTAATTACATCTTTATGCTGGAAATGTCTGCTGCTTCCTGAGGTGAAGAATATACTACCTTCTGCTGATGCTTTCATGGCCTGTGTGTATTGCTTACACTTAGCTGCTTTTAATAATCTGATACTTTGCTATGTCAAAACTTCTTTCATGTATGGATGAAGAAGGGGACAGAAGGAAGAATTTTTTCAGCTGTAGCCAAAGATCCTAAGCTGTTTGCTTTTATCTGCAGCCACAGTTAATTGTAAAACTTCCTACAGTGTTCTATCCCCAGGGTACAATTAGTGCAAGTTTTATCTTTTCTCAGTTTGTACCCACACAGTTCTTCCTGCTCACCCTGACTCTTAATTATGTGCTCATTCTTTTCCAATATTTTGTCATATCAGAAGTTTGAAGTAGTCCTCAGTCCTTGGGCTCCTCATAGTAAGAGGAATACCTCTTAAAACAATTTTTGATGAACCACCAAAAAGCCTGTTGTTACAGTGTTCGTGTTGGTTCACTGAGTACTTCCTTGCTGGAGAGCTGACTAAATTGTAAAGCTGTGTTTTTTAAACTAAGAGCTGGATTTTCAGCTGTTCATACAAGTAAACTCCCATTAAATCTAGAATTGAAACCTGATGTAATACCTTTGACATTTTTACCTTGAAAACTCAGACAATTATTTAAGGTCCTTCTACAAATATTATTATTACTAGATATTATTATTAATAATTATTAATAATTACAATTATTAGTAGGATGGTAGTAAAATGATGTTTCTGAGGCAGAAGGTATTTTCTGTCATACTGTGCTTGAGAATCAGAAAGTTTGATTAAATACCTTAGAATTCAATTCTGTGTTTCCTGTATCTTACCTTACCCAAGTGTAAAGCAAAGCTCTTCCCAGCCTTTTCCAGTAAGTTATGGGAAGATTGTGTAAGCTTCCATTTATGTTTAGAGAAAGTAATATATTAAGTTGGAATTTCTTAGTATTTCGACTGATGCAGCTTCTGTTCTGCAGTCAAAACAAAGGCTTACATTTTCATTGCCAAGCAAACACTTTGCATAAGCATTAGTGACTGTAGGCAAAATTAGGTCTTCAGATATTGGTATAAAAATGTAATGGAAATTAATGAGAATGATGCCTATTGTTTTCTGAAGAAATAAAATAAGTTTGCCTGTACAAAAAAAATGGTTAAGTATTATGTAGATATTTAAATTGATATGTATTGGTGACAGATGTCAAGATTGCATACTGGACTACCAATTTGCACAGTACTGACTCAGCTGTTTGGTAGAGCATATAGCAGTTCATTAGGAACTTTCCTCAAGAGAAATATAACTCATTTTTTGGTATGTGGTTTTAGTATGCCTTTGTTTATATGTGGTATTTCTGAATTTAAATATGCAAATATTAAAGTCACTTTCCTCCTGTTTTCGTAAGTCTGCTATCTCAGCCTCTCCTTTTTTGGGAAATCATTTAATTTAAAGCTAGCTTTTATTTTAAAGAATTGGAGAGTGCAAATAAGATGTAACACCTAGAAGTGGGCAGGCCAAATAACTTGAATGTGTAGTAGGCAATTCATCAGGGGTCTGGGCAAAACCCAGATCATCATGAAAATGTGCTGTGTAGAAAAATTAGGAGTACTTACCTGGTCCTGAGGAGTGCTGCCCATGCCATCTGCTTAACATAGGGCACTGGGGCATAGTGGCTGCTGGAGAGGAATGATACTGACTCTTTGAATCAAGAGCAAAGCTTTAGCTTCTTACCCAATGCTGGAGCTGAATATGCTTATGGGGTACATGACCTCTCGACAGTTTCCAAATCATGAACCAAACTGCTTTGGATGATCTAAGATAGGTTCCCGTAAAGCTGATTTGACACATTCAGTTATGTGATGTAACTGACCTTACATAAATATTTTTATATTCAGTTTCCAAAATTTCAGTTTTCCAAATTCCGAACAGGAATAGCCTCCTCAGAGGCACTGATCTAGAGCACTAACCTACTGTAGCAGTCACAGTTTTAGTTCAAAAGAAAGTGGGACTTTGTTCTGGTGTAATCCTTTTGTTAGCAAGTAACTGCATAAGGATGAGAAATTCTGTCAGTTCTTTTAGTTTAACACAATCCACTGGGTATAGATGTTTGCATTAGAAATAATGGCATGTTTTTAATGGAAAGGACAACTAACAAAAGGAACAGTTTATCAAGTGTTGCAGTGAGATCTCTGCCACTGGAATATTCAAACTCAGAATGGAAGATCTACTCTCATAAAAATAATATAAAGTGAGAGAAGTCCTTTGATTCATTTCATGCAAATCAGACAAGGCAATAACATGTGTGACAATGTAATTATGAACAATTAGCAGATTATACTTTTTTGTTGTTTTCTTAATGCAATACGGATAAACACATTACAATATTACAGATTTAATGTGTTTTTAAAAAAGATGGATTGGCATTCAACAGGAGTCAATCAGGTACAACAGCACAAACTACAAACAACAGGAGTCAATTAGATACTCTGTCGTACTTATAAGGAGTAACAATAGACATCATGCAGTGAATCACTGGAGTATTTTATCACTGGAGTGATAAAAATTTGGACTCATTAGGAGTCAAAGCATAGGTTTATGTCTCCTGAATACTATGGTGAATCAGATCTCTTAGCGGTGGTGATGGCTAAATGGGAAACTAAAAAGAGAAATCAATGAATAAATAACATTTTCATGACAACATTTTTTTTTTCTTTAGAATTTCACGAGTTATGGTAATGACAGCGATGTCAATATACCCCAGTCTGCAGTTCTAGATGACTTGGCAAAATACAGCCATTATACACTATGGTTAACTGCAAGCACAGCTTTTGGAGATGGAAACAAAACCAGTGAAATAATAGATGTGTATACAGATCAGGATAGTAAGTTAATGACTTTTTAAATGTTCAGTGTATATCAGTGCTTTCATTTATTAAATATTCTCTAACTTTAAAATTATTTTACTGTTATAATGGCAAAGTTAAACAAAAATATCCAGTAAATAATGCTTTCAACACTACAGTATTTTTCTTTGCAAGGAAGACATTTTGATCTGAGTTTTTGCTTTGCAATACTAAGAACATAGTTCACAAGCTGCTTGTTTGGATACAAGCAATAAAATATTGTCTTAAACCATCATTTAGGAGTCTTTCATTAATCAAATTCTAAATGGATGATTATTCATATACACATATACATATTTGCTTTTGATATTGAAACAAATTATTTAAAAAGTTGTACAAAATATTACAAATGAGATTTATATTGGGCATTTATTTCTGCTTTGGTTTTGGTTCTTTGTTACTGTAATCCATGCATTTGTTTTTTGCTTATTATCTCTCATAGTCCCAGATGGTTCTGTTGAAAATCTGGTCTATCAAAACATTTCTTCATCTTCTGTAAATGTAAGCTGGCTTCCACCATCCCAGCCAAATGGCTTAGTCTTCTTTCATGTTTCTCTAAGTTTATTGCAACTGGGAACCAGTAAGATGTCTTTCCTTACTTACAACACAAGCATGATTTTTGACAATCTGGAGAAATACACTGATTACATTCTGAAAATCACACCAGCCACTGATAAAGGATCTTCTGAACTGCATGCTCTAAGTTTGCTTATAAGAACTGATGAAGACGGTAAGATATTTTATTCATTCCTAAGGAAATGTAGAAAAAAATTCCCAACAAATAGCTTTCTAAAAGAAAAAAATATTATTATGTTTATATTTTTCATGTTACTTAAAGCTTTTTTGTTATATAATGACATAAACAACTGCTACATATTTCTGTGCTGAGATCATGAAATAGAATTTTCCATTCAGAGCACAATTTTAACTGGTAGCTAAAAGACAATTTTCATTGTAAATAATATTTTTCTGAGGTCATACTTATTTTTCTCTTTCTTGTTTCTTTCTGTAGTCCCAGAATCAGCACCTATAATCAAAACATTTTCCAGCCTTTCATCTACCTCAGTTATGATTTCATGGGACCCTCCTGTTAAGCCAAGTGGTATTATAATAAGTTATGATTTAAATTTATTTGGGCCAGAAAGGAATAACTCATTCTCTACCACAAATAATTCTATCATCTTGGAAGACCTTCTACCATTCACATTATTCAGCATTTATGTGGCTGCAAGAACAATAAAAGGACCTGGTCCATCTGCCATTTTTCCATTCTACACAGATGAGTCAGGTGAACAAACTGAATTGTAACTAACTTTGAAATTTTAGCCCTGTGTTACTGCATCCATCTTAGATCTGAACATCAGACCTGAGAGAGTTGAGATGAAGGATTAATTTTCCATTGGTCTGTGTGTGAAGAGCTTTCAGGAGAAGGAAACACTTCAATGGAAATCTTTTCTGACTTTTTGTCCTCCCACCACAATGTACAAGAGGAGGTCACATTCTGTGTGGGAATATGAAAATAACTCCAAGGAGAAATGTCTTTTGCCTTTGGAATGAGTGTTAGGGATTTTGAAGCAATCAACAATACCTTTCTCTTTCTCCCCCATTTAATTGAAAAATGATAGAACATGGAAATATTTCTGTCACTTTCTCAGGTCTCCTTTACATGGACCTCATCTCACCTGCATAGTAAATGACACATCTTGTAATTACATATTGAGTTGCACTCAGTATGTGATGTAGGAAGAGAAGAATATCACATTCCAGTAATATATTTAATACAACTTTGTTGAACTCCTTAGTTCTGACAAGTGATGTTTGTGTTGGATAGATTTTTTTAGCTCTCTAAGATCCCTTGTTGAATCAATAGGTATTCCCTATTAATGGTATTTGTTTCATACCAAAAAGAACAAAAAACATTAAAATAGCAGTGAAGTACTCTTTTGGTAAGTACAGCTAAAAATGATGGCAATCTTACATATGTTCTCCTGCTTCTCCAGAGTGTTTGGTTTTGTCCGGATTACATGTATTTTGGAACTCAAGCTTGTTTCTCTTTTGCAGTGCCATTAGCTCCACCCCAGAATTTGACCATTACCAACTACACTGCAGATTCTGTGTGGCTTAAATGGGATCCAAGTCCTCAGCCAAATGGTGTTATTATGAGATACAATTTCAAGATTTACCAAAACAACACTGAAAAACTATTTTATCAGGTATGTTTATAATTAAGAATGTTTACCTTTATTTTTGGCACATAAATACTTTTTTCATGCTTTAGGAACAAAATATTTGACAAATATTTTAAATGTCTGCTATGGCCCTAGAATTATGAAGCTCCTCTAAATTCCTATTTGTTAAGACAGTTTACTTACTATACCACCATGCCTTTAATTTAAAAAATAAAAATAATAAGATAAAAAAAATCTCTTTGATTTTAATATGCTTTGAGCTTCTAATATTTCATTAAAGATGAGCTTTATTAATCCTTAGTTCATATTTCAATATGTTTGATGTTAGAAAATGACAGAAGTTACTTGTTTTGTGGCTACCTTTGCTTAGCAGTTTCCACAGACTTTCAAGATTCAAAAAGACAGACAGACATTCCTAGTCATCTTGAAAAATAGTTAAAAATGGTTTAGAGTTTTTCATTTTTTTATATTTTTTTTTCAGAATAAGAATAGCTGAATAAATTTTAACTGAAATAGATGATATAAAATTACATACAAAAATTGATCAAAGCATTTGTATCTGCTTAAATCTGGTTGCTTGGATGGCATCAAGAAATGCACCATGAACTGTAAGGGCAGCAAGCTGAGGCCAGGATTACATCTCAGGCTTAGAAACTATACAGTGAGTTCTGGTTAGCCGAGGCACTTGTAAAAGTTGCAGGGAAAAGGCATTGCTACAGTGAGGTACAAGTTTAAGACATGTAGTGTCCAGTATATGTGGGACTGCTGTTGCTTTCTATCGTGGAATTAAGTGCTGTCATCACCCCAGTTTCTTCCATAATCCTTGGAAGAGGGGGAACACAATGCACATATGGAAGAGGAATAGTGGTTTCCACAGCCAGCTGCCATTGGAAACACATTCTTTGGGCGCTGGTTGAGGCCACCAAAGATTATTCTCCACTGTCCATCTGAGGCAGACTCAAACCCAGTTAGAATACAGAAGCTGGTTGGAGCATTTGAATGTGTCTGCTATGCCCTACATTTCTTTACATTTTGTGATGTTATATGGGCAAGAAATTAGATTTATATTTTGGCAGCCAGACAGGCAGAGCAATTTACATATAAGTATTGTCGTTAGGCACCATAATTATCTAATTACTTTGATCCCACAAGATGTGCACGAGGTTTTCTTGCTGAAAATCAGCTCTTTGCCTGCTATTATAGTCCTCTCAACATTTGCACAAAATATGCCTTGCATGCTCTGGGGAAAACAGCTACCAGAAGCTGAACCAAAAGCTAAAACTATTTTAGCTTTTTCCGAAGCACTTCATCAGTCCGTGTGTCTGGCTCAGGTAAAGTAAAAGAAATCAGAAGCTATGACCCATGGCCTCTTCCACTGCAGAAGTGTAGTAAGGAAGTAGAAGGTGAGAGGGAGTTGTTGTGGTGGTGTGGTGCTGACAAGAGTTTTCAGTATTGGTAAGAAAATGCATACATGGAGTTAATTTGTTCAACAATACTATGGTAATTATGATACCATCCTTTGGCATATCTTCCTCACAAGCCACAGTGAAAGGGGGAGAGAAGAAGGGAAAGGAAGAATTTGACCCTGCATTCTTTTTTGTTGAGCTCAGGGACTACTTTGACTAAAAGCTACTCAGAGGCAAGACTACGTCTCTAGAACTTCTGTTCATTTCAGTGGGTTGAAGGTGAGGCCCACAACGTTAACATAGATTAATTGCCTACTAATAATTTTTCCTTTCTTAAGGACATTTCAGGTTCAAACCATGAGGCAAACCTTGTTGGATTAGAACCATTCAGCCCTTATTTTATCAGCATCTCTGCATTTACCAAGCTTGGGAATGGCAATCAGTTCAGTAATGCTGTCCAGTTTACAACGATGGAATCAGGTTAGACATGACTTTTTCTAAGCTGCAGTTATGTTTCTATAGATTTTCATTATATGGCTGAACAACAGTCTTCCTCTGTAGAAGAAAACATAACATAACACTATCTCATTGTCTTCTGCCTGTGTAACACCAATTCACATTCCTATTGTACCGGGTAGGCTGGGTTTGAAGTTTGATGTCGGAAGTGTAGAATTAGAAATGTCCTCATCTGAAATGAGAGGCTTATATGGCTACAGTAAATCTTTTAATAGCATCACAGATAATGGGAGGAAAATTAGATAGATACCAGCCTTTGCAGATCAAAGCGATAATTCAGATCCCTGAAACTTTAGCAGTATGAAAAGCAGCTGGACAAAAGATTGGCAAATGAACTGGAAATTGTATTAAACAAATACAAATTTTCAACATTTTTAGTAATTTATTTTAGGAAGGGAAGCTGGCTATTAATTAAATATCATAATTTGTTAGATCTTATTCTTCCTGACAACTGGGGAGGACTACGCAATATAGATTGCAGTTTTGTGTTGTGCCTTCTACATGTCTTTTGAAGTTGCAGGTTGTTTCAAAATGAAAAATTGTATCACATGAAAGTGAAAGTTCAGCATTCACTGAAGAGAGCCCAGGAGCTCAGCGGGTTTGTGAAACTGGCCTTTGTGTGAAACTGTAGCTCCTTTGCCAGGTCAGAGCAATCCCCAGGCTCATGAACTTTGAAAGAGTCTTGTCTGTGCCTAAGGACTATGGTGGTTTAGAGGGCTGTGTCTGAACTCCCAGGTTCCTTTACACTGACAGCGAAGGGAGCAGACGAGGTGTCAGAAGATCCCATATCGTGACTACGGTTTTTCAAGACCACACTTCCAGTGAAATATTCTTTCCAGAGTTGCTAAAACAGGAGTTTTGGGGAAAAAAATATGCTGTATATTGTACTCAGCATTTATAACACCCATGAGAAACCTGGACCATCACTTATCTGGTTCAGGTTGTCTGTTGGATGCCTGCAGCTGGAGGTTGTCCTGCCCAAGAGTCGTGGTCATCCATCAGTTGTCTCATTTCATCACTGGCACTCTATACTCATGGTGCTTTCTTCAGAAGTGCTGGACAGGCATTTCCCACAGGATCATGGTCTAGTAATTTTGCAACTTTTTCTCAGATTTTATGCTCAGCTAGTTTCAGTACTGTTTCCTTTCCCTCCAAACCACATTTTGGGCTGTGAAAAGAAAATTAATCATTTTAAAGAGGATCATTTACCTCTGTACAGTGGTAATGAACATGTTTCCCTCTACTTCTGGTATCTCACTGACATTCTTTTCACTATTTTGTGGATTCCTGGACATGTTTCAATAGAAGAAGTAGATTGTGGCACTCCTCACTATGCATTCTTTTTCTCATAGCTGGTACAGACAGCAACTTAGCCCTTTCTGATTCATTGTTCTATTTAACCAATTGTTCACAGACAATTGCTCTATTTTCAGAATGAGTATAATATTTTCTACCTCTTATTATATTTTTATGATCATTTAAAAAAATTTATCCTGCTGGAACCAGCAAGGTACCTCTGCTGAAAGGACAGAGATATGATACCGTGCCTAAAAGGAAAAAAGCGTAACATAAATAAGGAACTTCTGCTGTTGTTGTGTTGAAGTATGTATATGGGTTTCACAATGCTGTGTATGTTTTACTACACTTGGAGTAAAAAACATAAGGAAAATACGAACATATGTGAAAATAAAATTGGAACACACAACTAGGAAAAAGCCAGATAGATGCACTCTTCTATTTCACATACCAGCATCAGTCATGTTTATAGTAGTTGGAAATGAACCGTCTAATGAGGACAGAGACATATTGTTGTTCTCTCAATGTGTTCCTTTTACAGTATCAATTTTTCTGCCACTGGAATATTTGACTCTTTCTATGAAGGCTGGGTCTGCTTATCTGACTATATTGTTCTGTGTTTACCATTTTACCATTTTAATTGTGTGGGAATGTTAATCTTTGGTGCATATGTATCTTTTAAGTGCCAGATGCTGTCCAGAATGTTCATTGTATTCCAACGAACTGGCAATCGATCCTAGTGCAGTGGGACCCTCCTTCTTCATCCAACGGTGTAATTACTCATTACATCATAACAGTTGAAGGAAATTCTACAAATTTCTCATCTTATGATACATTGCATACTTTTAGAAATCTGCTTTCCAATATTACTTATCAATTTAAAATAAAAGCTGCAACATCTGCTGGTGATGGTGAAGAACAGATATGCAATGCTACTACACTTCCAGAAAAAGGTAACAAATAGTTCAAGTTAATTCTTTTGTTTAATTTAAGTGATGACTATGAAACAAGCAGGCCTGAAATACCTGCTTCAATTCAGGCAGCTAAATCCTTCTGCTGTTTAAATTTCATGCTAATAGTGGACAAGGAGAAACAGGGTTTCTTCTTTTTCCTGTTTTAGAGAATACTTGGTAATGAGAATGGAATTGCCATTTAAAAAGCACAGAGAGAGTACCTTTTTCTGTGTTGAGAACAATAAAGCTGTTCAGCATTTGTGCAATTAAGAAGCATTTAAATTCTTCCAGCATACTTTTGCCATAACTCTTGATGAATAGGATTTTTTTATCAACAGAGAAAATTGTGAGCTAAATCCAAAGAAGAATGTAGGCAGATTTTTTGGCATTGGAGTAAAAAATTTTCACTCTAAATCTATCTTCCTTTCTCTCTCCACACACTTCACCTAATCCTGGCTGTGCTTTTGTCTTGCCCCTGAAACTTTCTTATGCATTGGAGATTAAATTCTGTGCAAAATATGTGCCTAGCTTCTAAACTGGAAGTATAGTGGAGCCCAGTGCCCAATACAGAAAGTAAATACCTGTTTCAGTTCTCTTCCCCAGTTATGGGCAATTTCTACTTCTGGGATTGATTCTCATTTTTCAGTTCTTCAGTGATAGTTCAGTATAACAAAAAAAAAACCAAAAAATGTTCAGCAAGTAGGATCCAGAACAAGACATCACCTTCCCACTGAATTACAGGAGTGATTACTGCATTTAGTTCCTATTGCCGTTTCCTCTTCAGTGACATCAGTAGAGCTGAGGACGTCTTCTAGTTCAGAACAGCTGGATCATTAGGAAACTTGGAGGTGGGATGGAGAGGGCACAGCTGTATCTCCTGATGTTTAGGAACCAAATCAAACTTTCATAATACTTTAATTACTAATTTATTGGATTACTTAAAAGATGAGTGGCAGTATTCATTCACATATATATTTCAACTGAAAGAGTGAGTTCTTAGTTCTGTCAAATAATAGATAGAAGAACCTATGTCAGTGATGGATTTGGGGTTCTGGATGACAAGTGCCGGAAGACAGATCTAATATGCAGACTTGAATCCAACATCTAAACTTGGAGATCAGACTTAACCACATGCTTAGACTTCCTGTTGATAGCTTCCTGAGCAGCATGAACCTCTTTAGGTTCAGCCTTTGGATCTCTCCTATTCACAAAGCCTTAGTGCCCCATTCTGAGCTTTGATTTCCACTCTTCTTAAAATTAGACTTGAGGATGTGTGTGTGTAAATGAATCTAGACCACATTGTTTCATCAGCTGAACTGTTAAATAGTTGAGCTCCAAATTAGGACAAGCAGAGCAGCACCTTGTTGGCATAATGCAGCCAACATTGTGAAAATAGCCTCATTTGTATTTTGATGACTGATCCTCCTTGTAATATGGTCCATCTCACTAAAGACTGGCCACATCCCCTCTTTGAACAATGAGGTGGCATATTCATACCTGTTTCTGGTAAAAATGTCATCTCTGATTTGGTTTCCTGATCAACAACAGCCTTCCTACAAATTCTGCCATTTTCTGCTGCCTATTGGTCCAGCTGTTGTTGATTTAAGAATTCTGCCTGGGTCACCTGCCCTCTTGTTTGTTCAGAAACTTCTGTCCATTGGCAGGATTCAAATTCCACTTCTGAAGGAAGCATTGTTTAAGTATTAGAGATGAACATACTTGTGTCTTACAGCATTGGCTGGCAAGTAGTGACTTTAACTGCTGTGCTAAATGTGGATGTGTGCAAGCATACACATAAGCACACTTCTCAACTGCAGTTATAACTCTCCACCCTTTCCTTTAAATCATCCAGCCCTGACACAGATTGAGTGAAACTGAAACTGTTGATGGTTGTAAAGGCAGGCGGGCTGATGCACAATCAAAACTATTTGTACAAAACCCGAAGGTTTTGGGGATCGTCTTATAGGAGGCATGTTACCCTCGGGTACAGAGGAGATCAGGAGGCTTCCTAGGTACTTCACTTCTTGGAGCATGGGGGAAAGGCTTCTAGTCATGTTAAAGAAGCCTGGAACCTGGGAAGATTAATTGTTGAGATTTTAGGGAAATTTGGTTTTGGCTATTAGTGATTGAGGAAAGCCTCAGAAGCTGTGTATATGGTATTAAGTCTGGCCTTGAGAGAGAGACTGCTAGTCTGTTGTGATCCATGTTACATAGAGTTGTACTAGCAGGAGAAAAAATCCAGACTTTATTTTGTAACAACATGTGGCTTATGAATCTTATCAATGGGAGTTTTCCTAAGTGAGTTTCCTAAGTGAGTTTTCCTAAGTGAGTTTTCCTAAGTATTTATGCTACGTGTACTTTTTGCCACATACACTGCGCAGACCATTTCTTGCTGTTTTAGCACTGACTTACATGTTGTTGCTTAGTCATATTTACAACAAACTAGTTATTATTAGGACATTTCCTTAACTGTGTGTTTGCATGAATTGTTTTGTGGTGACTGGGTACTAGGAACTGGAGATTCATGGTTGGGAATGGAAACAGTTTTATAGCTGTTGTCAGCTTCTTATTTATGGTGGTCTAAGATTAGTCACAGAATATGTAGCCAGCACTGAGTCACTGACAATGCATTTGTTTCTGACATAAAGTGAAATTGAATTTGGCTCAGTGTCTCACTGCATAGTGTTTGACCTTTACAGTGCTAGTAAGATTATTTGCCATTTTTTTCTTTTTTTGAGTTAAATTTGTTTGTATCAGCGTACAATTAAACATGAATCATCAAGATCCACTTTATGGGGAGATTAGTATTGTTTTGTGCCTAATCTAGCTCTGCCAGGTTGCAGAAGGTTTATAAAACTTGTCAACTTTGTAGTGGTAATATTATTTTGTGTTTAAATACATTACACAGGGTATAAAAGATAATATAGCAAGTACGCATGCATAAATGAGTTAGGATTTTACTACTGAATAGCTATCCTTGGATTATTTTCAAGAATATGCACATATTAAAATGAAATTACATTTTAGTTGAGTGAGCTTTTAGAAGGGAGAAAGAGCCACAAAATGGTAGGAAACTTTTTCAAAAGGCGCACTAAAGCTGTGAAGGTTCAGTTAACTCAGAAGTCTGGGACAAGTGTAATAGTCATTTAGTCAAGAATAAAAATAAAACAATTAAAAAGCCACCTGGGGAGTTCAAAGCATGAATAATCCAAAGAAAATGGCTGCTGCTTTCAATTTTTTAAAGTTAGTCTTGTCTTCATAGACTGTTTATTCTTCTCTGAAAATATTAATCATATTGATTATAGTATTAAGACATGCAGTTATTTTTCCCTCCTTAGTGCTAGTCCTACTTAATATTACTGAACACAGAGTCTTGGAACAGGTTGAGGCCCCCATCATACTATGATGACAGTCCTTACCATTTATTTTCTACTAAACAGAGATTCATTCATAACTTACATTTAAAAGAACTATGGTTAAGACCTTGTTAAGGAAACTTTTTTTAATTTAATCTGATTTTTTTTTTGTTTCTAATTAGTTGATATGTCCAAATGTCAGTTAATGGCTTTGATGCTTACGGCAAACCTTCACCAGACAAGTGCAATAATCACTTTGTTGCTGCCAATGAAATTGCACTGATGTTATTTTTGTAAGTAGGTAGATAAAAATAGAAGAATCATATAGTGTAGGATGAAAGAAATATATTTTTAAGGACTAAATCAACTCTAGATTAATGTTTAAGAAATTGTGGTAACATATACATATAAAGCTGACAGGTCAAATTTACAGCATTTACAGGTCAAATAAATTGCTGTAAAGTAGACAGTGGTCCCACTTGTTGGAAAGCTGAGCATTCGTATATAATTTCAGACTGAAATATTAACAGCTTTTCACTACTTTTCTAAGCTTAGCTTCAAGGTGTGCATTTCCCCTTCAATTTGTAGGATTTGATTTTTCAATGCTTAGATCCCATAGTTAGAGATTGAATGTTCTGATGTGCTAAGGACTAAGAGACACAGTCCAAAGGAGGCTTTTTAAGACATTTTCTCAATTGTGCAATTTCCTTTAAAGCATGTCTGATAATATCAGTCTCAAGTCATGGGGAAAACAGTTTTTTGCATTTTTATGTTAGTAAAATAATTTGGGACCTATATATGATGTCCTTGTTCATACTGACCAGGACTTTGTATCGTGATGAGTCCCCCTGAATTAGCAGTCTATACAAGGTAGCATTTAGTATGATGAGGAATATCTGTTTAACCCAGAGACCTCCTTTGGATAAGTAAGCTTTCAAAAATTAATAGAGATGATCAATACAGTATATTCATTTTCTTTTCAAATACCTCCATTTTCTGAAGGTTCATGTGTGCCCATTGCTATCTGTTCTACTTTGTTCTTCACTTTCCTCCTATTGATGCTCTTAATACCAACAGACTTCTAGGCTGCCGCTCTTCTTTTAATCCAAACTCCAGCTACAAGCAGCTGTTCTGTAGGCAGACTTTTTTTTATTAACTTTGTTAGGAACTATGCCATATCAGATTACCGTCTTCTGTTCCCTGCCCGCGCAGCTGTAGTCATTGCTTTCCACAGAAGTCTTTATAGAAAGCCGTAACTTTTCTCAGTAGATTTTTTATGTGTGTCCTTTGCTGCCCTTAGGTTATCTTTGCACTGCAAGTAAGATTTTTCCTACCAAGTACTTCTGTCAATTTAAACCAGTTCCACTAGCCCAGTTCAACTTGATCTGAGACTTTGCACAGTCCTGCTGCTTTTTCTACTAGGAATTTCCTTTCATTTAGGTTCTCAATTTAAAACTTAATCTCAGAGCAGTCCACCAGCTTTGGAAGGGCTGATTAGCCTTGCATCTAGATGAGAGTAGGGAACCAGGGCCGAGATCTGTGAAAGTAACTTCTATTTAGGTGCTTAGCTTCCTGTCAACTTTAGTGGGAGTTCAGGCACGTAAATAGGTTTAGGAGCATAAAATCCCATGTGGATCTGGTTTCAGGCACTTTTCATTGGAGTTTGGCCATCATGTGAACAATGGTGGATGAACCTGAAAATACCTCATTCCTTCTCCAGTCCAGAAATTGAATTCACCAGCATTTCATGGCCAGATTCTCTGCCAGCTCCCTGGCTGGCTTTCAGAAGCTGAATTAAAAACTATGAAATGGAAAATGATAGTGTACATTGAACGAAAAATTTCAGACTGAAAAAATCCCTACTCCCAGAGCTAGCTGAATTATAGCAAATGCAATATAATTCAATAGGGTAACACTGTCAGATATATGATGATGAGACTTAAGGGGTCCTACCCATGATTCCTGGGAAATTTAAACATGGGATTAGCACTAGAATGTCACCTAGCTAATCAGAGTACAATCCTAGACAATTAGTGTCCTATACCACCGCGGACACAGCCTTTTTCATGCCTTTCCTTTGAGGAACCAGCAATAATAATATAGTTCCTTCTAGGCACATATCAAAGCAGCAATGTATCAAAGCAGATACATAAATATTTGTTACGGTTCCAATTTAATCTGGAAGAATAATTGACAAAGATGCAATTTTTTGCTTTAGTTGTTTTGAGTGTGAACAGTGATCACTTCATCATAGTTGAGTCATGTTTAGAAAATTTAAACAAACTGCACGATTACTCTAGGAAGCATGGAATGGTTTGTTCAAATCAGTACCATCTGTGGACAGAAAAAGCTGGGGGAATTTTAGTCATTCTTGAGGAATGGAAATCTGATTCTCCATGCTAGAGTAATTGTAATCCTCTTTGTATCTGTAACCCAATAGCATAGTTGCTTGAAATTGTCTCATTGAACACAGTCATCAAGTGCAAGGGACACTGTGCCACTGGGTGTCACTGCTCCTCACTGTGACCCTTGGAGCAAACCTCTGATTTGCTCCAGATTCAGATCAGATCTTTTCACTTATTCTAATGAGAGATTAAATTTATATTTGATTTGTCTATGTAAGCAATAAGATAAAATGGACTAGATTTTAAACTGATAAATATTTAAGGCTCTGATTCCATTTTAAATAGCTGTCTAGGTACTGATGGAGAAAATTTTCTTACATCTTCTGCTGACTGACCCTTGCTTTTGTAGGTTAGAAATATTTTGCGTATATGGGTCTTATTAAACTGGAAACATGATGACAAAATAGAAAGAAAAGCTTTGTAGGAAAGAAGAAGTGCTTGTCCAATCTGTCTGTTATGTTTACACTTGCAAGCTTATCTTTTGAAATGGTGGTTTTGATGTAGAATTACTGACTGGGATGATCACAGATCTTTAGCCTGGTGAGATTAATTTGCATGGGTTGCCTCTGGACTTAGCAGGAAAAGGGACACTTCTCTAGGGACAGGTGGGAAGAGAAACATCATTTTCCTAGGGCCTATTCTTTCTCCTGATGTCTGGGAGTTCATCTTTTTCCACCAAATACAAGGACAGCTCATGGAGGCTGGCTTTATTATACTTTCATTGTTCTATAAGAGACCCCACAAGTCAGAGCCATTGTTATTTTTCCTGATGTAATTTCTAGTTCTGTGAAACTGCCAAGTGTCTTTTTCACCTTTACTGCCATATTGCTAGCTCTCAATTTTTATGATGGCATCATCCATGTTGAAACTGAGGAAAGGGATACTCTCCTTGAGAAGTAAAGCCTATCACGCTGGCTAGAATGTGGGTGCTGCTCTTTCTGCCTGTGACTAGCCTCTTTAATCTGCCTTGTTTTAGGTGCAGAGACTGCAGTTGTGTCAGCCATGACTACCAGCTGCACATATGAGCAAGTGAAGGTATATATTTCCACCTTCTTGGCACCCAGCAAGCAACCAGTTGCTATCTACTTTAGTCCAAGCCCCTGTTTCAGTATCTGATCCAGTCTTTCATTTAAATTTGAGTATAGTACAATAAACATTTTTCAGCAGACAGAAGTTAGTAAGGTAGAAGAGGCATTAGAGCCAATTGTTTCCATCTCCATGTTGCATGTTTCACACTTTTATTCCAAACCTTCTAATGCTGGCTGTTCCTATTGCAGCAAGAGTTCCTGGAGTCATGTGCCTGGGAACATGAGGTCATACCCCCTATTTAAAAAAGAGTAATCCCCTCTGAGTGAGAACAAGGAGAACTGAATTTTCTTAGGGCCACAAAGATGATCAGAGGGCTGGAACACCTCTCTTATGGAGGCAAACTGAGATAGTTGGGGTTGTTCAGCCTGGAGAAGAGGAGGCTCCAAGGAGACCTTATAGCAGCCTTCCAGTATCTGAAAGGGCCTACAGGAAAGCTAGGGAGGGACTTTTGACAAGGGCATGGAGTGATAGGACAAGAGGAAACAGGTTCAAACTAAAGGAAGGTAGATTTAGACTGGATATTAGGAAGAAGTTCTTTCCTGTGAGGGTGGTGAGACACTGGCACAGGTTGCCCAGAGGAGTAGTGGCTGTCCCCTCCCTGGAAGTGTTCAAGGCCAGGTTGGATGAGGCTTTGAGCAACCTGGTCTAGTGGGAGGTGTCCCTGCCCATGGCAGGTGCGCTGGAACTAGATGATCTTTAAGGTCCCTTCCAACCCAAACCATTCTATGATTCTATACATTATTTTAGTTTTTACCTGTTCTTATGTCTTTGGAATTGCTGACTCTTAATTTTTAAATTCCTGGAATACGTAGTATTGCATTCTTAAAATACTTCAAGTTCAGAGTGAGACTGGGTGGTAACTTTAATTTCACTCAAATAATTCTATCTATTCTGTCCCTCATTTTATCATCATCATAACTGAGTGTTTAAGATTCATATTATTTCCAGTATCTTAACAGATACTAATAACTTATATTACAATTGAGTAGAGGATTTTTTTAAGGAAAAATACACATCTTTTATAGTAACCATTGGTCATTTTGCTGCCTTTATTTTCCATTAACTAATGATCAAACTAAGCCCTTTCTTGTAATTTACACAAATAGCAAATACAGTTTACAGAGCTATTATGAAAATAACTGCAGTGTTGTTTTTGGGTTTTTTTGAAAGTAGACAAAGTATTACATCTCCAAAAGTGTGACCAAGCAAGAAGGTTACTGCCTGTTTTTATTTACTACTTCCTGTACATTTCTTCTCTTCATGCTAATAACAACAGAGCAAAACAACTTTAATTTTGATTGTGTCTAGTATGTTGATGAAAATTCTCTCTAGCAAAGTTTTTTTGTTAGACAGTTTGCTCTTGTCCTGTTTAGTGTGTAGCAGGGTGGGAACATATGGGACTATTGCATGTTACAATGTCGTGCATGCATGTGTGAGGGCTGAACCGAAGGATGGGGGAAGCATTCAGAGTTCCTGTGCTTGGCCCTTCTGCAGGCTAAATCTGCTTTGGGGTCATTTGAAAATCTGCAGTAAAATTTGCAGACAATGCCAAGTTGGGTGGGAGTGTTGATCTGCTGGAGGGTAGGAAGGCTCTGCAGAGGGATCTGGACAGGCTGGATTGATGGGCTGTGGCCAATTGCATGAAGTGCAACAAGGCAAAGTGTCAAGTCCTGCACTTGGACCACAACAACCCCATGAAATGCTACAGGGTTGGGGGAGAGTGGCTGGAAACTGCCTGGCAGAAAGAGACTTGGGGGTGCTGGTTGACAGCTGGCTGGATATGAGCCAGCAGTGTGCCCAGGTAGCCAAGAAGGCCAACAGCATCCTGGCCCGTATCAGAAATACTGTGGCCAGCAGGAGTACGGAACTGATTGTCCCCCTATACTCAGCACTGGTGAGGCCGCACCTCGAGTACTGTGTTCAGTTCTGGGTCCCTCACTACAAGAGAGATACTGAGTTGCTGGAACGGGTCCAGAGAAGGGCAATGAAGATGGTGAAGGGCCTGGAGCACAGGTTTTATGAGGAGCAGCTGAGGGAACTGGGGTTGTTTAGTCTGAAGAAGATAAGGCCCAGAGGGGACCTTATCACTCTATACAACTACTTGAAAGGAGGATGGAACGAGGAAGTGGCTGATCTCTTCTCCCAGGTAACAAGTGATAGAACAAGAGCTAATGGCCTCAAGCTGTGCCAGGGGAGGTTTAGACTGGATGCTAGGAAAAATTTCTTCACCAAAAGGGTTGTCAGGCATTGGAAAGGGCTTCCCAGGAGGTGGTGGAGTCACTGGCCCTGGAACTGTTAAAAAAACATATGGATGAGGCTCTTAGTGACATGGTTTAGAGGTGGACTTGGCAGACCTGGGGAAACGGTTGGACTTGATAATCTTCAAGGTGTTTTCCAACCTAGTTGATTTTTGTGATTCTGTGAAAGGAGTTGAATTTCTCAACCCTTTCATTGTCACAGCTTGGTTTGACTCAGGATTTACATTTCTTGTTATATATTCATATTCAGTGGAGAGGCTTCAGCTTGTTATATTATGATTTTTGTAACCAAATTGTTGCAGATGAAAGCAGAGATCAGATATTCCCACAAGACTGAAAAAAACCAGAGGATTTTCTCTTTCTTCCCCAGTAATATTCGTCTGGGACCTTTTTATTCTTTATGTAAGCCTTGGGGCTTCTTCAGTTTCAGTCTGAGGATGTATCATGTGTTTTTCTTTTACCAGCGATACTTCTTCCCCTCAAAGACTCTAAAGAACTCTTTAAAGATAAGTGCACAAAATTATTTCTGAGCTGATTTCTCTGCACATTGTTTGTTACAGAGAGCATTAGTATTATCTTACAGAGCCTTAGAGATAATATTAACTTACTGTATGACTATGTGATATAGCATAAAACCATATGTTACATCCAGTCTGCAAAAGCTGGGAGTACACTGTTTGCTTAATATAGATATGGATAAATGAGTGTGTGCATGTGTGTGTCTATGTGTATGTATTTAAATCCATGCACATAAATATAACCTGTGTATGCCCACATGCATGTGTATAGATTCCATATACAAATAGATGGAAGCAAAGTTTATAGGAAGTTTCTTTTTTTTTCCTCTATATTGCCATACTATTCAGCTCTTCCTGTTGGCGCTCTTTTAATTTGCTGTTTCCTGAACCGTTTGTAAAGCATTTATATAAAAGATAGACAAACATATTGCACATATTGCACTTTCCATTCAGAAGGTGAAACATGACACTTAAGAAACCTTGAGGTGTGACTTGAGGTTTTCATATGTTACCAAGAGATATGGAGACAAATGAGTATTTCTAAGTGAGAGGTGAGGAATCCCAGTTAGCAACAAGAGTAAAAGATGCTATGGGTAGGCCAAAAATAACTTTGCTTGATGCTCCCTCCCCCAGTTGAGACATAGCCCCAAATGTAGCAACAGCAATGTCACACCTCTCAAAGCTGCCCCTGAATGCCACACCTAAAAGTATTTTTCTTTATTTCAAAAGCTGTAATAATTGCACACCATCTATATTTGTACCATGTGATTTACACCAATGGAATTACTCCTTATTAACCATATGAAATTGAATCTCTTTCTTTAGACATGCTTATTAAAATGTTTTTTCAAACTGGATAAAAGGGTTATATTTGAAATCACTTTTCATTCAAAATGAAAATACCTGACAAGTGTTTTAATTTGTAGTTCCTAGTGCTCCCAGGGATATTGCTTTTTCCAATGTGCAATCAACAAGTGTGACCTTGAATTGGAGATCACCAAAATCTGTCCTTGGCTACTTTCAAAACTACAAGATTACCACACAGCTACAGTCCATCCACTGCAGTGGCTGGGAAATTAAAGAGTGCATTGAAAATGAGATACATCAATATTTATATGAAAATATGGTCGATGACCGGATAGAGGAGACAGTGTATGGACTGAAAAAGTACAGATGGTACAGATTTGCAGTTGCTGCCAGTACGAATGTTGGTTATGGCACTTCTTCACCTTGGATTTCTACACAAACACTTCCTGGCCGTAAGTAAGCATGTTTTCCATGTATCATAATGCTATAACAATGTGTTGTCATCCTAAATAAGCAGGAACACTTGGTAGAAGTTATTTCTTCATAGACCTACAATATTGGTGAAGTTATTAGGGATTTATTGCAATACTTCATGTATGAAGTACCATGATATAAATCATGTGGTAGATATGCATATTTGACACTACTTCAGATTTTAATGCCTTTTGGATGCTCTACTATATTCACTGCTTACTCAACAGCAATTTCATTCCTCAGTCCTACTCCACATCTAGGATTGGTAAGTACTAATTTTGGCTACTTTGGGTTGATACACCATTTTCAATCCATCTCTGCATGTGGGTTGTGTCAATGAAAGTACTCCTTTTTTAATTCTTTGAATAAAAGTCTGTTCTCTAATGCCATAACACTTTCCTTAAATTCTGCTCTATGTTCCTGCTATAGAATTTAAGCAATAGTTTCAGACGAATTCAGATTTCTTTCCAATATTATATCCACCTAAAGAGATTACAAATCAGAGTAGACATGTAATGTCTACAGGACTGTCATGACACATATTAAGACTGTCATGCCTCAGCTGAGGATTTTGGTTTCCAAATAAGAGAAGAGTTAGTTGTCACAGATCAGTCATCACTAGATTTGAGAGAAGGGGATGTGAAACATAAATTATTTAGGAACTTGACATGTTGACATATGACCTTCCCTCTCAGTCCACAGTCAGCCTAGATCAGATCACATCTGAGATCAAGCCTCTGGCCTGTTTAGAACAACTGAGAACCATCATGAGTGACCTGACTAAATCACAGCTCCTTCACTCCTTTCCCCTTCCGAAGTAATCATAATAGAGATACCAAGGACTTAAGCAGCTGTGTATGGAGGACTATTCAATGGCCCACATAACTTTTTTGTTCCATTCATGTTTTTACAATCATGTGAATCCAGGAGGCTTTGATATAAAGGTCCTCATAGTATCTGTGCACTCTGTACAGTAATACAGCCATCTATTCTTAAATACCTCACAAGTTTTCTACTAGATAAGAAAATATCATTGTCTTCATTTGTAAATGAGAAATTTCAGTAGAGAAATTTTAAACCCCAAAGGGCAAAGAGATTTGAACACAATGATAGTGAATGTCACAACAGCCCATTTTTCACGTAAAACACAGAAGCAGTCCTTTGGACTGAGAAGTTCTGGAATCAACTGCAGAGTCATGCTCATGTGTGTACTTTCTCTGTCCAGTGGTTCTTATGGAGATGCTATGCCTGTGAATTAATGCATTATTTTAAATGAAAGTGAAAAAAAAATAAAAATCCTATAGCCCCAGGTGGAGCACAAGATAGCTAACAGACATTGTGAAATTCTTGAGCCAGCAGCTCTGGGGAGCTTTCTTGCTATTACATGGATATATTTCAGCTGCTGACATATGTAAATATATATCTTGAAAAAATTGTTGCTGGGTTTAAGAAAGTTAGGGATTTAAACTGGACAGAGAGGCAGATAATGAAAACATATAATCACAAAATTAGGATCCTCTTTATGATTTTCTCTCTGGATAGTGATCATTTTGTTTAAGAGAAAACTAGTTTCTCACTGAGGAGATGGTCGTTAAAACCATAAATATCTCGTTAGACTCCACAAGCCCTTTCTGTACCAATACAGTGTTGTTCCCAGCAGTAGATTCTTTCTGTGCTCTATTAGCTAGTTTAAAAAATGGTGGTGCAGTAGAAGTTAAAAAGGTTCAATCAGTTCTTGCAGCCCAAGTGTTTGGGGCTGTGGCTGTTGGCCTGTATCTGTGGTGACAGAAGTGGGCAGGAACAAATTTCCTGTGAGCTAAATCAGTGACACATGAAGAGATGAGCTGCCTATTAAACACATGGCTGCAGAGTCAAGGAACCGTGGGCACTATTCCAGATATCATGGCTGGATGCTGGTCTTTTTCCTAGAGTAATGGCAATCAGCTGAGGAGGAAAAAAAAAGAGGAAGGTGACATGTCACAGCTGGGTAGCCAACTGGAAACTCCCGTGTGTTTCAGCGGCGCTGGGAGCCTCCCTGAGCAGCAGCTGATCTTTAGCAAGGGCAGATCTCTAGCTCCCTGACCTCTTACTTTCCAAAGACTAGTCTTTAGAAATACTTTTAAACAGACTAAAAAACCTTAGTTCCCTTGTTTCTTTTGCAAAGAGTATTGCTTGTAGCAGGGAAGAGAAATTCAGGATGCACAAAAAACTGACCCGCCACTCTGGGCAGCCTTGCAGAGTGTATCCAGAGAACAGGTGTTGATCCCCTTCTTTCCCGCATGGACTGGGCCAAGCATCCTCTGGATTACCCTGCTGGTGCACAGCCAATATACATGGTCTGTTAGGGCTTAAGAGTGCTTAGCTGCTATGTAAAATAGTCTGAGTACTTAGTCCATAAAATCAATGGAAGTTGTGTTTGCAGATTTGAGGGCTGAATTTAGCCACTGTTCCTGATTTTCAAGAAATGCCTCTGTAAGACATTTTTATGCCAAAGAAAAAGTTAGCTTGGTTGTGAAATACTAGTAAAATTATTTTTCTTCAGAAAATTTGTGTTTCTCTCAAGCATACTGAAAATACTGTAATTATTATAATCATATTTGGAAAGTTACAACATTTAAGCTGGAAACTGTTAGACTCAGTTCCCAGAATACAAAAGAGATGAAACTTCAATAACAGAAAAAATTACATAACAGAAACCTTAAGTATTCTTTACAATTGATGAGGATTTGACTGTTGTGTAAAAGCAGAAATACCTAATAATTCTGAATATCCAGTGACTAAGGTAAGGATCTTAGCTACTTATTTCAGTTATTCATTACGAAGGTGAATTTTATGGCTACAGGAATTCTTTAACTCATTTGAAAGTTTCAAACAAAACATAATGGTTGTGCTCTGTACTGAAAGTGGTTATATACAGTGTTACTCTGTGGAAAATGTTATAGATTATTTAGTACATTCCAGTTCTCACATGACATGGATAAACTATTCAACCTTCTGTCTTGCAGGTTATCCTCACAGGAATTGTCCTACTGTCTCATAAAGTAGTTTGATGGCACTGTTATTACTTAGCTGATGAGTTACCCAAGAGTCAAATCTACTCTGCAAGATGAAATATTTTCAACATAACCTAGATTTATATAGTTATCAGTACAGAAGATCAGTGTTGTGTCACAGAAAGGGAAAAGGCAAGAAATGTTTTCCATGGCTGGGGAAACTTTGTTCCCTCACATCTGCACTTACCCCAAGTTTCACTTTTACATTTAAAGGAGAATAAGAATGGCTGAATTTGTGCTTTCTAAGAGTAAAATCACATTGGAGAGTCAGTGTTAGGTGGAAAATGAATGGCAGTGAGATCACTAACCTCATTTTGGATCTTGTACAGTTACACAATGTAATGTTTTCTGGTAAACTGCTAATCTCCTAATGCCAGGATATACTGAGATACAAAGGAAAATCCCAGATGTTCGAATGTCCCATGAAGGCTAGGACATAAATGCATAGGGCAGAGGGTTATGCTTCTCTTTTCAGCACCTTCCCCAATCCCTGCTGTTACCCAGTTGCTTGGTATACTTAAGGAAATGTTTCTGTGTGGTGGAAAACAACGAGATTTCATCTCTTGTTGTATGCCCTTTCTTCTGGCAGGTTTTGCCTGAGAGAATTTGTTTTTCTTTGTTCCTTTCTTTCTCTCAGAACTAAACATTGGAAAGTAAATATGACCTACTGTAATGTATAAATGTTTAAATACAGGTAAAAGTAACCTAGGTGATTATAAAATGAAATAACTGAACATTACACTTAATTTTCATGAGGAACAAGAAAAAAACCCCTGGTCTTAGCTGAACTGGCAAGCATAAATTTCTGTTAGAAGACTGGAGTATTCAGTTTTATTTTTGAAGATTATGCTAAATGATGGGCTATCCAGACTTATTTTCAAGCTAACACACTTAACTGCTGCCTTAGCATCAGGACACAGATGGATGGGAAAGATGACCCTGACCTCCATAAGACCCACATTCCTGTGCAAGGATAGAAGCATGATAATCAGGAAATGATGGTTATTAGTTACAGAAAATGCATTATTGTGAAAACCAGGGGGAAAGTGCTTATGAGAGGAAGTGATTGGATTATGGGGGAATGAGAGAATAAGACTAGGTCATTTCTACTGAGTAAATTGCTGTGATTTATAAGAGAAAGGGTATAGTGATATCATGGCCTCGTATTGACTAGATTCATTTCACAAACAAACCTAAATCAGAACGTGGCAGCTACCCACTGAAACAAGCATAGTTTTTAAAAGATGTTTTTTCTAAGACATGAGATGCATTAGAAACATTGAATTTTCCAGTATTGTTTCTAATTATACAGGTTATTTCAGAAAACATTCGTAAATTTTAGTATCATTCAGTTAATGTCTGATATTGTACTTCTCATGATGAAAATAAACCAAGTATGAATTCTTAGATATATTTTAGATAAATATCTTAAATACAGCACACTCAATTGGAATTTTCTTGCAAAGACCTAAAAATGTATCAGATATAAACTGCATATGGAAATTATCCATATAAATAACTTCAGGTTGGATAATTTGTAGATTAGATTATGCTTTAAATTGCTTCTCACCTTTATTGTCTAATGTATAAACCTAAATTGGCTTCTGAAAAGAAAATTAAGAAATTAAATGCTTTGTTAATGCTATAAAAAAAGTAATGGGAAATGGTCTTTGGAAATTTAGTTGGTTTGGAAACAGGTTCGAGAATCTGTATATTTATCATTTTATACTGTTTTTCAGAAAATTCTGCTGCCAATAAAGTTAATACCATTTGCCATAGTTACTGTAAGAATTGTTTGCACTAAAAGACATGTATTGAGCAATAAGTCTGACATGCATTACCTGCGACATATACTTAATTTATGCTAATTCTAGCACGTGTTTGCCCTTGTATTTCGTTTATCTGTTCTAGCATACCACCTGACAGCCAGCATTCTCTGAGCAGTTTCCTCTTTCACCATCCTTCATTTGCTTTCATAGTTCGTTCAGTTACACTCTTCATTCAGTTGTTCCATGCTATTCAGTATTTTTGGGGACTGCTTCGAATGACTGAATTTGATCCTGTCTACAAAGTCTAGTATATTCTTACTAATTCCGTCACAGCAACCTACCTTCTATATCCAACACCCTAAACTCATCATAGCACCTTATAAACTCCCAAATCTTCCTATTTTACTGTGCGACTGTGGTGCAAAATTTTCACCTTCACAGTGCCAAATTTTATGATTTCTCCTCATTAATCTTTCACATGTAATTTCAATAGCTTCATACCTCCTTCCATGTTATTTTTTCTGTTCCTAACCTGTTTTCTACCTAAAAAAATAAGTAGCCTTGTATATACTTCAATTTTCCCTGTTAAGCCCTCTTACCTATTGATTAATGGTGAAAAAATACTATTTCATACATTAATCATGTTTGAGAAAAGATGCTGCAACTTCTGATTAGGCTAGATATGATCACTTTTATAATTTTTTGTAACAGACTGCTCACTGATACGTGTTAATAGTAGTTGTATTTTTTTGTGGTAGATGAAAAAAAGGCACCATGAAGTCAAGTTCTGGAAAAATGTACAAATCTGTTGTTGGTACTATAACAGACTGTTCATTGATATGTATCACAGTTGTCTTTTTTTTTTTTTTTTTGTAGCTGACCCAAAAAAAAAAGGCACCATGGAGCCAAGTTTTGGCATCATCTACAGATCTGTTGTCACTTCTATTCCAAATTTTATTTTCCTGAAATTTACCACGGTTGTTAGGAAAAAGTAATACTACTTACTGAGAACTGCTGTGTTGTTATTATGACTACATTAATTTCTCATTCATGAATAAGAAATAACTAGGTTAATTCACATATCACCTTGCCAAAAGAAAATTTTAGGAAAATCCCATTTCTTAATATGAACATTCTTGCCTGCTTACAATTCTTATCACTTTTTTGTGTGTGTTTTCCAGAGTTTCTCAACATGTTGAGAATAAGGTGAAATGAAACCTAGAAAACATTTTTAATGCGTAAAATTATTTGTACTAGTACTTTCCAACACTGCTGGAAATATTTATAGCATGCAGAAGACCTTGTGTTCTCACAATTTCCTTTTCTTTGAATGATTCATTTGACATAAATTAGTATATTATGCTTGTCTATTTGTTCAAATAGTTGTACATATTTTTTTGTCATGTAAAATGCACATAAATAACTTGTAATTAAAAAACCCTATAAATTCAACTTCAGATGAAGGGGTAGGCAGTTCATACTCTAGAAAAGTTGCATTAATTGCAATGAAAGACGCATTTCTAAATCACACGATATGCTTTATATATGAGAAAGAAAGATTTCATAATTATTTAAGCAGTGTATAATAGTAAATGTATGAAAAAAATCTATTTTCAAATTGAAAAATAATCTTTACTGGCCACTAAAACTACTGGGTTATTTGTTGTGAATTTCTTTGACCATGATTCACATACATATTTTTTTCTACAGCTCCAGATGGTCCTCCGGAAAATGTGACTGTTTTAGCTACATCTCCTCACAGTATTAATGTCAGCTGGAGTGAACCTGTCATGATTACTGGACCAACATGCTACCTCATAGATGTTACCTCAGTAAGGCAACTCTGTTTTATTGTTGGTAGTAATACAGACGTTTGGTGATATAAATACCACAGAGGACGTGCTTATAGAAATTACAGGACAGACACAAACTGGACTGGAAAAAAATATGACTGTGTCTTTTTCCACATAAACTCCACATAAGAATGAATTGCGTATTTATAAATTTCTTAATGGGAGATAAATTACTTGGTATTAAAAAATGTGTGCTAATAAGAAGTCCTGGAGAAAAAAAATGTAGCTACAAATGTATACAGACAAATAGTAGCTGAGCTTTGTGGGGGTGTTCCTAATTCTAATAATAATGATTTATCAATAAATAATAATAATTAATTTTTTTCTTCAAAGGAAGGAAAAGCTCATTACCATGATTTTACAAACCAGAGTGGAGAGCCTAGCAAAAGGAAATAACTTCTACAAAGTTACAGAGTACATCAGAGGGCAAACTTTAAAGTCAAACTATATTTCCCACTTTCTACTTGATTCTTTGTCCATCAGATTAGCTGTATTTTGGTAGCATAACAATAACACTTCTTTCTCCTTGATCTTTATAAGCAAAAAAAAGGCTGACACTAAAGAAAAGCTCTAGTGGCCTTTCTCTTTTCATCCTGTACTACCTTTACAATGCTCCCTAAAACAATCATTAATAAACCTCATTTCCTGCCCTGTGGCAAGACATGTAACTTTCTAAGTTTGAGTACATGAGAAGTTTTAAGTAGGATATAAGTTCCCTATTCTTCCTGAAATTATACAGCCAGGGCTATCAGTGAAAATGGGAAGCAGTTTACCAGACTCTACCCAGAAAAACTTGTTTTTGCAGCTTCAAAAATCCTGAATCAGTCTGTTAGATAATTGGACAAAAAATTAAAGACTTCAAAATTTTAAGACTTCAAACTATTTAAAAACTTTAAATTGAAATTCTTTCAATTTTTGGAGAAGAGAGAAAGGCTCTTATGTGTATATTTTCAGTGTTTCTGAATTGGTAATAAGAATTACAGAAATGCTAAAATATTAATGTAGAGATTTTTGTGCAATCAAAATTTCTAAGGATATCAATAAAAAATACCAAATATTTTTTAGCTCCTCGGTAAAGAAAGAGTAATGTGTAGTTCTGCTATTTTCTCTTCCTTTCATTTCATTATAACAATATGTAGAATGCAATCTGTTCCATTCTGAACACACCACAGCAGTAGGATGACAGGATGAAGGATGTATAATAACAAGGAGAATACTAACAAGGAAGGAATCATTCCTTGGCCTGGTGGGTGGGTCTGTAGGAAACTACACAACAATTTTTATTTCTCCTTTACTAAAGTTAGAAAAGACAGTTTTGTCATAAAAAGTTCCTGTTGCTTTTGACTAAGAAACATTGTAGTGCAACAACAGAAAAAAACCTCTTTCAATGTTTTTGATAAAGCTTCCAAATCTTCAAAGTTTGATTTTTTTGTGTGTAATATTTAATCAATTTGTATTTAAACAATTTCTCCTCTTTCTGATAGTTCCAAAATTGTAAACAGGGTGTCATCTGATTCTGCCCTATGAAAATATTAAACATACCTTATCAATATAAGTTGCAGTAAAATTCCTAAAGTGAGATGAACTATGGAATATTTCACATGAACCTGCCAGCATTCAGAAGGAACATAAAAACCTATTTTAAATGTTCAGTTTTGAGGGATTTTGTTTCATTTTTACCAAGTGTTGGGTTTTTTTTTCAAATATATTTCAGATATTTAGCTTTGTGTTTCAGGATTTCTTGTAATCAAGTGTTGTCTATCTAATGATTAGTAACGACAGGGGTCAGTTCGGTAGATAATCATATTAGTAGACAAATCTATTCCTTCTTAAAGCCCCATAAAGCTGTCACAATCTTTTCAGTGAAAATTTGAGTATATATTTTATTGGCCCAGTGGGAAAATTTTTATGAAGACTCCAAATTCCACAAACTTCCTGTATGTATAACTTTACTCATTTTAGTTCTCAACTGGGTATCTTTAAGGATTTACAAAAATAGTTACACAGAACAGAATGACTTCAGATTTCTACTCTGTGATGTCTTTACTATTAAAAGGTAATAATTAGTATTTATTAGTGAATGTCTTAGGATTCTGTGTAAATTGATAGAATGTTCCTTGTAGTTTTATAGATCAGAAAAACTAAAAAGTACTCCCCCATTATTATTCTTCCAAGTCATAATTTAGTTTGTCTTGCTGCCTATTAGAATAGAAATATCCCTGAATAAAATACTACTGAAAATAGGCAAGGAAAGTGGAACTGAACCATGAAACTTTGGGAAGAATATAAATAAATTTAATGATGTAGTGCTGTGATTGTATTTTAGCTCTTGTAGAAATATTTATATGCCAGATTTTTGATAGTTAGATAGAAAAATATGTTTCAGCTCTCGATGGCCATCCCAGGAAATGAATGTCTGTTTAGTCCATCAGAAAGTTTAGTTCAGGTTAATTCTCAGTGGGGATAGATGCATATCTGTCAAATAAAAGGTATGCTTGACCTACTCTAATGTTTTAGCAGCTGCATTTAATACAGATTTCATCCAGTGGGAAAACTACTGTACAGCTACCTAATCCTCTTTTCAAATTACACACTGAAGAAACAATAATGAAAACATCATTAACTGAAGTAGTGGGAACAGACATAAAAAGAATTTTGTAAATGATACTTCGTCAAACATTAGAAAAGCTTTCATTTTTTAGATTTTTCTCCTTTTTTAAACAAACATTAGAATTGATTAATTGGATGTAAAGCCCAACACTAGATTTTTCTACAGAACTACAGACTATTTTAGATGTACAGGTGATAAGGATACCAAGAAGTAATCCAGTCCATATCCTGCTCTAACACAGAAACAAGTTTACCTAGTCTTCCTCACAAATGATTCATTATCCTGTTTTTAAAAATGTCCAGTGCTGAAAATTGCTCAACAACCCTCAGTAGATTGTTCTAGTTTTTAACCTAATTTATAGTCACAGTTGTAGTTACATATTTAGTTATGTAATTGCAAATTTTGTAATAATTAATTCTAATATTTTTCTGTGTTTGCAAACAGAATTTCTATTTGTGTTTTCATGAAAACTAGAAACAATGGATTATCTGCAATTTAGTAACACCCTTTTTTTAATTTTGAATTTATTACTATGTTTTTCACCATCCTCCTTTTTCTAGATTGAACTCCGATTATTTCTGCTTTCCAGCTTTTCTAGTGAGAGAATTACTCCCTTGCCACTGTCTTAGAAGTAATGCTTCTACTAGTATATCCCAAGAGTAACTTCACTTTTCTGCAGTCATATCAACATTATAGATTGCTGCCAAATTTTCTTTCTGTTTTTGTATTCCAAACAATATTCTGATTTACAGCTGCTCATCTTCTGGATCTCTGCCTCATTTGATTTCCATTTCAGGTTACTGCAGATTCCCTGACCCAGTGTCTACTAATCAGTTCATGTTTGCTTGGTGGAAGACAGAACCAAGCAAATACATTTCTTTAATACCATAATACATGAAGTGCTAAAGAGACAACACAAGGTTGAGACAGGAGCATACTCCCCTGTGCAGCTTTCTTGTCATGGTAGCTAGAGACTTCTTGTGAACCCTTCTATGTAAATGGTTAAAAACGTGGAAAGATAAAAGTTAAATAAGATGTTCAAATAATAATATCCTGCTTTTGACTGTTTCAAGTCTTGTAACCGTGGGGTTTTTTAATTATTATTTTACAGGTAGATAATGACAATTACAAAGCTCAATTTCTGAAGACAAATGATCAGGATAAAGTCTTAGAAATTTCTGATTTAAAAGCATTTACAAGGTATTCTGTGGTAATCCTTGCCTTTACGGGGGATGTTAATGCTGCATTCATTGAAGGCAAGGCTAGTCCTACAGTAATTGTCTCCACTTTTGAAGCAGGTTTGTATTTCTCTCCACTTTATATTGATCAAACTTTTCAGCTTTTCTTTAATCTGACAAATAAATCAGAGATTTGAACACACAGTTCACTTTCCATGCAGATTTATTCTTGCAACATTTTTTCTTTAAAAAAGTGGTAGTCAACAAAAAAAAGTGATGATGATGATAATAAATACTAAGATTTACTTTTAATAGTGCAGAAATCTTAACTTGTTTCATGTGAAGTATGGATGCCTGGAACACAGGTGTCTACATTACTTCTACAGTCAATGAAGAGAGGTCCTATGTATATTAGCATGGATATCTAAAATAACTGTTTTAGGAAGGAATTACTTTCCACTGTGGAGATGCCTGTTTCCCTTAAGAGGCTATTGAAAACTCTATACAACATCCTTGGTCTTGATGCAAAATTTAAACATATGAAAACTGAATGAAGTGAATCCTACCGCTTCTAAATGGTACCTGTAGTGACTTGACGACACAGTCTGTGTATTCTCAGTGGAAGGAGGTTGCTAGTGAAGGCCCACAGGGGTCTGTGCTTGAGTCAGCTGTTCCACAGATTCAAAACGATCTGGAGAATGAGGTGAATGCTAAGGTGAAAAAGGTTGCTGATGCTATTAAGTTACTCAGAGAAATAAAACTGAGAGATGAGAGTGAGGAACCGTGTAAGGACCTCATGACACCAAGCAGCTACGTTACAGAAAAGTAGATAGCATTTGCTTAGGAAAATATAAACAGATGTACATGGGGAAGATATAGTCCTAGCTTTACATGCATAGTTCATGGTTATTATCTGTCTACTATCTTTGCTGGTTTTGAATTGTTCACTAAGGATATATTAACAAACAAACAAAGTAACAAAAAATATTTTCTGAAAAGATATTTAAGTTTTGTTTCATTTAAATTAATTATAAATTGTGTATGACCAATGATAGGACAAGGGGCAATGGATGCAAACTGGAGCACAGGAGGTTCCAAGTGAATATCAGGAAGAACTTCTTTACTGTGAGAGTGACAGAGCACTGGAACAGGCTGCCCAGAGAGGTTGTGGAGTCTCCTTGGCTGGAGACATTCAAATCCCGCCTGGATGCGTTCCTGTGTGATGTACTCTAGGTGACCCTGCTCTGGCAGGGGGGTTGGACTAGATGATCTTTCGAGGTCCCTTCCAACCCCTAGGATTCTGTGATTCTGTGATAAACTAAAATTGCCTCATCTTTAGTGAGGTTAGCTGCAGGTCAGATTTTTTAGCTCTATGTTCAGGTTAATTTCAGATTTAGACATACTAAACAGTGATTATATTTATCATGTATCTTTCTTTTGATATATTATATGATATGAGTGTGTATATCTATCTATCTATCTATCTATCTATCTATCATCTATCCAATGCCTTTAATACATTACATTCTAAGAATTTCCTGTCCTGTTTATATCCCTGGAGGCTGAAATGGCCTTTTAGTGTGGAGAAATGAATGAAGATTAAATCAGGTGGTAGCTGGGTCTGTCCTATGAGCTATCTTTTTTGGTAGATCTTTCTTTTATGAAAAATCAGATGCATTAGGAGGTGCAGTAACCTTAGAGAGGAACAGTTATTTTTTCCATCTCATCTTGTCTCATCTGGTTTGTACAGTTTAGTATATGGCTGAGTCAGGACCAGTTTACACAGACTTACTCCAGAGAAGCCTGAGTAAGCATTTGTTGGCTGGTGTAAAAAACCTGGAAGGTATGACAACTGCATCTGAATCCTTGGCTGAGGGAATGTGTTTACCCTCAGTTGCTTGATTTCACTATTTAAAGGTCATGCTGCATACTTGTCTTCTCAGGTAGGGCAATAAATATTTAGCTGCCTGGAAAGAATGCTACAGCCTTTTCTTTCAGACAGGGACAATGGGAAAATGATTTATACTTTTGCTGTGTTGAGAATAAGCTACTGGAATAAGAGTCTGACAAAAAACTGTCTTTGGGAAAAATGCATGTTTTGTTTGTGTCTGGGCAGTGGCTAGTGGAAAGTTTTTTCCTAAAGAGTTAACTGTGGTAAGCAGAGACTCTTAGGAGCACGGTGGCTTGTTTATATGTTGGGAGGGTGCTTGCTGTTGACACAGAGCTTTCAGAAAGGGAAACTCAAGACTAACACTTGCTTCTTGCTTGTCAACCCCTGCAAGGATTTGTTTACCCTGAATATATTTCAGGGTATAATGGTGCCTTCAGGCTTTCTGAGTAGAAAATTAGAAGAAACTTTCCTGAGTAGAGACTGCTGTGGGTTATTTAATAACTATTTTTAATATCTGTAGCATTAAATGCTATCACTAAGAATAGGATTTCACTAGATATTTAACTTTTCATTGTCTTTATATTTTCATATGCAATAAGTATTTGAGGTTTTTTTAATAAAAACAGAAAATACCAATTAAATAATACTAATATGCAAAAAATATAATTTGTAATTTTTCAGGTTTTACTCTAATAGTAATAGTAATAGTAGTAAACTGATTAAGTAGATCGTTGAAATATTTATTTCAGTGCCTGAAGACCCACCCAACAACATAACATTTCAGAAGATACCAAATGAAGTTACAAAGTTCCAAGTAACATTTGTGCCACCATCTGAACCAAATGGAAATATTCAGGTGTATCAGGCTATGGTTTACAATGAAGATGACCCTGATGCCATCCAGATCCACAACCTTAGTGTCATTGATAAAACAGATCAGTCAGTCACTGCCATGATAGAAGGACTAAAAGGAGGACATACTTATAATGTCAGCGTAAGAACTGATACTTTTTTGTCATTTTTTCTTTATATGAGTGAAAGATTAGTCTGAATAGGGAACACAAACCTAGGCTGAATATGAGGTTTTCATATTGAGAATGTTAACTGAGGTGGGAAGAGAGACAAGTCTGAGGATCGAGGGGAGCAATGAAGAGGGTGGAGTGACTGGGAGCAAGACACTAGCAGTTAGCTTTGTACTCCGGACCACCGGTTCATGTGTTAACAAAGCAGCCTGTGACACATTGTTACAGATACAAGAATTAATCTCTCTCTTAATTCCACTACTTGCATTGATCATTTGGAGCAGATGAAAGGCCCAGTTCTGCAGGGGGAGCTTGTTAGAAGTCTGTGCATGAAGTCCTTTCAAATAATCAAAGACTAGGATGTGAGTGAAAGCAACATAGCTGGGGCTTGGTTTTCTCCCCTTCGTAAGAGCTGTATTACAAACAGTGAAGTGTTACTGTACTTAGCTTTGTAAAGAAATATGAAGTAAGTTCTAGCAAAACGTGAATGACAAAATGGGTGTTTCACCATTCACTGCTGTTTCAAATATATCCAGGTCTGGCCAATTTGAAGCTATTACAAATATTCATTAAAACGAGTGTTTGTTTTTTTAAGGTGTATGCAATTAATGGTGCTGGTGCAGGGCCAAAAATTCAATTGAAAATAACCATGGATATCAAAGGTATGTCTCATAAAGTGCACTTTAGCTGTAATCTCTATAAATACTGAAGAAATTGCTGTTCTACCTGTGAGTACACAGCTGTGTGCCTTTGTCAATTATTTAGAGGCCACATAATGTAGAAACAGGAACACATAACAGATAGCCTTGAATTGCAGTGTTCAGTTATGCTGCGTATCACTGTTCATTTGCTATTTGTGTCTGAATGATACTGGAAACCATGTACAGACTCAGTGAAGTAATCATATTGACTTCAGTATTTTAGTTACCATCAGTGAACAGCTTAGAATAATATCACAGAGGTATAGTTAAGTATATAGAACCATAGTTGTGGAAATAAATACAGTCATTGATTGAAATTCATTGAAAAATGATGACTCAAGTATTTTTATTGTTTTCTCTTTTAATTGAAAACTGATATGCAGAGACATTTATCAGAACACAGTCTTTAGAGGCTTAAGGCATTAAGTAGATCATTAAGTTGCCCCTGAAAATATGCTGAAGATTTGACTTGCATAACACAGCTATGTGCCTAAACAAAGTACTTGTAGTGAAAACATTTTAAAACAAAAATCTATGGTATATCTTTGTTTAAAAACAGAACCACCACGGCCTAAAAAGAAACCAGCACCAGTTTATGATACCAATGGGGCATTACTCGTCACTGCTACAACAATTACAATCAGAATGCCAATATGTTATTACAGTGATGATCATGGCCCTATCCAGAAGATACAAGTTCTTGTTGTGGAAGCTGGAGGTAGAATTTTAGAAATTCTCTGTGATTCTGTGATTCTGTAAAAATGTTTTCTTTTTTTTTTTTATTTCTTTATTTTCAGTCTGTTTGTCTTTTTTATTTATTTTCTTGAATGTCAGTAACTACACATTAGAAAACAGCTATCAAAGTCACTTTAGCTATGGAAAAATATCCTTCACAATACCTGTAGGCTGGGTACTGGATTTTGGAAACACTTGCCAGTGAAGTGTCATCCATGCTGTTTGAGGTGACCAATATTATCCTGGCCCTGTCATTATATATATTTATTTCCTATTTCCTTGAAAAAAATACATCTGTCATTTGTGTAAGGTAAATAAATCTGGAACTTTTTTGCAAGGTTATTCTTCTGTTGCTATTTGTGTTGTCTGTAAAAGAATGCAGTCATGTGCATTTCATATTTCCATTTCATAATGGGGGCAGAGGGATTTATACAAATCCCTTCTGTAGACTGTGGATTAGAATGTGTATTCTCTTGTATGGACTGACGAACTCATACGAACTCATATGAACAGTGCCATGGCAATCTTTTGAATAATTGCCTACCAATGCAAATGGGAGTTTCATGATAGCACATCATATGGTCAGGTTTATTTTACCTAAGGACAAATTCCAGGTATTTAATTCCGTTCTTTTGCTTGCTTTCAAAATACAGAAGTAAAACATTGGCATTAAGTGAATTTACATTAAGTCCCTCACATTTTTCTGAATTTTGCATTTTGGCCCTAATCCTACAGATGTTTATTTCATAGGTGTTCCCATGAAGATTCTCGAACTAATATGCAAATACCATGTTAAGCAGCATTTTGAAGATTTTTCCTCTGAGTTGCTGAGTACTGTCCATTAAGGAAAGCTAGTAATTTCATTTATGAAACAGTCTTTACTGTCTTTAGAGTAAACACTTTTTACTGGCTTTGCTAGCCATGCTCACTTTCAACATCAAGTGGCTTGCACAAGTGATATCCCTCTATGGGCAGAGCTCATGTGTGAGGCTGCCCCTGAAATATTCTAGTTCATATTCAATTGACTTATTCTGAGTTAATTAAAATATAGATAGTATGGATAATAATGAATTTCCTATTTAATTTTAATTACAGTCTGGTTAGAATATAAATTTTTTCTGATTATTTCTTCTCCTGACAATAGCTCAGCATGATGGGAATGTTACTAAGTGGTATGATGCCTACTTCAACAGACCGAGGCCATATTTTACAAATGAAGGCTTTCCAAACCCACCGTGTGTAGAAGGAAAAGAAGATCTGAGTGGTAAAGAAGAGATATATGTCATAGGTGCTGATACTACATGTATGATACCAAGCAGTCAAGACAAAATATGTAACGGCCCACTGAAACCAAGAAAGCAGTACCTGTATGTACATTTGTCTCTATGTTTGTCCAAGAGAAATATTTAAGTGAAATAAACATTTATATAAACATACAAAACCTATAGTTCAATTACGAAAATTGAAAAGATTCAATTATGAAGATTGAAAAGATCTTCCTGTGTCTCTAATTTTAATTTTTTGAGCATAAATATGAGAGATATTTTTAAAAAATGTATCAGGTAACAAAAGATGATTACTGAGTTCTTAAATTAAATAAGCACAAATTCAAGATAAGTAATTCATATAGTTTTATTAGACATTTAAGATATTGACACTGAGTCCTTGATGTCTGTCATAACATCACTTTAGCAGGTGACTGATTCCAGCTTATGCTAAAACTGAAAATTAGCTTTCATTTCTAAGTAAAATAATATTTAAGAAAATGCACATAAACTTCATTTCATTCATTTTCTTGGTTTTATTTCACAGATTTAAGTTCAGAGCAACTAACATTAAAGGACAATTTACAGATTCTGACTATTCTGATCCTGTCAAAACATTAGGTAAGGAGAGTGTTATTTGCTAAAGTATTTCTCTGTGTCCAAATAATCGAGACAAGCTCATGGTTCTTTTTTGTTCAGTGGTTTCCCTGAAGTAAATAAACTCTATTTTCATTGGACCTATTTTGACTAGAATGACTGAGGAAACATATACGTTCCCTTGTAAGTCCCTTTGAGGTTGTCAAGAGATCTTATCTCAGCCTGGACTGTTAAATGAAGATGCAGTACTGACAAAGTTCATTAGCAGAGATTCAGTTATACCAATAAAAATACCATTTTGACAGAACAGCTCTTCTTGCTTGGTGAACTGTCAGAAGCTATACTGTTTGTGCAGTTTCCCTCTGTGTTGGTTGTAGGGCCAGTATTGTATACTCCTTCGTAGGTAAAACACCAACTGGATGGCCATGCCCGAAGAGTTCTGGTGAATACAGTTAAATCCAGTTAGTGGCCAGTCAGAAGTGATGTTCCTCAGGGCTCAGTATTTCAACCAGTTCTCTTTAACATCTTTATCAATTATCTGGGTGGGGGAACTGAGTGCACCCTCCTCAGTTAGTTTGCAGACAACACCAAGTTGGGAAGGAATTATGATCTTCCTGAGGGTAGGAGGGCTCTGCAGAGGAATCTGACCAGGCTGGATCGATGGACTGAAACCAATTTTATGAGATTCAACAGTCCTAAGTACTGGATCCTGCACTTGTGTCACACCAATCCCGTGCAACAATACAGGCTTGGGGAAGAGTGGCTGGAAAGCTGCACAGCAGAGAAAGACCTGGGGGTATTGATCGACAGCTGGATGAATATGAGCCAGCAGTGTGCCCAGGTGACCAAGAAGGCCAACAGCATCCTGTATCAGAAATAGTGTGGCCAGCAGGACTAGGGAAGTGATTGTCCCCCTGTACTCAGCACTGGTGAGGCCCCACCTTGAATACTGAGTTCAGTTTTGAGGCCTCACTACAAGAAGGACATTGAGGTTCTGGATCATGTCCAAAGTTGGTGAAAGGTCTAGAGCACAAGTCTTATGAGGAGTGGCTGAAGGTACTGGGGTTGTTCAGTCTGAAGAAAAGGAGGCTGAAGGGAGACCTTATGGGTCTCTACAACTACCTGAAAGGAGGTTGTAGAGAGGTGAGTGTTGGTCTTTTCGCCCAAGTAACAAGCAATAGCACAAGAAGTAATGGCTTCAAGTTGCACAAGGGGAGGTTTGGGTTGGATATTAGGAAAAAATTCTTCACTGAAAGGGTCACCAAGCATTGGACCAGGCTTCCCAGGGGAGTGGTGAAGGTATTTAAAAGACATGTGGATGTGGTGCTTAGGGACATGGTTTCGTGGTGGACTTGGAAGCATTAGTTTAACAGTTGGACTTGGTGATCTTTAAGGTCCTTTCCAACCCAAGTGATTCTATGATTCTAAGATTCTATTCCAGTAAGCCTAGTGTAGGAAATCTCTTGGCTGCATATCATTCCTTCTAGTGGCAGCTTATCTGAGGACATGACCTTTAGCCCTTTGTCCTTTAGATACAGAAAAAGCTCCATATTAATTAATAAATTAATATTGTCTAATAAAATCTGTCTGATTCTGATGTCACTGGCTATATAGGCCAGCTGTTATGGGGTTTCTAATCCAACATAAATTCCTACATGGCAGTGTTGATCTACCCCCAAAACTGGGAATGAAGACTCTTGTAGCAGATAGCAATAAGATCTGTAAGTTCTTTTAATATATTTGTAAGCCAGAACTTACTTAGCTAAGCATTAGCTCTGACTTTCTGAAAAGGGATCCCAAGACAACTGGATGAGTACCCGGAAGAATTTTTGTGGGCACATATTTCTCATTTGGCATTCATCTTCTGTGATATGAGCTCCCTTATTCATCTAATCCATGTTAGAAATTTGTTACATGATCTGATACCGAAGATCCTGAAATGCTCATTCACTACCTGAACATTTTGAAAGGATCTTGCACAATTTCCTTAACCTCGAATGTTTTGGAAAGTACAACACCAAAGTTGCCTTTTTTCTGTTTATAGTTCTGAGTTTAAAAGTTCTAAGCTAATGAAGCAAATAGTTTGCCCAGAAAGGGAATGACAGTGTCCAATCAGGGAAAACAAATTATTGGAAATGAGTCCAACTGTGTTTAGTCCTCTGGATAGCTTTCTCCTTTCTAACAGAAAAGTCTGCAATGCTTAAAGAAATCATGCTTTAGCGGCAGGCAGATAGCGCAATTGATTCGCTTCTGTATTATTACTGAAAAATTGTGATATGTTCTCCTTTGGTGTAGACCATAAAGAAGCAAGTCCTGTTTGTATGCTGAATAAAAAGTAATACGAAAAAAAATAGACCTGATAAATTCCTCAGATATCTGTGGCTCCCCATACCCATCGAGTGCCTTCTGTGTTTAACATCAAACACTGCTTTAAAAATTGTTGCACAACAGCAAATCCTTGTCTGGCCTTCACTTCTAAATTCCAACAAGAAACAAAACTTAAATGGAACAGGTAATTAAAAGGTCCTTCTATGTTTTCTTACAAGTGTGGTGAAATCAACATCAAATCAGTATAACACAAGTGATACAGATATTGCAGTTGAGTGGCCTTGAAGATACAGCACTGACAATGCCATTTCCAATGTCATCTTAAGTGAATAAAGAAAGTTAGATTTTTTTTAACACATTTTCTCCTGAGACACAAAACCTGAGGAACCTTGCCCCTGTTTCCTTATAGAATATGCCTTGGTTATATGAAATCCAGGCTTACTCTAGAAGAATAACCCAGAAAATGTACCAGAAAGTTCAATAGCTGTTAGGTATCTCTGTGACCAGTTACTTCTATGCCACTTGTAATAACTGCATCTTTTCAGAAGAAATTTATGCTGCCTGAAATCAGAATCACAATTTAATTTTAAATCAATTATCTTATTTTGTAATAATCACTGAAAATTGTGATTTTCCAACCTTACACTTTCATATTAGTAGATAAAACACTAATTTGAATTTTGGCAGAGGTATTCATGAGATTCAAAGAACCCCATGTGATTTTGGTTTCTAAGTCTACGTATAGAATAGTTATGTCTTTGATCTGGAAAACCAAAAAGCTAATCTTATATCTGTGCAATTTCATAGTGCATGTTAAATATGTTTGAGGCAGAAGAAAATATGGAAAACTTATGAGAGGCTTCCCTGTGGCAGACATCAGATGGTCTTGTTAAACAACAGGAATTTTGCTAGGGAGGAACACTGAAGCAGAAATTATTGGAATACACAGCTGTGATAATGATTTTTAATTATAGTAAAGAATACATTTTAATATGTTGTTCCCACTCAACCATACCTGGAGTACCACAGCCCTCCTCTTGAGCTGGAGAAGTGGAGTTTTTTCCTTATAACCCATGACTGACATTGCAAAAGTAGTGTCTATAGTGCAATGAAAGGTCAGGATTTTTCCAAGAGATAATTAAGATGTGGTGACAAATGCTGTTTAAATTTATAGTTCATCAAGGCAGTTTATAACCTTTTCATAAACTCTGATAGGTGGTTCAGCAAATTGTTGTGGGGCAGCTGGTAGTCCTATGTAAGTGTAGACTTTTTTCCATAGAATCATCAAGGTTGGAAGAGACCTTCAAGATCATCCAGTCCAAACGCCTATCATCCAGTCCATGTCAGATACAAAGCTGATGAGACAGGAAATAATTAAAATGAGGTTTTCTGACACTGCCTTTTGCAGAGAAACCTACCTTATGATATTGTATTATTGCAGTTTGTTATCATCCTGTATTGAGTTACAGTGCCTCATATACAACATGATAACTTCTGTTTTGTTTCCTTTCCCTTCCCCACGATCACCTCTACAAGTTGAAGTGAATGTCAGTATAGGCGAACAACACCAGCAGTAGTAATCCCCTGCTTTTCTTACCTTCACTGCATGCCTAAGGAAAAAAGAGGCTGAGGTTTTTGAGATATGGACAGAATTACCAGGAAGGCTGGGAAATTACATGAGTCTCAGGAATTTAGCACCAAAGAGGTTCAAAAAGAGGTCTAGAAATCACTAAATTGTTTACCAGTCTCTGAATTAGCCTTCATTCTCACCTGGAAGTACTGATTAGAGTACCAGCACCTTTACCTTTTTATCATAAAGACTGGTAGTAATATCACCAATTCCCACAGAAATAAGGAGCATGAGTTAATTGCCAGTGAGGCAAATTAATCCATAAAGTTCTGATCACTGAGTGAGTTCCTTCAACATCCTGAAGAGAGTATCTTCAAAAAAGCATCTTTTATTTTGTGCCTGTGAGTAGTACCTGCAAGCCTCATAGCTTCAGAGTCATAGCTCTTCCTTTTCCACTTCTGGAGTCTGATTACACCTAGCTGTTAGAGCAACGTGTCTATTCTTGGCTGCACAGAGGCTGAAGCAGGAGTAGCTCAGGCCAGTGTTCAGACTGATGTTACTGTAGCATAGACCTACCTTAACCTGCTTAGCAGGTAAAACTGAAAAGCACCAGGGGATGGCTGCACATACAGCTGTAGACATATACTATCAGCATTATCTAATACATCAGCAGTGCTTAGGAACCTTTACATAAATTGTTTCTGGTTTTGTTATACTTTTCTTTCCTAGGCAGCCCTTTGACTGAGGCAAAATGGCTGCAGTTAAACAGAGCGAAAATTGTCTGTTTCTTATTGCTCCCTAATTCATGCTGTCAGAAATGTAACAATTGTAATGAATCTGTAAATTATTAGATTTCCACTTTCTGTTGCAGGTGAAGGGCAGTCAGGAAGATCTGTAGAAGTTATCCTTGCTGTTACTTTGTGTATACTTTCACTTTTTCTTCTTGTGGCTGCAGTATATGCTTTTGCAAGGTGAGAGTTATTTATCCTTGCCATACCATGTTTGCAAGCACTTTTAAAGAAGAGTTGCAACATCCCTACAAATGGAACCAATATGTCATTTCAAAATATATTGCATTGCTTTTTGTTGGTTTTTTGTTTTCGTTTTTTTATAGAGAGAAATTTCTGATTTCTGTCTTACAAATTTGTCAGTTAAATACATTGGAATCTCACATGTGAAAGAGAAATTGACTTCCAGTTCAAATTGTGAACAAAACCTCCATGTATAGAAGCAGATTGTGTACTGCATACATGATGTTAGTTTTCTTATTCATCAGAACTTCTGTTCTTCCTCAGCTGCATCACTCAGGCATTGACAAAGAATTAATGTAGGAAAACAAAAAGAATATATAGGCTAGATTATTTCCATATGAATTTTAGACAACATAACTGCTGGATTTGACTAAATTACACTGTTGGAAGGGAGAGCAGAATAAGGGCCAAGGAAGGATTCCCAACAACCATTTTTCAGTTTCAGCCTGTCTAAACAAAATATTGACATATGTGTCCTTAAATCTTTTGCATGTTTATTTTTCATTATTATTTTTTGTTTAGGATTCGGCAAAAACAAAAAGAGGGAGGCACATACTCCCCACGAGATGCTGAAATTATTGACACAAAGTTTAAACTGGATCAGTTGATCACAGTGGCAGACCTGGAGCTGAAGGATGAGAGATTTACACGGTAAGCGTACTCCTTAGGCAAAACAGTAGTCCAAAGGGCCTGTAGTCATGACCCCTTTCTGACCTTTGCTTGTTTGGAAGTGTTTGTGGTGTTCTTATTTACACAGGTCACTGAGATCCTCTTTCAAAGAATGACCTCCATTCTCAAGACACTTCTCACTAGCTTTTAGAAAATCACTTAATCTTCAGCTCTTTTTATAAGAAGATAAAAATCTAAGTGCAAATCATGGTTTAATTGTGTTAGCAAAAAAATGGCTATATATTCTTAAACATGTAGAATTTCTGAGTTTTTTTGATGCCCCAGTGTTTTTTGTAGCCTGCAAACCTACATAAGCATTATGAAAGAGTCAAACTCCCCCAAGTCCCAGTCAGCTAATTCAAGAAGAAATCTGTCATTCTTTAATTGACACTTAGAAAGCATTTTTCCACGAATTTTTGCATAGCATCTGGGATTTGCATAGCATCTGGGTTTCCATGGAGTTCAGCATGCTGGCTATAATAACATCTACTTCTTTAAATTGTATGCAGCAATGCCTGGTTATTCATATTTTCTGTCTGACAAAGAATCTTGTCACAGATATTTATCAAAAGAAAAACTGCTCTTTCTGACTGCCAGAAATATGGATATTATTCACCATATAAATATAATGATGATTCTAAATAATATATGACATCCAGCTGAGTTAGAAATGTTTGGTGAACATTCTTTACCTACCTGTATTTTCCCTGCTGTGTCAGATAAAACACTGTGGTAGGCAGTCTCCTTAAAGATGAGAAGCCTAAACCAGTCTTGTCCTAGCAGTCAGGCATCCTACTGTTGCAGACTAGGAATAGCTGGAAGATGAAAGGTTGAAGCTGTTGACCTGTTTTGTTTGAGCGTGTATAAGTCTACGTGTGTGGTATAGAGTAAGCTGATTGCATGTACAAACCTGTTCAAAATAGTGTGCACAGGAATGGCTGCTTGTAACAGATGAGAAAACATACTATCAATCATCTGGAAATCATCGACATAATGGATGTGGTATGTTCTGTGTGGGGTACGTGTCATTCAGATAGTGTTGTTTAGTACCTGCTAACAGCAGAAAGCATTCCCTGGAGGCAGAACCATTGCCAATGCACTGTAATACCTGTGACTCCTATAAATGATTTCGGTGGATCTTCAAAATAGCCTTGTTTCCAAACTGTTAACTGAATAAGAATAGTACTGATTTTGTTTATATACTAAAGTGTTAATGGGTTTTACTTCCAGATACTCCTCATTTTTCTTTAGACGCAAGGAGATATTTGTCATCCAGTAAGTTTTTGTATTATTGAAGCGACATGGTGTGTTTTCCACTCTGTTCTCTTAACCTGTGTGCTACCATACCATATTGAATTATATAGTTAATAAAAAATGAAATGTCAATCCTTGCAGCTGTGCTAATGACAAACAGTGGTATTTGTCATCATGAAAACACGTTTATTTTTAGTCCCTAATGTTAAGATACAACAGTTCCACAACTATTTTGAAATAAATCAGGGCAATTTTTACATGGAAATTGTAACACATTAGGACAATATAACACTTGTATGTACAACATACCCGTGAAACAAGTGTAGTGTAAATGTGACATAAGAAACATCCTGTGTCTTTCCTTTGGCAGGTAGAATGCATGTACTTAAGAGTTCTCTTTTTTTCTTAACTGCCCTTTGTACTCATTACACTGCAGCTGTTTTGTACTATGCCACTAGAATCTCAGTAACATATTCACACAGTCAAATACTTTATCAGTTTGCAGAGTACTGTTCTGCCACTTTTCTGACTAAATTACATGTGCTTTGGATTTGTATAGTCTCAAACTCTACAGGATAATTGCAAACTGTAATATTTCATACTTATGTGCATGTCATTATGTGATTTATGCAGAACAAGGCCCTTACTGAGCAGTGCTTAAGCAGTTTTAGTGACGTCACCCTTATTTTAAAGACTCAGTCTCACAATCTGGTTTGCAATTTGTCATGTCCTTCCATTTGAATTTTTCTCTTTCCTCCTTCCCCACTCCTTTAATGGCCAAAAGCAAAGACCTTTCTTCTGCCATTCTTGTAAAGTAAATGGTGCAGCTGTTAAATTTTGGATTATTATTATTTTTCAAACAGTAGCTGCACAGAAGCTACATCAGGGTCCTTGCCTAGGTCGTTTGTTGGACATTATGACAAATGGTTGAAGTTTGAAGTGCAGGCACTTTCTGAGAGTTCCTCAGGGCAGGATTCATGACATATTTTCAACTGGAAGTCAGTAACTGCTAGATAACACACATACAGCAATGAGGGGCAGGATATCCTTCATCTGCTCAAAACTTTTAGTTATGGAATTATTTATTTTTTGAGTTTTAAAGAATATTTTGATATGTATAAGATTCTATTCTGGTATTGTCAGTGACCAAAAGAGACATTTTAGGTGTCTCTAATACTATCTTTCACATAGATACATTCTTCCTGGTAATGATGAGTTATATGAAGAAGCTGGCAGAAGTACGGCAGCATGCACCAAGGCAGCTTACTGTAAAAACTAATGTCTAAAATATTTTTGCTGCTTGTTTTCAGACTTCCACAGTTACACCACAAAAGAACTTTTGTACCTATTGCGTTTCAGGAATAGCTGTAGAAGTCAATCACAGTTCCAGTTCTTGTGCTCTCCTTATCATTCTCCTGATTTGTGGATAAAGCAGTGACACGTTAGCATGTTAAATCACAGTAGTACATGTTGATGACTGCAGTGTAGCCTTCATGTATTTACCATGGATTTGGAATTGGACTGTCCACCACTGCACATGCATAACCTACTGCCATATGTTGGCTGCACTTAGTTATCTATCTCAGCTGTGTTTTCAAAGCCTGCAGAATTGCCTTGCAGAATGCTTATTTTAGTTCATAGCATCTGGCAGTTTTACGAGTACATAGATTGGCAGACTCCTTTTCTGGGCTGGCTTGTTTGTATTTCTTGAGTAACAGTAAACCGGCTGAAACCTGGTTCAAGTAAGTATACTTTCTATCCTGAAAGGGTGATGTGTAGTTTGTGTGAAAATCTTAGGTGATAAGAGAGCAGTATAGATTTTTTTCTGTACCTACTAATTATCCCATTCAGTACTCATTTGAAGGACATGCTTTGGAAACCAGGTGTTTTGTCATTTCTCAGTCAGTATATTATTTATTGTGTTAGCTACCATAAATCAGTAAAGGCATGGACTTGCAGCTGGCACAGTTCATCCACAGAATCAAGATAGTCTAGCCTGCTCCATGAGATCCTTCCTGACTGCTTCGCATACATTGTCTCTTCAGACATTCTCTAATACTTAGTGGATCGTGGCCTATGATCTTAGCTCATATTCTCAGAAAATTTGTGCAGCTGGTATCACATGAGAAATAAAAAGAAGTAGAAGAAGGTTTTTCAGTTCTATAAGAATATGACTGGAAATGTTTTTATATCATCCTTAGCAGATGAAAAACTCAAAATCTTGAAAATTTTAATAAACCAAAACCCAGCAAATATTCAGTATACGTTACTCAAAGCATTTTATTTCACACAATTTTATAACTCTTTTAGTATGACTTTTTTTGCATTAAAAAAGTCAGTTTAAGTAGAAAAAACATCAAATTTAAAAGTGTTGACTATCCTGTTTTGCCAATTTTGAAACTTTTTTTGAGACAACATTTTCTTCAAATCAGTTCATGGCAAATCCTTGTTCCCAGTAGTAATTTTTTAATATAATGGTCATCGGAAAAAAATTAACTAGAAAAACTTCAGTGCCTGAAAATTACTAATACTAGCTAATACATAAACATCATCTCTCAGCAAATCTTTGTTAGGCAATTCATTAATGGTATGTAGTTTCAGAGGTCATGCAGGGAATGAAGTCCTACTAAATAATTCAGTGGAAAATGAGGTCTGACTTACAAAGCCAAAATGCTAACTTTGAATGCTTGGGATGTCAGTCTCCATGACAGTGGAGACAGTATGAGACAGGCAATAACAGAAAAAAACCCTCTTGTTTAAAACACATAGAGTCCATCAGTCTAAACTGGATTCAATATTGGTTCATTAAGCACACTGAATATAGATATAGTGAGGCCTCTCATGAGTTACTTTTTTGTAACATATCCATAGGGTTTAGCAAGTCACTTTTTAAAGCAGGCATTCATAGGTTGTGAATAGATTCTATCACTAAATTTTCAGGGCACACCAGGTCTGGACAGAGACAAGTAATTCTTCCCTGTTTCAGGTGTTCTCTGGCACCCTACTTCTGCTGTAACTTCTGCAGCAAGGATAAAGCCATGTAGGTCCCAGTTTCTTAAAATCCTTCCTTGAGAAGTTGCACCTTGTGGTGGATACTTTGAGGCTTTTGTTTCATTCTGTGTGAGACAACTTCTCAAGCAAATAGGGCACAGATTCAGAAGAAATGTTCCTGAATTACAGATACTATAACCCTTGCAAATACCTGGTAATTAGAACTCTTTATGGAAAAGTGTTGTATATAAAATTATTGTCTAATCTCACCTATCCTACATATTGTGCAGTCAGTAGTTCTTTATATTTGAGACAACACTTGTACACACTCATTGCTTTCTCTAGACCAGACTGTTTCTTCTTTCTTTGAGTGGAGGTGGGCATGGTTCCTGCCTTGCCTTTTTCTTCAACAAGCTTCCATTTAGTAATCAGCTATCAAAAATAGGCTTCCCAAGCTTTGTATCCCAAGAGTACAGGGTTTATGAATGTATGTGTCCTGGTACAATGCAAGAAACGACCATGTGTTCTCTTTCCTTAGGCCTTTAATATTTAGGAAGGGTTAAGCTCCATATTGCTTTCAATTAACTTGCCAAAAATTGATTCCTCCGTTGTTCCTAGGAAGTGTCAATGGTGCTTATGAGTTAAGCTTTTTGCCTACATACTCATTTCTGTTGTTTTCTATTTGGACGAAGTTTTAACTTCCTGTGGATTTCAGATGATTGACCTAGAGAGAAAGCCGAGTCTGTGTGACAATATGGTCTTCAGTTACCACTGCCAACACAAATAAATGGCTTCTTTCTAGGTCTATCATAAGTAATCTGAGTGGGATTCAGATTTTTGATAGACTTTAAAAAAATCCCACACATGAAACAATACACTGTTCTAAAAGAAAATCAGATTTAAGGCAATAAAGCATTCTTTATCTTAGAGAATGTTTTTCTTTCCTAGTTTCAAAGTCAGACAAAAGAGAACATAGAATTGACCAGCTGAAATAGGGAAATTTGCAACTTCATGGTTTGATTGTAGATTGTGCACATCAAGATCTAGTCATATCTGTATTCTCATGTTTTATACAAAAGACTGGGAAGTGTGGAGAACAAGATTACAGGTAGATGAGTATTTGTTCATCGATGAAATACTGTGAAATTATTATTACATATTCCAAGTCAAGAGACTTGGAAAAAATACTAATTTTTCAAGTCTGGGGATGATGAAACTTAGTATAGGTTTAATTCTCTAGTGAGCCTGCAAAATCTATCCCTTTCTGAAGATTATTATACAAAAAAGCCAACATCTTTGTCAGAGGCTTCAAATCAGACATTAATTATATAAGACATATATAGACACTATTATATAAGCATTTAAAATAAATCATATTTTCTGAGCTGCCAAGCCACTGCAATGTGTGCTTGCTACCAACAGAAGTGTGAGAGTTCAGTAGTTCCAAAAATCAAGTTCTTCACTTTTAAATGCCCACAGATAGGTTAAAAGTGTTAATCTGTAGGTGCCTCACACCTTTAAAAATGTTTATTTGTGAAAGATCATATATGATTGTGCCTTAAAAAACATCATGTTATTAATATTAAAAATTAACTATAAAGCAACATATGTAACACTGTTTAGTTAATTTCCTGAGATATTTCAGTGCTTTACTTCCCTGCTTTGAGTGAAAATGAAAAGATGGAAATATTGATGAGTTAGGTGGTGTTAGTGGTGTTTCTTGTCTCCTATGTTCTTTGCTGTTGGATCCATGTACCTCAGCATTAAATTGCATATCCAGGTTGGTTATGTACAGCACAGATGTAATTTTTATTCCCTAATGACAAAACTGCATTTGCTTACTGCAAATTAGGTGCAGTTAACCCCTAATTGCTATCAATTCAAGACAAGGAAAGCCTAAATTATTCAAAAAATTACTGAGATGTCAACTGGGTCAGGACCTTTTTGCTGTTGTTCTATTGTGAAGATAGGAGAGTTCAAAGGAGAAGCAAGTGTAACTTGTTTGCAGAGACTGCTTACAATTTTGTCTTGAAAAAAAGGCCTAAAAAAGTTTACTTGGTGCTCAAAGACAAATATATTTGCATGGAGTACATTGGCACAACTGTTAAGAATGTGTTTTCTTCAGGAAACTTTAGCTCTGTAATGTTGTCAATAATACTAGAAGGTTGTTTCATCTGCCATGTAATGCAAGCAATGTAAGTGATACAATAAGTACTAGCTAGATGTCTAAACATTCTGAATAGAGTTGCATGTTTTATCATCTTATTGCCTTCTTTTTCATTGTGAAGATCTCCTTCAGTTGTCCTAGTAAGCACTTCAAGTTTGAGACTTTCTCTGTGAATTCTTACACTTCTTATTACTCCAGTGAGACTGACCCAAGGTTTCCATAGCCAGTTTTCTTTGTTTGAAGAAAAGTGTCCTAACAAAGTATGTACCACAAATGCATCATACTTAGTAGCTTTAAAATTCACTTCTCTTATGTTTAATAATAAATTATTTAATTTTTTAATCTCATTTTATTATCTAATTTTAAATTTAAATATTTAAAAGTAACTTCATAAGCCAAATTGCTGTCTTTTCTACTAACATTATGGCAGCAGCAGACATTTGTATTTGTATTATAGAATGTTTTTTGTAGTATTTGTATGCAAGAATGTAAGATTTTTTGAGAGACAGACACATAAAAACTATACTTACAGTTTTTTGAAGGGACAAATTATCTTTTAAATTGTATTACTTTGAAATTTTTGGCTTGGCCTTCTAGACAAGATTTGAGAGTTTTGAGAGTGCCCAAAGTTTGTCTTCTGAATGGATTAAGAGGCGATGATGATGACGAAGTTTCAAGGCCATATGAAAGTCCTCTGATTATAGATGTAACTCATGTAACTTCCTCATGAAACCTGGGATAAAGTTAAAGGTTTAATATGTACCACAGTTTCTTTGGTTGATGAGGACTAGGTAAGGGATCAATTAAGCAATCTGGACATCCACAAATCCATGGGTCCTGATGGAATGCACCCAAGGGTGCTGAGGGAGCTGGCAGAGGTCATTGCTAGGCCACTCGCTATCATCTTTGGTAAGTCGTGGGCAACAGGAGAGGTGCCTGAGGACTGGAGGAAAGCAAATGTCACTCCAGTCTACAAGAAGGGCAGGAAGGAGGACCCGGGTAACTATAGACCGGTCAGCCTCACCTCCACCCCTGGAAAGGTGATGGAACAACTTATCCTTGGCATCGTCTCTAGGCATATCAAGGGTAAGAGGCTCAATAGTTACAGTCAACATGGTTTTACCAAAAGGAAGTCTTGTTTGGCCAACCTAATAGCCTTCTATGAGGAGGTAACTAGGTGGACAGATGATGGTAGAGCAGTAGATGTGGTGTATCTTGATTTCGGTAAGACATTTGACACTGTCTCCCACAGCATCCTTGCAGCTAAACTGAGGAAGTGTAGTCTGGAGGATTGGGTAGTCAGGTGGATCAAGGACTGGTTGAAAGGAAGAAGTCAGAGAGTTGTGGTCAATGGGGCAGAGTCTGGTTGGAGGACTGTGACTAGTGGAGTGCCTCAGGGGTCGGTACTGGGACCGGTGTTGTTCAATATCTTCATCAACGACCTGGATGAGGGTACAGAATGTATCCTCAGCAAGTTTGCTGATAACACAAAGCTGGGAGGGGTGGCTGACACACCAGTGGGTTGTGCTGCCATTCAGCGAGACCTGGACAGGCTGGAGAGTCGGGCGGGGAGAAACTTAATGAAATACAACAAGGGCAAATGTGGAGTCTTGTGTCTGGGAAAGAACAACTCCATGTATCAGTATAGGTTGGGGTCTGACCTGCTGGAGAGCAGAGAAAGGGAAAGGGACCTGGGGGTCCTGGTGGACAGAAGGATGGCCATGAGCCAGCAATGTGCCCTTGTGGCCAAGAAGGCCAATGGCATCCTGGGGTGCATTAGAAAGGGGGTGGTTAGTAGGTCAAGAGAGGTTCTCCTCCCCCTCTATTCTGCCTTGGTGAGGCTGCATCCAGAGTCCTGTGTCCAGTTCTGGGCCCCTCAGTTCAAGAAGAGCAGGGAACTGCTTGAAAGAGTCCAGCGCAGAGCCACTAAGATGATGAAGGGAGTAGAACATCTCCCTTATGAGGAAAGGCTGAGGGAGCTGGGTCTCTTTAGCTTGGAGAAGAGGAGACTGAGGGGTGACCTAATAAATGTTTATAAGTATGTAAGGGGTGAGCATCAGGGGGATGGAGACAGACTCTTCTCAGTGATGTCCAGTGATAGGACAAGGGGGAACGGGTGCAAGTTGGAACATAGGAGGTTCTGGGTGAACATAAGGAAGAACTTTTTCATTGTAAGAGGGACAGAGCACTGGAACAGGCTGCCCAGAGAGGTTGTGGAGTCTCCTTCTCTGGAGACATTCAAAAGCCAACTGGATTCATTCCTGTGTGACCTGCTCTAGGTTGTTCTGCTCTGGCAGGGGTCTTAGACTAGATGATCTTTCAAGGCCCCTTCCAACTCCTAACATTCTACAATTCTGGGTGATTCTGTGATTTTGTGTGATTCTAAAATCACCATGCACCAGGAAGAGCAGTGAATGTATAAAAATTAGCATGAAAGCAGGCACTAATTTTCCAAATCTTTAGCAAATCAGCCATAGTTGTTTAGTTTTTGTAGATGCACACCAATAGTATGATTCCTCTGTGACTTATTTTATATATCTGCTGAAATTAGATGAAATTGCACTTATTTCTCTTCATTGATTTTAAAAGGAATCTAGAGTGACTAGCTCAGAAATAGGTGTCTATATTCAGTCAGATGAATCCTGTCCTTATGGTCTGAAATCGCCCTTAGAAAAATGATATCAAGTACATAGCGTAAAATGAAGCCTGACAATGTATATGAAGTAGTGTGTTGGAGGTATGGATTTCTTAGGGCCATATGAGCCCAGAGCACTGTGAAATGATCTGAATAGAATGATAGAAACTGTAACTTCCATATCCATATCTGCCAATACCTGAGATAAAACTAAGCAAGACCAAAGTCCAAGATAAAAGATGTATCTTAGGATTTGATTCCCTGAGAAAAATAAATCTAGTTCTTTAGTTACTTTTTTAATCTAAAACTTATTAACATGTATAATATTGGTTAACTCTCAGCTTGCTATGTTTAACAAAAATCTCTGTTGCAGGTTACTTAGTTATAGAAAATCCATCAAGTAAGTTGATTAAAGATTTTTATGTTGTGGTCATCAATGAGTCTCAATGTGTGGTTCCCTTCTTTATGTTTATTAGAAAAAAACTCGAAGCTGCGTATAAATCATAAAAGCATGACTAATTGCATGGTAACTGGAGAAATGCTTTCTCTCTCTCTGGGGTGAAGCCTGCATGTCTGTGTTTTAGCTTGGGAAGTAATACAGGGATATTTAGACTCCTCAGGGTTTAAAAAGCATGTCATTATGAGAATGAGGTCACTGCAATACTTTATATGTCTAAAATGTATAAAATGTTTTCTGTGCGACAAAGAAGTATTATGTTCTTTAGAACGCAATGATAACTTTACAAATTTCCGTTAATGTCAAAACCTCACCTTGGAATGTCATTACCTATTAAAAAAATCCTACCCTATAGTACGGTTAATATTAGGAACATTAAAAATTTGGTGAGGGGGAACAACAAGGAGAGAAAATGCTGCTATTCTAAGTGACTGAAAACAAACCAAATAAACATGCTGTAAGCAATTTACAATTTTCTGCCTAGAAGTATCGTTTGCTATGGAACTGAAAAATATTTAATAATAAACTGCATTTTAAGAATAAAAAGAATGAAAAAGAAACTCTGTATAAATTTCTAATTCTTCTGTCATTACTTTCAGGCCAATAAGCAAGAAATCCTTCTTACAGCATGTTGAAGAGCTTTGCACAAACAACAACCTAAAGTTTCAGGAAGAATTTTCGGTATGTTGCTAGCAGTTGTCACAACATCGCAGGACCTTCAGTTGTTTCATGTGTCACATTTCATGTCCATTTTAAGCAGGCAAGGCCATGAAGGACTCTGGCCTTGATAATCAATACCCAATTACCAGGTTGATTGTTTAGAAAGTAATATTACACCGGTTTGGATTCTGCAGTCTACACTGCAACCTGATCAGAATTATTCACGTAAGTGTCAGCAAAAGACGATCTTCTTTAGACTTTGATCTTTGCAAGAACACCATAATATTTGTGCTTTTACATATGTAGCAATGTATATGTAGTTTACCTGAAAAATTTATTTAGAAATGGTTTTCTAACATATATACTATATATTTAGCTGCTTTAAAATAAGTTCATTTTCCTGAGTGATGATGACCCCAAAAACACAGCTGACATTTATTCTCTGAAATGTTCAGATCCCAGTCATACTGCCATGGAACTCAGAAATGTTTTTCTTTCATAGGTTTCAGTGCAGAAAGTAAAAAGTTTGTGCGTGGTGTTTTTTGTTCCTCTACAACTAACACGTCATACTTGTCATGCTCTTGATAATAGCCTCCATGTGAGTAGCCCCCTTATGAGAGTACATGAAGACAGCAAGCCAGTCTCTTTCTGAAAAGAGACCAGCTTTCAAAATATACATTGCATATAAAAGAATGCATATATACTTTCAAAATTAAATCTCAAGTTTTCACTGTTTTCATTAACATTTTTATGGCTATTATATTTCTTTTCTCAACAATATCTTCTCATCTTGCTACTTCAGAATCTTTATCATCATCATTTTTAGTATAGTCATTTGCCCTCACAAAAATAATTTGTCAGTCTCCAGTGACTTTATTATTTTGGAGTTATAGATTTGCCATGAATTGCTTACCAGTCAGATTAACAAAAATGAAGACTCAACAATTGGCTTTTCTTCTGTTAGATTATAATATTTCAGTCTCTGAGGGAAAACCAACAGAAGTGTGAAAAGATTAATGGTATTTCCTACAGCTTTTTTTGTTATGGTCCTTGGGTAAAATTGGTCTGGATTTAATAATAAAAAGCACCATAAAATTCTCTGAGCAGTAAGTAAGGAGAAATTTTTTTCTGAAAGCAGAAGTGTTATTTCACTTGAACAAGCGTGGTTATAGTTATATTATGCATGACTGAATAGATGAAAAGTTTTACTAGCAATAAAATTTCCACATATTAACGTTTATCACTGGAAAGTTTTCAGTATTAGTTTCCTTAGGTGTGACCCACATTGGGTAAGCCTTACAGCATTGTAATGTCTTAAAACTTAAACAATAGCATTTTATCAAATCAAAATCTTCGCAATTGCTTCCAAATTTAGAGAAATACAAGTAACTGAGGCCTCATTCAACTAAATTATGTAGTCAACTTATAATCAACAGTTTTATATTACATTTGGACTTCCATTTTTTTTTCTCTTTGAGCTTCAGCTTCCATGTTTCAGAGTGCAGTGATATCTTCCCAGCTGACTTGTCCGAGGGCAGACAGAATTGCAGGGTAGGTCCAGTCCCTAACTGAGAGTATATCTATAGTATCTGTAGCACCTGTCTTATCTGATGAATAATAAGATTGGCAATGTGCTTGAAAGGCATCAGAAATGATAATGCACAGAAACAGACAATGCACACAACAAACAAGCAGACCTTGTGACCCGCATTGTTTCCATCCATACTCATCATTTTAGTTTCACATAAATGACTCAAGGCTCCTACAATGTCTGTAGGAGAGATGAGTTTGAGATATAAACCTATGGACCATTATATCTGAAGCACATAACTAAAAGCATGGTGCTGAGCTTCCTTGGGCTCTTTGGACATCTCTATCCTAGTAAATTCACTATGCCAGGAACTGGACATGAGAATATGATAATTTACACTAGTATATTTCCTGCCTTGAATTTTGACTGTTTCAGCTAACAGTCTTCCTGGATATTTACAATATATGTTTTGGTAGGTTTATGTTTAAAGTAGTCTAGGGATCATTTACAGTAGACAATTTGTAGACAAAAAGCCTGTTTTGAAGTTTTCTAGCATAAATGTGCCTCTTTCCACTTCACTTAGTCTTGTAATCCAGGGACATTCGTGGTGTCATCTAGTTTGCTAGATTGGTGAAACTGCTGTGAACAGAGATATCCAGGGTTCAATCTCGGTCCACATGTAAACATGGCCTGTCTGTACACATGATGAGAAGAGAAACTGGACCTCAGAATGGATCTAGATCCATGTCTTGTCAAAAAAGACAAGTTTAAAGAAACTGTAGGGAGCCACAGTAAGTGATGATGAGCACCACCAGCTGATACTCAAACTTCCAGCTTTCCAGATGGTTCACACATCTCTCAATACCTTCGGGAAATAAAGTTTTTCTAGTAACTGGCACATTACTGAAATAGAAATATTTCTATAAGTGTTTTATAATAAGTTCTGTTCATGAATAAAAAAGTGAAAGACCTCTGAATGTCACCACAGTACCATAAAAGTATTACAGTAAACAGAGTGCAAATTAATTATTTAAAAGTTTTATGAGTTTTTAAAGAAATACAGTTTTTGTGACAAATTGTTATTGAATCTGGGAATCCAAATAGTCTTTTCCCAATTCTGAAAATAATAATTTAGACTGAAATCCATACTGATGCATAGAACTGGTACGAGGCTTTTGAGTATTTGTTCAGATATGGAAGCATGATTGCAAAAATAATCTACTTCTCTATTTCCTCTCTACTACAAAGTACAGTACAACAGTGTTACTTTTATACTAGTTAACTGGCAAATGAAGACTCAGAGGAGTGAGTCAAATGAGGCAGGTTAAAGTTCACATGACATGCACATGATGTGGGATCCTATGGCCCATGACACCTGCAAAATGCCATAGACATTTCATCTATGTTCTTCCTTCCTGCAATATTCAATGACAGGATTTTTGTGGGAGAGTTTCAGCTTTCTGAATGATAGGATTCTTAACATTTCCTCCCTTAGCTGTATTTTATTGTTCTTATCAAATCCTGACAGGAATGCAGAGAAGTCACTCTACCGTGCCTGAGATGAGGGATCTTTCTTCAGGTTCAGTTATAGGATTGGAGCTTTACTTCTCTAAGGGATTATTGAGGCAAAAGACAGAGGCAACTGAATAGGTAAAAGAAATGTGTCTTGAGTATGGCAGAGGTTGATTCAAAGACAGGGTTTTAAAATAATTGGTGCCTTTAAAGATATTTTTCAACAGTATATTACAGTCCTTTATTTAGTGCTGTGTCTCTGTGTCCGTTAATGGTAGGAAGCTGAATCAGGGGAGGTTTAGGTTAGATATCAGGAAAAGGTTTTTCACCCAGAGGGTGGTTGAGCACTGGAACAGGCTCCCCAAGGCAGTGGTTACAGCACCAAGCCTGCCTGAGTTCAAGAAAGCATTTGGTTGATGCTCTCAAGCACATGGTGTGACTCTTGGGGTCTTGGAGTTGGACTTGATAATCCTGACGGGTCCCTTCCAACTCAGCATGTTCTATGATTCTATGATTCTATATTAAATAAATAAATGTAAAGTCAGCTGTTCATTATAAGATTATTTTAAGTCAGAAACTTTCTTTAGAAGGGGCATAATCATAGACTTTCATCCCTAGGAAACAGAGATATTTAGAGAGATTTTGAAGGGCATGGATGGGATCTAGTCCTTTGTTCATTTTCCAAAGGAGATGAGCATTCAGTTGTTCTCTGCAATTCTTCCCCTAATTCTTTCCCCAAGGAAATAAGTGTCAAAGCTAGAAGAGAAGTCAGGTCTCTTGTCTGAAAGTCCTTTGCTTTCATTGTGAAAACGTCTCGCCCCCCTCTTGTTCAGAATCTCCTGCAGTTATATTATCGAGGATATAATTAGAGAAGTGAAATAGTGCTCATGCTTCAGGCCATAGGATTTTTTTCAGATGGTGACAATCAAAGTCCTCATGGGATAGCATGTATATAATACAGTTCAAGGGTTTTGAGCTCTCTTTTATATGTCAGACATTATCCATTGTACAAAATAGGATATCAGATTGGATGAATTATTGACTTGGTTTGTTATATCAGTTTTTAAATTATCCCATTTTGCTAATGCTCATATTGAATTATTCTTAATACCTGAACCCATCAAATAAAGCTGACAAAATATTTGAATTAGCAATGAAAGAAAAACACTGGAATAAAAAACACTCCTGTTTCTTTTCCATTTTCCATTACCTCTTTCATTTATTTATTTATGTATTTGTTTATAGTTGCACATTAAATTCTGTTTATAGAAGAAAAACTGTCTCAAATATCTGGGCAAAAGAGCACTTGAAAATAGTTAACATTGAATCTGGTAGTAGGGCTATCTGCCCCACCTTTGGAAGTAGCCTGTGCAGAGAGGAATTGTTAACATTAAAAGAAAAATTTGAAGGAATTACTCAGCACAAGTGGCAAAATTTTGTATTGTGGTCATTCAAAGCAATAGGTATATCTCTTTGATTCTTAGCTAGATGTTGATATAATCTTGCTTATAACATTTGTTATATGAGAATATAAGGGAAAATTTATTACAGTTAATGTATTTATTATCTTAGAAATTCTGACCAAATTCTAGCTTTTTTGACTTTTCTATTCTCTTAACACCATTACGAGATCACCATATTAATATTTTCTGCTTTAACAAGTTATGAAGTTGTGTCCACTCTTTTACTCAGCTTTTTAAATTATACCTATTTATGTACACAAACACCCCCATCAAATAAGTTCCTGAATGATTCATCCATCTCTGCCCTTCAGTAATAGAACTAATGACCAGTTACGAAACTGCAGTACAGCCCAAAATAACTCTTCCCACCCCTTTCACAGTCCCGTGAACAATAGCTAATTGCCAGTTGTCTCAACTTAATTAAATTCTCATCAGTTCTCATGCTGTGGCAAGAACTCTCCCAAGCTACAGGAGTCAGGAAAAGGCATTATTCAAGAGTACGGCTGAGCCAGTAGGGCATGGTAACCAAGCGTGTGACTTCATGAAAAGACAGAAAAGAACTACAAAAAGTGATGGGCTGACTTTATCCAGACTTGTAAAGGTGAAAGTTCATGTAAGCTTTAATTGTTCAACATGACAGCATTGTCTGCAGTGCTGCATCGGACGGTGCTGGTGTAACTGTGGTTGACAGTGAGGTGGAATGCTGTGTAATGCTTCCAGCTGTTCTTAGAAATGCGTTCTGTTCAGAATTAAAGAATTCTTCCTCTTACTGGATGATTAGTGTCATTTCTTATATTCAGTGAAGGTGAAATGCAAAGCTTTGCCAACATACATTCATTCCTCTACAGGAACTTCCTAAGTTTCTGGAAGACCTTGCTTCAACTGATGCTGATCTGCCTTGGAACAAGTCTAAGAATCGTTTCCCAAATATAAAGCCATGTATGTGTGTTTACTGATCAACTTCTCTGTTTTGCTCTCTGTCTTTGATAATGCAGCCTATATTTGGAATGCAACTGTACTTTTGCTTGATCTGCCTTTGAAAGAGCAGTACAATCATGTCCACATTATGAAATAATTTTCTGTCAAGTAATCTGTCTTTTCCTTGTGTTTTTTTAAAGACAGTTTTATTTGAAAGTAGCTTTCAACTTGCTCTCACAAGCTTTAATATGCAGGTGCAAGAAACTGTAGCCTCAGTAGTTTCTTAGCTTTGTAATTCAAGCCATGTAGCAAACTCTTTAACATTCTTCCTTGGTTTTTTTCCCTTTAGTGAGAAGTAATTTTTAAAAACATATAAAATCCACACGTTTGTGCATTCAGCTACCTCAGGAGCCAGGGTATGCTTTCTTGTGTATATGTGTACATGTGCTCCAAAGGTTCCACAGAAGATCAGTGACTGTATGATAACTTATAAGCCAAGGCTAGATTTTATCACAGAACACAGGAGTCTGTCTCTCTGTACTCAACACTGCTTCATTTTTCAGTTAATAAGACAAGAAATGTCATTATTATTTTAGGCATTAGCTGTGATGTGAGATGGGGAGCATGGCATTCCTTGGTTAATAATGCTACATTCTGTGCTATTAACTTTTCAGAGCAGCTGTTCCTGCTATCTACTGCCTTATTCAAGGCATACTCTAAGTTACAGTCACTAAAAATTGATATTCATGACACACAATGAAATGTAAACAGATGAGTTTCATAAATCTTTAACTCTGTATTCTAATTTTTTTACTAAGTTGAGGACCAAACATCAAAATTTGGAATGCTTGGTTTCAGCATTTACTTATTCACAAGTGACATCTTTCCTGGTTTTTGTCATTTCTGCATACACACTGTGGGCTCAAATTTGAAACCCTCAATATTTTGGGTTTGTTTTCTGCAATAATGAGCTTACCTTATGTAAAAGTATATAAAAGTGCCAGGACCTGGCTCGGATCTGTGACCTGAGCACCAAGTATATGGGGAAGATGGTCAGACCCCTGACCCTGCTGTCTGATTCACATGGAGGTTGTGTGTAGTATAACAACATGGCTTAAAGTACATGGGTTACCTTTAGGCAGGGGACCGTCCCATACATACATCAGATTGGAGGTTTTGGCACATTCACCATTTTAATTAAAAAGTATTATATTAAAATATGTCTGGAACATTAAAGGATGACTATACAGTAATGGAAATTGGTTAAATTCCTTTAGTAATTAGTGTTCTACTATGTAAAGTATTGTTAGATTAACAACTATAACAGTATTTTTTATTTCTTAACACTACAGGAACACTTGTTACATGCGTCTATGTTTTTTGAGTGAATTTTTTAGTTAACTAGACTTTGTTTCCATGATAGACAATAACAACAGAGTAAAGCTGATGTCTGATGCTGGTATTCCTGGATCTGACTACATTAATGCCAGCTACATGTCTGTAAGTAGAAAGTCTCTCACATTCTTACTATATGTGTTTTCTGGTAGAGGAGAGAGTCAAAAAATAATTTGCAAGAAGAACAGGATTCTAATTTTTCTTTCATTCACTACAGCTACTGTTGCCGTGGCACTGTTCAAGTGACTCCTGTGGCATTGAACATGATTAGTTAAAAATATAAATTATCCCATTTTTATTGCTAAGCAATGATTATCAGTAACAATCAAAACTGTGTCAACAAATTACTTTCTATAAATTATCTTACACAATTATCATTAAAGACAATAGTGAAACTCCCATTGAGATCAGTTGTTTAGACAGGTATTATCTGGTCTCTTGGTTCAAGAGTTGGAGCTATTGTATATGAACAGGACAATGTAAAGATAACTGAACTGAAAAGTTTCATAGAAATGGGTGATAATTTTGATGAGTGGGATTGGTATGTCCCTTATTATTTTGTTAAAATTATGATGGAGGAAAATCAAATAGGCTTCTTGAAGAAAAAAATAATATATTTCACATCCCCAGTTTTCTTCCTACATCTTCTATTTTATAATTGTGTTCCCAGGAAATTCTTCACCTGTATTTTGATCTCATTTTTGTCCTGTGAAGCTCAAAGTATGACTTAGAATTATGCATTTAATTTGTTATAGCAGTGCCTGGTGGTCTTGCATGAAGCCAAGACCTGATTTGTACTAAGTACTATTCAAACACATAGCAAGACATGCAGACTCTAGTCTAAACAGATGACAAGCAGAAAGAGTTATTTCCAGGTAACTAAGAGGCATTCACAGAGACTAAGCAATAGAGCTGAGAGCATCTTCCTCTTTCATTAGCAAAAGCTATTTATTCCCTTTTTATGGAATGTCCTAGTTCTGACAGCTAGCAGGTAGGAAGAGCCATGCCACGTTGTTCCTTGACAGTGGGACTATGCACAGAACCACTGAGGAGACCAGACAGCTTGGAGCTTGACCTAGACTTTACCCTTCCTGTCACTAGATGACATGCCAAGACTTAGGCAGGGAACACTAACAGCAACTTTCAAAAGCTGCAGCAAATCCAGCTGTGGAGTGTTCCCTACTGAGATTTTGCATGTCTTTACTGCATACAGGCAACTCACTTTAAGTCAGCGTTCACCAGTGAATAGACAACTGTAATGTTACCATTTCTCAGGGCTAAAGCTTTGCCCTTTATGTGCTCTCACTTTCCATGTTTGTGGATGTGTAAATATATAAACGCATATAGCCATAAATAGGAGATGTGCATGTGTGCGTATTTACATATTTATCTAGGTGTATATGCATATGCATACATATAAGGAGAAGGAAAGAGAGGTCTTGTATATAGTTTTAACAAAGGGGAACTTGGTTGCTGCTTTTATTTTCATTGGTTAAGCAAGAAAAATTCAGTAACTGAACTGTGCTTTGCACCCCTGAATTATAGTTTCACACCTCAGTCTTAAACTAGGGAGGATTAACATAATTTCTCACTGCCACCTGTTCTGTATATTATAGGTGGAGTAAGTAACAGGCAGTTGTGAATTATAGGGCTATAATTCCAAAAAGGAGCTTTGGTGGTGCTATAAACCACTGTGTCAGTTGTTTTGAACTATAAGCAGAACTCTGTGATATTATAGACTGCTAGCTCTACAGCAAAAATTTATTGCTATTATTGCTATTGTTGTTACTTTAGACTTTCTGTAGTACTTAAGGGTTCCTGTAGGGTAACACTTGGTTTCTCTGGGGAAACAGACCCATGAGAAACCACACACTAACAACATTTACAAAGATTTTTTTTCAACAAAGACTAATATGAAGACTTACATATTTTAAAACGGGAATTACTGACCTGAGATCCCTGTAATTTCTCTGATACATGCATTTCTGTTAGGATAGCACTTCCCAAACTTTATTAGAGCATTGATTCATAAATGGTCTACACAGTGGAAAAAATGTCATTACTTCCTTAGGTTTCCAAGGCCATCTGCCATGTAATGATTAGCCAGGTCTAAACCAATTCGTTTAGTATGTCTGACAAAGTTCTAGCCTTAGGTATGATAGCTACAGGCACAAATGAGTCACATACAAAATATTTTTTCCTTGACAACCATCATGTATTAAATACTTTCTTTTTTTTAGGGTTATTTATGTCCAAATGAGTTTATTGCAACTCAGGGACCATTACCAGGAACAGTGGGTGATTTCTGGAGAATGGTGTGGGAGACAAGAGCAAAAACACTTGTGATGCTCACACAATGTTTTGAAAAAGGACGGGTAAGTTACCAGTGTACCAATTAACACCATTTGATATAGTTGGAAACTCTGTATGTAGTTTCTGTCAAGATTATAATATGATCATTGTTAATTAGTAATCATCTCCCTGCAGATAAGATGTCATCAGTACTGGCCAGAAGATAATAAACCAGTTACAGTGTTTGGGGATATAGTGATTACTAAATTGATGGAAGATATTCAAATAGACTGGACCATCAGAGATCTAAAAATTGAAAGGGTAAGACAGAACTGGAAGATGATTTAATAAAATCCATCCAACACCTCAAAGAACATCAGATGTGCTCCATCCCATCCGTCCCTTAGTATTATTCTTTTCCTCTTTTAATGCATATACATTATACTGCCTGGTTTTCCTGCATTTTGTTTTCATTCCTGCTTTGTTGGGTTTTTTCCCTGGGAATTTTCTCGTTTCTACCACAAAGTGCTCAGATATGTGGCTGACACGTTATGAAGGGCCTATCAAGGTTACCGAACCTCTGGTCTGGTGGGAGGTGAAGTTTCTATTTGGACACCTCAGTTGTCTCTTCTAGAAAGGAGTAATCCTAAACACTCTGGGATGAGACAAATCCCTTTGAATGTATCCTTCTCAGATTAAAGGGCAAGATTCTCTGGTGCAGCACAGCTGTTTTTCATTGTACCACCAGCCATACTGCCCTCCACCTCCAGGAGATTCATCCAGTATAAATGAGAATCATCAGTATTACTCCCACTCTTTGTGCTGGGAAAGGGGATGAGGGATACAGCAGAGATATTCATCTTTGTCATGATCTACAACTATAGTTTCCACTCTTTGGAAGAATTAGCACCCAGCAATAAGTCAGACCAGCAGGTAAGCTCAGTAAGCAATCTGAGCATAATGACCCAAGATGAAGTCAGCCTTCTTTTGCACTCCCAACATTGATTCATGTTGCATGCAGTGCAGCCAGATCCTAGGACCTGAACTCAGCTATCCAAATACATGCATTACCGTCCTGTGATGTGTGCATGTGACAAAAGGAACACAGCTGTTAGAGGATTGTCTCAGTGGTCACCCCGTATGGATAGTTGTGCACATAGTACAGGTCAATTCAACATTTTTAAATGACTGAGAGAAGATAAATTTTCAACTAAAATAAGACATAGAGTAAACAAGACTGGAAAAAAGACTATTTAGAGTAAAATTTCATGCTAGCAAAATGCAAAGTCACCTGTGTTAACCAGGGTGAGAATGAAAAGAAAACATAACCTGAATTGACTAAGTGATCCATCGTAGCTAAACTATCCTGCACAAGAAGTTATGTCCTTTATAAGCATGTCATTAAGTGTGCCATATTGCTGGCTTTAAGATTGTACTTCATCTTTCATTCACAAATGGATGGATTCTTGATGATCTTCCAGTGAAGGTAAAAAGCATATGTGAGAGAAATAATTCACAATCATTGCCGTATTGTATCCAAAGTCACTTCCTTGTTGTTTTTATGCTGATCAGTTTTAAAATACAGACCCAAAGTAGTTGCTACACATAATTGTTTCCAGTTGTTCAGTGTTTCTTGCAATATGAAAAGAGCAAGTAGTTGGTTCAAAATAAATTTTTAAAAAGGAAATGTTTCATTGCACAATGGTTGATTAAGCTGTGGTACTCCTTGCTGCAAGATATTGTGAATGCTAAAAACTTACTGGGCTTCATAAAATCTGGAGAAATCAGTCGAAGAAAATCCTGACAAGTATTATTAATTTTTGAGATACCGTCTCTGAATGAGGCAGTTCACAAGTCACAAACTATCCAGAATGGAAAGGATATCCTATGGAACTATAGATACGTTGTTATCAATTTTATAATTTTCCCTAAGATTTTTCCTTGACTACAGTTGGAAACAAGATATTGCTCTAGACAGACCTTTGGCATGATCCTCTGCTTTAATTCTTATGTCCTTCATAACGAATTTAGATATCAGATCATAACCTGTTCTTTTCTTTGAGTTACTATTGCTGCTGCTCTTATTGAAAGGGCATCAAACACTTCGAAAATATATTTGTGTTTACCAACATATATGTGTTTGTCTTGCCTACATTAGATCAGTCTTAGAATGGTTGCTTTTCCATAAATAAATTTGTCAGGCCAGTTCACTAAACTTCTAAACAAGCTATAGGAACTTCAACCTGTTAGCTACAAATTACATTGATATTGTGACTGAAGTCAAATGGAGAGTGACTGCTGAAATCATTAATACTTCCTGAAAGATGGACTTGATGCCATCTGTCAAAAAACCTGCCTCAAGATCTGTGCACAAGTTATCCCTTGATACAAGTGCTTCTTATAATCATTATGCTATTATGCCTTTCTTTTTTACATGAAATTGCTGAGAACTTTACATGTAACTTACTGGTTCTTCTGTCACATTTCTTCTGCAAAAGCTGCCTTATTTTATATTTTTCAGCATGGAGACTGCATGATGGTGCGGCAGTGCAACTTTACTTCTTGGCCAGAACATGGAGTCCCTGAAACTACTGCACCGATTATCCATTTTGTAAAACTTATCCGTGCAAATCGAGCACGTGATAATACACCGATGGTGGTTCACTGCAGGTAAGCATATTCACTGAATCATTATTAGTATCTTATCATTATTATTTAGTATCTTATAATTTCAAGTGCATATTAATGCTCAGTGAAGTTGCCAGAAGAACAATGAAAACTGAGTGCACAGGTATGGTTCTAGTATGGACAGCAGTGAAGGTTTCTCTAGCAGTGCTCCTTAGTCCTTTCTAGGAGGTAATATGGCAAAGTGTGTCTGTTCTTTCATTCCTGGAAATCCCATTGAGGTGATGTCAGTGAAATAGCTATTTCAACAATTACCATAAGGTACTGCTGGACTTATTTCAATTTTCCTCTTTATGGTGAGAAGAGGAATAGCAACTGACATGTTAGTTGTAATTACTTCTATTATAATCATAGCTCTTCTTAAGAAATAGTTATTAAAAAATTATTTAAAATGTACCTCATGTATCAAGAGGAAGAAACTTTTTGGGGACCACAGAGAATGACAAATAGGAATAAGGGTTTTCATATGCCAGATTTCAAGCTTGGATGCCTGTAAACAGCTAAAATGTATGTTTAGGCTCTTAAATGGTCCGGTGGTTAGAGGTGTTCAGCTGTCATAGTTCCCATTGATTTTATACTCAACACTCTTAAACAACTACTTCAAAGAGTAAGTGTGTGGGGAAGGCTAAGTCTTCAGGAAGGTGTTGAGTGTGTCTGCATTTTATATGCAGGTCATTGTTCCCACCAAATGAGTGACACACTCCAGAATAGTGATCTGAATTCAGAGGTCTGAGATTGATTCTTTGCCTCATCCTCACTCACTCTGAGTCCGGAAATATGTGGAAGGAAAAGCTCTATTTGGTGCCACAAATTTCCTCCCTAGCTGTCCAGTTATCATGCATGAGAGTTCTTTTTATTTGTCTTCAGTGTCCTACGGGTGCCACACACAATGAGTGATAAAGGTTCATTTTATTTGATATCGTGGTTGTTGACAGTCTGACATTTCCCTCTACTGCAAGGGCCAGAGAGACTGTTACAGGGGAGAACTGCACAGTCTTTATGTTTTGAGGACACTTACATGCTATGGGGCCCCTCTGCAATGAATCCTATCCCCTTTTCACAGCACAGATATGTAAAGGACCCAACATCAGCCAGATACTCCACCTGTGCTCAAATTCCCTGTGTTATAAAACAGCAGTATGTGTTCTTTTATCCAGAAAACTCATTCATTACTTTCTGCTCATTAGATCTTGCAGGTTCAATAGAGTTTTGCTATACATATCACAATTGCACCAATTGCATAGCAGTTTTGAGAAAATCCTGTTCATTTTCAAACCTTGAAATAAAACACTAGCTACCAGTGTTTCTTGCACACCCACCCTCCTTTTAAGAGTATTCCCTTTTAAATTTTTTGCTAGATCCCATGTTGTTTTGTCTCAAATACCAAAAGCATCACAGAATCCAGGTGTGATTCCACAAAATCTTCTGATTTTTCATTATTCTTTTTTTTTTTAATTAGTGAGCCCTAGAAAATTCACAGAAAAGCTCTAGGTTCATTTTTCCAATCATACAGGTTTGGTTTAGTTATATGGGCTGGCAGCGTGCACTTGTAGCTCGAAAAGCCAACAGTATCCTGGGCTGTATCAAACAAAATGTGACCAGCAGGTCAAGGGAGGTGATTCTCCCCCTCTGCTCTACTCTCGTGAGACCCTACCTGAAGTATTGTGTCCAGTTCTGGAGTCCTCAACGCAAGAAGGACATGGAGCTATTGGAACAAGTCCAAAGGGGGGCCACAAAGATGATCACGGAGCTAGAGCACCTCTCCTACGAAGACAGGCTGGGAGAGTTGGGGTTGTTCAGCCTGGAGAAGGCTCTGGGGAGACCTCATAGTAGCTTTCCAGTACCTGAAGGGGGCCTACAGGAAAGCTGGAGAGAGACTTTTTATGAGGGCATGTAGTGATAGGATAAGAGGAAATAGGTTCAAACTAAAGGAAGGTAGATTTAGATTGGATATTAGCAAGAAATTCTTTACTGTGAGGGTGATAAAACACTGGAATGGGTTATCCAGGAAGGTTATGGATGGTCCCTCCCTGGCAGTGTCCAAAGGCCATGTTGGATGGGGCTTTGAGCAACCTGGTCTAGTGGGAGATGTCCCTGGTCATGGCAAAGGGGTTGGAACTCGATGATCTTTGAGGTCACTTCCAACCCAAACCATTCTATGATTCTATTGTCTCATTTGTCAAGTGCAACCCCTTGTGAAATCAAAATCAGAACATGGCTCAAATCTGGATTTCATTTGATCCCATTCAACAAGCATGCACACACACACAACTAAACACTGGAAAAGATTTATTTTTTTGTCCTGAAGTTTTCTTTTCACAATAAACTTAATTTAACCAGAATATTCTAAGTATTTTATACTAAAAAAAAATGAACATAAAATCTTTATTTTATCTTGTGTATTATGATTGCAGTGCTGGTGTTGGAAGGACAGGTGTTTATATTGCACTTGACCATTTAACTCAACATGTAAATGACCATGATTTTGTGGATATCTATGGACTCGTAGCTGAGTTAAGAAGTGAGAGGATGTGCATGGTACAGAATCTGGTAAGATTTATATATTTATCTATTCTGTTTTCCTGATGTTAAACATCAAGATTGTATGTGATCAGCACAGAGGATATGAAGAGAGGAGCAATTCCTTCCCAAAACTCAGTTTAGAGATCCCTCAGTCAATCTGTCTGTAACATTTATGAGTAAAATAGATAAAAACTAGTTGCTCTCAGACCTGGTTTTTGCTTGATTATGGTTTCAAAATAGCTTCCTTTTACCAACAGAGTCACTCACTGTAGCCAGTGGGCACAGAATGGCCACATCCGTGCAATTAAATACCTCTGCAGTTACCACACTCTTCACAAGCTGCATCCAAGTTCTCTACAGACCCATAGTCTGCAGTAACTCCTGAAACACACCTGGAAATTATTTGAAATAGTGCTGGTTCATGTGGATCAAAACTATGTGAGGGACTATCCAAACAATCTGAAGTAGTTTGGATGATCAAGTTCCACCAGCTGGCCATATACCCAGACACTGTTTAATTCCCTAGTGTAGCTATAATTTCAATATCCTGGTACTCTGCCTGGTGGCCTGTACATTACCAAGGCCTGACCTACAGGCAAAGTGCATAACCAAATCTTTTTTATTCTTTCTCCTACTTCCAATCATGAAAAGACTTTCAGATAATTAAGAATGTCATTAATTCTAACTGAGAAAATAACTTGTCACACATACATTCCCCAGGTATCCTGCTCTTCACTCTCCCCTGGCAAACCAAGAAAGATTTTCATTGCTACATGCTCACAAGTAGCTGTATGAATGCAAGAGATTATGGAGCCTTCTGAGCCTGTCTTCTGAATTGGAATAACCTATCTGAACTCCATTGAAACTTAAGACCTTCATTCTAAAAATCCATATTTGTCCAGTGGATCTGTTACTGTTTATCATCTTGCTAAGTCAAGTACAAAGGCTAGTTTGAAGTATTGCCATGCTATTGCTTCAGTAAGCAAGCTATTGAAAAGCATACTGGTACTGTGTACTTCAGGGGCCTGTGAAAGTCTGTTTTAATTACCCATGGCTTTCGAGCTGTGACCCTAAAACATTTCCATGTAAGAAAATTTCTCTTACAAATCTGAGACATTTGAATTGAATATTGCTGGCAGTGCGAAACAAAACAGCAATTATTGAGAAAAATTACACTGATGTATTCACCCGTGCAAAAGTCAAGGAAGTTAAAGTTATTTTGGTCATCTCCATCTGTGATGTTCAAAACCCATCTGGACAAGGTCCTGGTCAATGTGCTTTAGCTGATCCAGCTTGAGCAGAGTTGCACTAGGTGATTTCAAGAGGTCCCTTCCAACATAAAAGAATGTGTGATACTGTGATCTGGCTCATTTTCTGCATCTACATATAGAGTACTTCTGCGTGAAGATATACTTATTCCATTTATTTTTTTTCATTTGTTTTCCTTCTTTTATTTCATTCTTTATTTCATTCTTACATTGACATTATCCACAGTTACTTTATATCCTTGGAAGTGTCAGATTAACTTTAGTTACCTGCTCTTTGCATTATAGTCTGTAAAAAATTATTCTACAGTCTAAGTATCCCTAAAAATAATGTGTTCTTTTGCTCTTAGCCATAGTGCATTCGCCTAGAACATGTAGATTTACTTGAACTTTTGCATTTGAGTGCACCCTGCTGGTTTTCTCTATGCTACAAAGAGAAAATATTTCTTATCTAAATACTATATTTGTGTGGTTCAGTTTCTTCAGTCTGAATCTAGTGGCAAAAGGTAATCAAACAAATTTTTATAGAAGGAACCTTTACACAAAATTGTGGAACAGCCTATTAGCCTCAGTTACAATTAACCTAATTTAATGTATTTTACTGGGCATAAGAATTAAGATGTTTTGACAAAAATTAGCACATTATGCATCATAATGGATTAAATCAGATCAGACATACATGATATAATTGAATTATTGAGATTGTTGAGTTAAGCTGCAGTTACGCCAAGAACATCTAAATGTATAAAAAATTAAGAAGTTTTTTGGTATTAGAAGTATGTTTTTCTTCTTATCAAACATCTTTAAATTCACATCCTACAGGCACAATATATATTTTTGCATCAATGTGTATTGGATCTGTTGACAAGTAAAGGAAGCAGTCAGCCCATATGTTTTGTAAATTATTCAGCACTGCAAAAGATGGACTCTCTGGATGCCATGGAAGGTAAAGAGATACAGATTGTCTCAAATATTACTTTTTCATAGCAAGTGCCTTGACTTGTCCAGACTAAGAAGCAGAAACAAATACTTTGACATGCATTTTTTGGCTTCAGAAGTGTATTTTTCTAGCATTTCACTGCCTTTTAGTCTCCCCCTTGGTAACAGTCATTATTCAAAATTTCACTACAAGTTCTTTTAAATTCAGCCAAAACAGTTATCTGCCATTAGTTGTTACTTGTTTACAAGGTAGGTTAATGTAATGTATCTGTTTCTTTTGTAGGTGATGTGGAGCTTGAATGGGAAGAAACTACTATGTAAATATTAAGACTAAATATTAAAGATATTGGGATTTTGAAAGTCAAAGTCATATTTTTCTAAACACAGGGGCCAAAGTGAATTCCCCTATTTTGATAATTATAACAAACACAGACGATTGAAACATGTTTTCTTCTATCAATGTGCCTTCATAAATATGTTAAAGTATTTTATTTGGATCACTGAGCAATAATGATTTGGAGTACTTCGGTATAGACTGCACTTCTGGTGTTATATGAATACTGAATTCAGTATGTATTTAAATAGAAAGTGTGCTTGAACATACTCCTTTTTTTTCCAGTTATCTTTGTAATAGAAAAAAAATGAGCCAAATATGATGTAAAAAATTCATATTCCTGTTGAACTTATTTTGGTGTGAAGTTGCTGTGTTATTTGTGTTTTGGTTTTAAGTAAAATCTACAGTTCCTTGAATCATTCTTGCTAGATTGATTTCAATGTTGTCAGCTCTTGCAGATTAATTCCAATACCATCCCAATGATCTTTACCTAACTGTATGTTCTGTTGTTTTGAATATTTTTTTATGAGTATCAGCTCCTGATCCTGAACAGCTGAAGAGTCACCTTCTGACATGGGGAGGATTATTCAGCTTTTACACGGCACACAGTAGCTCTTCAGGGACACTTGGGGCTATTTAAACTATCTTATAATCAGCAGGTTGTTTTTTTAAGCATACAATGGTGATTGCATATGTTCAGTGCTGAAGAAAGTATTTTACATTCCTGTTACTTTATCAAGCAGATAAAACAAAGTAAAACTATAATTTTTTATATATTACAGTGCACATTATGTTGAATTGAGTAATAAAATGTTTATAATACATTCACATTTCTTGAATATAAGCTTGTTCAGTATTTTGAAAGGCTACCTAAAATTTAATAACACTATATTTTATAACACAGACTTGTCGAGTAAAAAAGTTGTTGCTCCTTCTTCAAGTTTGGCAAATCACTGTAGACACTAAAAAGTATGGGAACTAGTATTTGGAGATTTAAAAAAAGAAAACATCTTCCACTCCCACTGATTATCATTGGAAATAGATCTGAAACAGGAATGAGAGGAAGCAGGAAGCTCTTTTCTGAGGAGCAAAGCAAAAACTGGTAGAGTAGGAAGACTGTAGATATAATTAAACTGTGTGCTCTGGTTTTACACAGAAGTGACAGTATTCAATTGATATTATTGAGAAGAAGAGTTGCTTGCTATGTTTTTCTTTGTGTAAAGAAATGCATAATTCTGAATAATACTAAAGCTATGACTTTAATCCGAGGTGCAAAACATAATAGCAAAGAGACTTTGGAGTTGCCATTTTATGTTCTGTTTAGACAGAAGAAATCCATAACCTTGTTGAAGCATCAAGCTCAGGGAAGTCAGGCAAACCTCCTCAGAAACTTGAAAGATGTATGCATGTGGATGTGTTTGTGTGCACACACTTTGAGCAGAATAGTAAATGAACAAAACTTTCCATTTCTTAACTCTAGCTACCAGACAGAACATGCTATGCAGTGTGTAACCTGATAATTTTTCATACGTAAATGATAATAGGTGTTTGATGTCTTTTTAGAAGTTGGCAAGGGTGGTGTAGGGCACCCTTTGTAATTTAGCAGTAACTGCCAAATACCTAAAATAAAAATCAAAAGACAGTGCTTAATGAGGTGGAAATGGTCTATGGAGATACTTTGGTCAATATGTCTTTCAGGAAGACCTATGGTATTGTAAATATCACCTGTCAAGCTAGAAAGAAAACAATGTCTTTTAAAGCTGGATAGAGGGAGAGAAAGGTGATGTCCACAGCTGTTCAAGTCTCTGGCAAAGCATTTGGTACAGCTCTAGTTTCATTTGGTTCCTATGAAACATGTGTTCTTCATTTATTATACATATACTTTAAAGTATTCTGACAAATCGCTTATAAGGACTTACAGATGTTTTTCATAATTTGTATTTTTACTTGGTAGGAGTACATGCAGCTCTGTGGTAAATTTATGTTGTAGAGTCATAATCTTGTATAATCTTATATCCACAATTTTGAAATATTTGTAAGTTCCTCTTTTGATTGGAGGAAAAATCTAAGAAGCCTTACGTAACTTACAGGTAAACTCCAGAAGTTCTAAATGTGTTTAACTGTTTTCTGTCTTATAAAATGCTTAACAACAAAGGCTCCTACATCTTCCTTTAGGCCACCCACCTGCAGTCAAACTCTACATTCAGTAGCATATTTATCTGACAACTTAAAAAGTTGTTCTAAAAACTTAGAAAGTGTGACTCTTTTCAGTAGAGACAAAGTTAAAAAACTGGAAAGTAGTTTGTACAATTTGATGTAGGCAAATCTATTACATGCTATCTTGACACATTTTGTATTTTCTTTAGGGTAAAAGCCAGTATTCATCATAAACTCGCCACAACTCATAAGATACATGGTCAAGGAAAGGAGTATCTCCAAGTAATTCTCTCCAAGAACTGGTTTTCCGTATAAATACAGCATTAGTTCACTGACCTCGTGTGCCAATGATTTACAGGGATAGGAGATCATCGGTATATCAGGAGATCCCCCAGACCTCTATTCAGTCATGACGAAAGAATTTCCACGTTGTCTCTTGTCTTCCAGCCCTCTTTCCCTTATGCAGTGACACCTATGGTGGTGCTACTGACAGAACTGGAGAGCTGAAGGTAGAATTTGTCCAATTGCTATTTTAAGAAAATATGTGTATATAAAGCAGCACACCATCTTCATTTTTAGTTTTGCCACTCAATTTCCTACAGATTCTTGGCACTACTAACAGCAAGAGTGTACTCTATCAAAATTAGAAACTGAATTAATAAAAACTGGAGAATACACAAATTCTATAGAATTATTACAAAATCCTATTGAATTTAGGTCATACTGTATTAAATTGTTCAGGCAATTTCTATAAAGACTGATATATCTCCATACATAGAAGAAACAGTCTTTATATATATATTTATAGCCAGTCCTGTTGAATATCATTGGAAGAGTCTACTGTCGCTACCCTCAAAAACTGATCTGTTCTATTTACAAAAGTAATAGAAGGGCAGCAGAACATCACATTCATGTTAAATTTAAAGTGCTTTTTTTTACTGTTAAAGGAGGTGATGGTAAAAATAATTGTGCATTCAAACTTGTGGAACTATTCAGTAATTTAATTTCATAATATTATCTGAAAGATTAATAATGTGTATTAATCTGTGTAATGCCACCTGTGTACTGCTGCAATACAAAGTATGCTAATAGGCAGTCACTAAGACAAAGCAGCAAAGAGCAATGGATCGATAATATTTCATACTAAGTTAACATGACAGTGAGCTTTCCTGGTGACAAATAGAAATTACAAAGCCTCCTAGATGTGGACATGGATTTGCAGAGATTCACAAAGCCCTGTGAGGTCTGTGGGCAGAAGAGATTTTTTCTGAAAATATTTTGACAGCAAATCAAAATAAAACTTGAAAAGTACCTGTTTCAGAGTATGTATTACATAAGTATTAAGCATTACACAAGATCATTGTCTATCCAGGGAAATGAAAAAACAATAAAAACAGAGAGAACCAAAATAATTTCTGTTTTCAGAACTATGAAAAGTATCTAGCTTTCTGTCTTCAGGGATATATATATATGGTAATAATGAATTCAAGGTTGTTTTATAATTAAGCTACATCCCCATTCAGTGCTGCAAAACCTGTGATGCTCTGAGTGCAGTAGACTGTAACTGGAAACCATGAACACATAGTGTTGGACATATCTTTGTTGGTTTTGATTTTCAGGAAATGAGTCAGAGGAAATGTACTGAAAGGTGATCCACTGTTTCACCACTTTTCCATGACTGTTGTGTTACCACTCTATGTGTGATGCTGAAAAGACAAGTCCTCCCAACACTGTTCTTCATGTTTTGTTCTGTTTTCTAATGCTGTATTGCTTGTCTACATGTGACGATATTAGAAGGAATTGTAAAGAGCAATAAGGGTCATTTGAACTCAAATACTGCAGGCATGATCCACCGGCATACATCATTCTCAGGTAAGCTGTGTAGTGGTCTTACTTCAAAGCCTTTGTCTCTCTTTCCCTGAGTTGGTTGCCAGATTACATCATGCATTTTTGCACTGCATTTTTGTGCTGGCTCTTGCCCAGAGTACATTTTCTGCCCTTTTCCCTCTGTGGTTACAGTTAGAAGGTATGAGACAAGTGCAAACCTACTTACGTGCTGATCTCAGAGCTGAACTGTGGTATCAGTTGCATATCTTTGCAACATAGGCACTGGATACAACTCTAAGGATAAACCAGCTTCCTAACCAGAAGTTCCCCCTGCTGCTATAATAAATTCTGATATAAAATGTAGCACTGGACATTGTTCAGTGTCAGTTGAAGACAGCAAGATGGATCCAGTGTTTGATATTTTGCATGGTGATTCTCTTTTCCCAATAACTTGTCCCAAATGATGCTGAACTAATTACTTATTTATTCTCACAGCTCCTTTACCATGTAGGCACTTTCTCAGATTTTACTACTTAAAGGAAACTGAAAATCATTGGCTTTTCAGCACTGAACATCTATGATACATTTCACAGATTCCACATCATCAGGCAAAGTTTGCAATGAAGTTGTGCCATTGTATTTCAGTTGAAAGACAACATTTAGAGGTTTCAGTTATATTTGGATCATCTTACTCTGCTTGTTGATTGGTGTTACCAGGGTGATCTTTTTGTAGGATGACAGCTGCACCCAGCTATCCACTGTAATCATGAATAAACCATTCCAGTACTCTTTACAGTCAATAATAAGCTGAAGGAAGTTTTACAAGGATGTTCCTGAAATATTTTGCAGGAGATGGAGTTCTGAATTATATAAAAAGAATACTTGGATACTGGAAATCTAATATGCAACTAAAGTTCACAGTTGCATTCCATGAAGCTTACTGAGGGTGTCCTAGAACACATAGAGCATATTTCAGACAACATAACACAACCTTTGAGCTGAGTACTGCCAGATGCAGAGCATTCTTGCCATCCATGCAGGAATGAACTTAAATATGCTTTACCGTAAAATATCCCCAGCTCACTTGAAAAACACTAGTACAGGAAACACCTATTAGAACAGCGGGTAACATCCTTTGTGACTCAAGGTAGTGCTAGGAATCAGAGAACTCTATTTAGTCAGTTCTTTCATTAAACTTAAATATGTAAACAAATATTTTTACACCACAAGTGTATAACATGGACAGACAGAGCAGAGACAGACAGCGGGTGTGTGTTCCACTAATGGAGGTATAAGAAAGAAAAACAACAAAACCTGTATGTTTCTCTTTCTCTCCTAGTCTGCTGTCTGCAGGTGCTCACCAGTTGGGGATAATTACAGATAAATAAAATTTATCCACTTTTAATTTTATTAATATATTGGTAATTCCTGTCTAAGAATCCAGCATAAAAAAATTCTGTGCCTTGCTCTTTACCAGTCTTCCCTTGGCACACATAATAGGTCCATTTGACTATATTTATTATAGAATTCTATTAATTCTCTGTAAGTATTACACATACAATACACATGGTGTGAATCTGGCTTGCATATTGCAAACAGAATTCTCAAATGAGCTGCAATAACACAATACTGCACTCCAGGCACAGGCAAGGAATTGACCTGAGAAGACTGGCTGCCTCACATGTAATCTTGCTCCCTTTTGAGAACAGGATAGCTCTCTGACCACTGTCCCGGTCAGGGAGTTCAAAAAATGTTCCCAAAGCTAACCGATATTGATATGTAGGATTTTAACCTGAATTTTTCTCTGCTAAAGATAGATAAGAAATTCAGAGCTAGCATTGTCCCTGAAATCTTTACTTATCATCTTGCAACTAGCTAAAATCCTATACATAGCGTCATAAGGCAAACAGATACAACTTTATAATCTACACTTTGTAGCATGAACTCTAAAGACCACTGATTATTTTTTATTTGTTTTATGATCTTCTTCAGTGTAATACCTTGATAGAGCCCAGATCAACACTCTAAATCTTCCTCTATGTTAGACTTGAATTAATCTTGCCTAGTTTTAGACATATTATTATGTCTAAATATCTATATGTCTATATGTGTATCTATATGTCTATGTAGGTGCCTATGTCTGCTCTGTGTCTGTTACCCATCCGATTCAAGCCAACCATCTCCTATTGTCAGTGGGAAGACATGGGTATAGTGAGGACAATTGATACCAGATTTAGGACAGATATCTGAGAGAGGCACACCTATACACATATGAATCTACTTTGTGGCTCTCTGCTTTGCTTATAGGAGCTTAGATAACTCAACTGTGCAAAATATTATATTCTGTAAATTTCAGAAGAGGGGAAACTCTAAACAAAATGTACCTTTTGTACCAAATGTACAATTTTATTTAGCTTAAGTAAGGTCTTCAGAATTTAAGATTAATTTAAAAAATTAAGAAATGGAGCATCAATGCAAACATATCACAGAATTCCCTGTCTAAATCCCTATGCAGAGAAGAGTAAGTCACAGAAAGTCATCTTCATGACAATGAGCAGCAAAACCTCTGGTTTAATTGATATTGATAGTGCCTTAAACTTACAAAGACATATGGTCTTCCTCATGGTTTGTATTCAAAGTTTTGACACATTTCTCTCCTTTATATCTTTTTTTTCTCTTTCAGAATGGGAATTAAGAAATATTTACTTTTAAACAGTTACAGGTTGTCTTAGGAAAATACTGAGCAATCCTGATAAAACAGCCATAAGGATGATGCTTTGATAAAAAACTGTTCTATAATAATGGCCATATTACTGCAACTCCTCAAAATTATGCCTGCTTTCCTTGGGGTGACCATTATTGTGAGAACATATATACTAAATATACTGTACACTAAGAATGTGACTGAATGTTCAAGAAGACAGATACATTTATCACTTCTTGATTTTCCCATTGTTTTTTGCCCTTCCAATTCTACTTATCCTTTACTAGCACTCCTAAGTAGGTTTTGGGGACATATCAGGTTGCTGGTTAACAGACATTAATTGTGTCAGCCCTACTAACTATGTAAAAAACTTAATGAGACAAACATTCCTCTCCTGCATACTGATGTGCTCTCTCTGAAACCAGAAGGGATCCCAGACATCATTACCTGAGCCAATTGGCAGTCAGAGAAAGGTGGTCTTGTGCTAGCATGCTTACTTCCAAGTTTTCTCAGACTTTGCATGTCTGAAATAAATAACTTGATTTCTGTGTAATCTCAACTCCCTAAGCTAAAATAAAATAAAATAAAATAAAATAAAATAAAATAAAATAAAATAAAATAAAATAAAATAAAATATATATTAGACCTTTTTTCGTACCATTTATGTGCCCTATCTATTTATATATGGAAGCTCTGTAAGGAAAGAAGTTTCTCTCAAAACATCTTTGCACATCTCCTGTCACAACTAAGAGTGCTGTCAAAGTAACAAATCCTCAATGTCATCCCAAAACAAACAAATGGCCAGTAGATTGTCAAGAGTCACTAAGCACAGCATCACTGCCACACAGTGCTCATGCTTTGCTTTGGCTTCATCATCCCTGTAGTTCTCTCATCTTGACAATAAAGAACTAGTGGTAGGCAGTGGGTCTCAATATGGAGGGCATTAGCTGAGAGAGCATTTTCAGGGAACTTCATCTTTATGGAAAAGTTCCAAATGAGAACTCCAGGAGCACAGCAGGCACTTGCCACAAAAGGCATCTTCCTTCTTCTTCAGTCTTTGGGAAAAAATCTTTTGGGTCTGTGACTGGAATAATAGAAAAATGAGAAGATTTAACTTTATTTAAGATTCCAACATTTTTTCTAACTTGTGATCACTGTTACTATATACCACATCCAAGTTTCCTTTATCACACATGCATGCACAAGCAGATACTCCAGCTCTTGAAAGCAAAGGGACATCTAAATCACTCAGGTCAGGTGTGACTAGTTTGCTTCAGCTTAGCAAAGGGAAGCATGACTTGCATTAATAGCTGTCATGACCATTAAGTCTTGATCTACAGAAGTAATTGATTCTGATTTAAAAAAAAAAAAAAAAAAAAGAAAAAAAGAACATGCAAGGGGTCAAACTGAAGCTTCCGTTTTTCAAATGTGCACTGGAACAAATGGCATGTTGCTCTAATGGTGCTGTGAAATACTTTGGTCTGTCATATTATCTGGTTCTCCAAAACCAGGAAAAATGTTCAGCAGTGTCTTGTAAGGAGACTTTGTAAAATATAAAATTGCTACAACAGCTGAAAGAAGGAGAATGCTTCCATTGAGAGATAACTAATGAACAAGTGTCAAAATGGACAGTTGGTGTCAATTCCAGAAGGATTTAAAACTTAGACATGAGCTTGAAGAAACCATGTTAATAGAGCCAATATCTGTATGAAAAGAACCTTGTACTTAACAAAAATCCATTGTAAACAACATATTTGACACATCATGTATTAAAATGTCTAGAAGAAGAAAAATAGTGTATTAATTAAATATATAAATACAACATGCCACTGATATTCAACATCATGAAATGTGTTTTCGTTTTTCTGAATAAAAAAATCCAAACATAAGTCAGAGCTCAATATTTCGAGCTCAATATATTTTCCACAGAAACAAATCTGTGAGAAAGTCCATGTGGTTTCATTTATAAAAGGATACTACAAATCAAATGAAACAAGATTTACAATTACTATTTTAAAATAATTATTTATGATCTATATAGAATATTTTCAATGACATTTAGGAAATCAAAAGAGAGTATATACTGTAAAAGAACTATATACAGTTTTTAGAAAAGGACTATTAAAATAATTTTGGGCTTTATATGTCAGCAGAGGATAGCCTTGTGTTGCACACAGCTTGCACACAATTCAAATAAAGTTTCCATGCCAAAGAAACATCACATGATTGGCAATGAGGGTCTGTCGGCATTGCTGGGTAATCCAAACCCCTGACTCTGTGAGGAACTGAGCCAATGGAAGCTGTTGAGGCCAACATCGTCAAAATAGCCCAGACACTCAGTGCACACTGCTTCACAATGGAGCAGGGACATCACAGAGCAATCAATGCCATCTCCTGCATGCGAGGCTTTCCAAATGCCTGCTCTGCTCTTGCTTGTCTGGATGCTAGAAACATTTGTGGCTCTTGGGCACAGGAAGTTTTCAGTACACAGCCCAGACAAATCAAAATCTACTTCATATTCCATGAAGCTTTTTTATATGTGAAGTTCTCTTTCTTTTTTTCTTTTATTTTTTGTCTGAAGGTCAAAGAGAGAGAGATTGACACAGGAATAATGATGTAAAATAGAGATTGGCTTGGGCAAGAGAATTTCAAGGACATGTAAATGTTACAGTGCTTAACTCTTGGACATTCTTCTGTTCAGCAGAATCCTTAGCTGACAAGTGTGTGCTCAGACTCAACACGTAGAAAAACAGCCACTCAAGGAAGGGACTCTCAGAAATTATGAATGGGATTTAGGAGACAACAAGGACTGACAATGCAGATAAAAAAAACTAATTCCATTGGAATTGCCATCTCTGATTTCCCCTTATAAAAACTATCCAGGAGTAAACCTCTAGGCTTGTATTTTAAGCACTCAAATAATGCATAGGAGACACTGATTTATTTTCATCCTCGGCTTGATTCAGAACAGGGATCTCTTTATCCTTGTTTATCACATCTCAGGTAAATCTCCCAGATCCCTGGACTAAGGCTGCTGGGAATCACATGTACACTATCTTCCTTGCCCCAGTAGTTGACACTTTTGAGAATATTCAAATATTCAATCAGAAAGGGATGTAGCCTGAGGGGGGCAGGCTCTCACATGAAATGTGAAAGGCAGCTGTTTCAACATCCAAATACAGCATTAAAAGTATTATGACAAGAGCCTGGCTGGAATTTTTTCCTTCCTGCAAGAGCGCTGATACCTAGACTGCCTTTCTTTTTTCCATCCTTAATTCTCCTCAATTATCCCAAACAAAGTAGAAGTCTTTCTAATAGGGAAGAATGACAGCATAGTTCATAGCAA
>VZRW01004521.1:0-11534 GCA_013398125.1 Aegotheles bennettii | reverse complement strand
GGAGGGGTGGGAAATATCTTAGGAAGTCCCATAGTCTCTCGTATTTTGCTTGAAGACTACACCACTCCTGACAGATAGCTGCTGCTCTGCAGCTAATCCAGGCTGGTGTTTTTCCTTCCATCTGGAGACTTACCTAAATCTGCCTTGTTATAACTAATTTCATGTATTTTTTCTGTCCACATAATTATCAGCATCAGTTTACTCTGTTTCTCTTAGCAGCAATTGTTTACTGTTTGCTTGATCACTGCCCACATTTTCTCTTGACCTTTCTATTCTCTAGTCTATACTACCACATTCACTCAGCGTTCATTTTGGCCATGTTTCTAAGCCCCTCATGATTCTTGTTAGCATTCTTTGTTTTCTCTAGCTGTACCAGCTGTATCTGTTTTGAGATGCAGTGCAGTGCCCGCAAATGGACCCAGAATTGCAGCTGAAGTCTTACCAGCCTAGGTAAGTGTTCCCTAACTACACTGACGCCAAACCAGTTTTAAGTTAATCTAAATTATTAAATTAATCTAATTATTTTACCTCTTGTTTTTCCTGTCCCATCCTGACTCCTTCTCCTTTTGTTACTAGTGCTAATAATTGTGCTAACATGCTAAATGCACTCCATCTTTTCATTGTAATTTGAATTGACAAAGGCATTGAGCACAGCATCATCGGTTAATGGCTTTCTCTCTGTTCAGGCTCCCTTAGTTCTCTTGCTAGTACAATACATAATGAAAGATTCCTCTTACTTTTTATGTCTTTTAATAGAGATGTCTTGCTTTGTCCTTTGCCTTTCTGATTTTGTCCTAATGTGTCTATGCTATCCTTTCTTTCCCAGGCTTAGTTCTGACTTGAGTATTTTTTCCTGTCTTGTTCATGGCTGCACTTCCTCAGCTTTAGAACAGAAAATACTTTAGGCTGGAAAGGACCTGTGAAGGTCATCTAGCCCAGGGCCAACTTCAAAGTTTCATCAGGTTATTCAGGGTCTTGTTCTGTCAAGATTGCCATTAGTCTTGTGGTTTCACTAAGAGGTAGTTACAGTCTCACCAAGAAGAATGACATTCTGGTGAGTCCTGAGCTGCTACATAAAATGTCCCTGGCTAAGCTGTGTTCAAGGTCCAATCTAGAATGCATATTCTGTGTACATCTCTACTATGTCCTGTCAATATACCAGGCGGAAGCATATTAAAAATAATGCACCTAGATGCTCTGCTGTGCCAACAGTGAGGGATTTCTGCACACGTCCAGAAGATGATGTTTAGATACCTGTGGAAATTTACTGAAGAAAAACATGGCAAATACAATTTTCAGACATGTCTAAGGTATTGCAGCAAGGCCTGAAAATCTATGCTGTGAATTTAGGCATCCAAAGTGGGGCACAGGCACTTAAACCCCATGTGGAATCAGGCCCTTGCTGCCATTACTGCTAATTGACATGTGCTAACCTACCCTTTTTGCTCTTGACGGCTCTGAGGCCCGTCTCGTGGTTAGTCCAAGAAGGATTATCTATCTAGGTTTCCCCTTGCTGGCCTGTCCTTTGGGACCTGATCTTGCAAGCACTATCCCATGTAAGTAATTACAAAAAATACTTTGGGAGGTGAGACACTATTAAGATGTTCAGAAAGGGATTAGATGAGTGGGCAACACATCCGTAAACAGATACAAACAGAACTAGGCGGGGTTGTGCCCTATAACATCCCTGATTAGACAGTCCTTGATACTGGGGAAGTCACTTACTTAAACTAATTCATTAACTACTTCTGTAAGCTTACTGTGCCAAAGAACAATTATATGGATGATGGACATAGAATATATATGACAGGTCTGATGACTCTGATAATTGTTGAAGGAAGCCACTTGGTTCAGTTCAATAGTTTCTAACACATATTAATTCTTGTGGCAAAAAGGAATGTTAGCATGGCTGAGATTAATCCAATCTGTTCCTGCTAGTACTGCATTGCCTCAGGCACGAGGGTTGAGATCAGAACGATCTGAACTAAGATGTCATCTTGCTGAACCAATGCTAGTAAACTGGACAAGGAGCACAATGAGAACTTGACAAGTCTTACCATGCAATCTCTTTCAGCAGTATCTGTAGTGCATTTCTGGTTGTCTTCACTACAGTTCGGCATGACTTCTTGTTGGGATCATCAGTGTGCAATGACAGCTCAAATGAAAAAGCTGTTGGTATAACTTGGACTCATCAGACACAAATCAATTCAGTAGTCTGATGCTATTAAGTTGCAAACAAATGATGAAGAATTCATGTTACTACCTCAGATGTTTGTGATCTCAGGGTAATTCAAATCCAAAAGCTATCACAATCAGAAAGCTAACTCCTTGCAAGGATTTAACACAGTTGATAACACCATTCTAGATCATGGCTTACTGGGAAATTTTGGGGCTCTTGAGAAATTACATCAAGTAGTTTGACTAATGTTAGTCTTATTTACAACTCCCAATGAGATGTGATAATATGAGTATCTGCAGACTCTTTATTGTTTATAAAATGTTGCTGCTGCTTGTGTAAAATCAAATTCTGCAAGGACACAACCTCTATCTGGAAAGACAGCTAATTATAAACAGTCATGAGGCACTGATGCTACTGGAGTGTGCCCACACACTAACTTTCACCTTGAATAATGAATGATACAGTTTGTTAAAATGGTGCCAATTGTGTGATCACCTTAACTCCTTGTTCCATTAAATACTCAGGCCTTGCATCAGCTAACTCAGGACAAAAGGTGTATATATACAAAGTCTTTCTGTAAATTGACATAACTTTTGGATCCAAATGGAGCAACACTGATGATCCAGAAACTTCAGAGGGGTCTCTTCCCCAAAAGCCATTTCAATTAATTAGTTACTAATTAGTTGGCAATCTTCACTAATGACACTGTTAAGTTGGATGCAGATTCCTAATTCTCTTGTAATAATGAACAGTGGTTTCCTTGGAAAGAATTGTAGAAAAAGTTTATCTATGGTTTCTTGTAGTGTCAACTTCTTTACCACAATGACCTTGAACATGCAGGATGGACTTTGCGGCTTGCAAAATGCTAAAAGAAAAGGTTGAGTCTTCATGGACCATCAGCACCTGAAACAACGTCTGTCTTATCCATGTCGCTGCTAATGATCATTCTTGTAAACATTTCAGAGCCTTTATATTCTTCACAGTGTACCTTCTAAATACGACAAAACTTCTTTATCCTATTGTTAAATACTTGTTTGATGCTTGTGGATGCGAATCTTTGTTAGGTGATTCTGTTTCATATTGTTAAGTGGGCTCAACTGACTTTATAAGAGCATCACTCAGAATATTTACATTGATATAAAAAACACTGATGGTCTCCTCCGTAGACAAAGCAGAAATTTGGATGATTTTATATTGTCCAGTGAATGTTAATGTGGTTGAGTTTTCAGTGTTTGCACCCATGACTTTCCCAGTGATAGTCATATTCCTGATTATGATGACCAGTTTAGTTTAATTACTTCTTTTCCTGTAGTAGTTTGCAGACTGGTAATCTGCAATTATATATAAATTAAGTTCTGTCTTGCATCTCTTATTTAAGACTACAGATTCTGATTCCCCAAAGCAAGACATGGTTTGCTGATGATAGCAATGTGAATACAGAAAGAAAGCAATGTGCCGTTAGACTTGTACCCTGAAGACTGCCTCCCTGCTTGTCATGGTTTTAACCCTGCAGGCCACTAGTTGCTATGCAGCTGTCTGCTCTCTCCCCCAACTCCCAGGAGAGTGGGGGACAGAATTGGAAAGGTACAGGTAAAGAGACTTGTGGATTGAGATAAAACCAATTTAATAATTGAAATAAAATATAATCATAATAATTATAATAATAATAGCAATAATAGAATATACAAACAAGTATACAAGCAACTGCTCACTGCCTGCTGATCAATGCCCAGCCCATTCCTGACTAGCAATTTCGGAGGAGCGAAATCCCAAAACTGCAGTCCCAGATGAGAAAATTTCCCGGCCAACTCTCATCTATATATTGAGCATGATATGAAATATTCCATTGGGCAGTTTGGATCTGTCACTCTGGCTGTGCTCCCTCCCAGCTTCTTGTGCACTTGCACACTAGCAAAGCGTGGGAAGTTGAAAAGTCCTTGACATCTTAACAACAGCTAAAAACATCAGTATATTATCAACATTCTTCTCATACCAAATCCCATATTAAATCCAAAACATAGCACTATTCTACTATTCTAGCTACTAAGAAGGAAATCAGCTCTATCCCAGCCAAAACCAGGACACTGCTGTAAACACAACTGCTCTCCTTACCTCTGCCCACAATTGAATTTGCAACTTGCTAGTTAACATGACTGCAAGTAACCAGTTCTGAAGGAAAGAAAGATAAGGTGCAGTTACATGAACTGGTAAATGCCATGCTCTGAACTTGTCTGGTTTCAACTCCCCCCTTTTCATATATCATCCAGTTTCAGAAAACAGCTGCAGAAATTACTGAAGAACTAGTGTTGTTCCACTATGACTGTCCCAAGCTGAAGGAAGTAGTTTCAATACAAAGTTTTTACAATTAATTGTATTCTCATAAAATGACATTTATAATCTATAATTAGTCATCTAATTTAAACATTGAACTTTTTAGAAGTCCAAAGCACTCAGCAGCTCTCATTGAACAGGACATGACCAGGCTACTATGTACAAACCTGTCAAAATGAAATTAATTTATTGTTTACAATTTGAAGTTTATTTAGGAACTGCTGGTGCTCAATTACTTCTGTCTGTTCTATTTTTCAATCATTATAGTAATCAAGAATACTTTAAGGTAATAATTATGTTTAGCACTTTTAGCCAAACATTTCTATTAGGCTGCCACATTACACAAATGTTGTTTACAAATAATGACACTGAGGTCAACAGGTTCTGTTATAAGCCAGCTGTTTCACACTTCACAACTAAATTATTTTCTTACTATTTTCTCAAAGTTTAAACATAGATGTATGTTGTTCAATTACAAGTTTCAGAACACAGATCTAAGATGGTTCATCCAGGGACTGGGTTCATCCAGTCAGAATAGATTGTTTTTCTTTCTTCTAAACTGTTCATCAATGTTTATCAAATAATTTCAAAAAAAACCATAATTAGTAAACTTTCTCCAAGAATCGAAGCACTTACATCAGTTCAGTTGAAGCCCTATTTTTGATAATTTTTGCAGGTAGAGGGAGCAGCTGGCAATCTTTTAGCCTACACAGCTTCTCTGAAATTTTTTCCAGAGTGGTCTAGTAAAAAATGAAATATAGGCAGTTTTTGAGCATGCTTTTGTGAAGTCTGGCTAGAATGAGAAGGGCAATACCCATTTTGTCACACAGAATTTCTGAATACTATCCCCTTTTCATTCCCATCTTGTGTCCTATGTGCCAGACGAATTGCACGGGGGAGAAGGAGTGTCAGCTCAGCCAAGGTTTTTCTCGTACCTTGAGAAGTTTCATGTTCTTTTTCAGAATGACCATAATACTCTTTTGTACTTTTGGAACATCAAAATGATGTTTTAACATGATACAGAATTAGTCGTCAGCACCATTTACTTATTTCAAAAATCTCAAATAATGAATGTGCAGATTTTCTTTGTGTCACGTACCCATGGCATGTTCAAGAGACCATGTTACAACATCTACATCCCAATGTGTTTTAAAGAACACATTTTGGACACTTCAGGAACCTCAAAGCAAGTGAAATCCAGGTACATAAACATGCAGAAGTTACTAAGTGAAATTATATGAAATGAACGTAAGAGAGAGGTGAAAGAGTAGAATACAGACAGCTGTATTTCTTACACTGACAGATCACAGGTAACTGACCTTATTTACAGGCATGTACCTTAAATGACACACAGCTGAATAACAGAATGACCTTCAAAGCCTGAAACAGTTTTGCAGCTGTGCAACAGGTTCTGATAACAACATTATACAATATATGTTGGATTCGAGGTCATTATTGATATTTAATACAGAGCAAATTTTTTTCCAGAAGACATCTCAGTGGTTTCTATTTTCCAAAAGCAGCAGTTATTTTCCTTTAGAAAGCCCATGTAGATAAGATACCTGGAGATTCTGTATTAATATTTTCTCTAGTCCCACATACAGATTTATTTTTTTTAAAGTATGAAGGTGTTACAGGCTGTCAGGTTTGAGGGCTCATACCACTGTAACTGAAGGGATTAGGAAGAAACTTCTCTGCTGAAATCTTTTCAAAGTATCCTGTGTCTTCCTCTGAAGTGTCTGGTATTGGCCTTCCTCAGAAAATACAGATAGAAGATTTGGTGGACAGCTGCGTGGCACCTTGAGCACTTCATCCCTTCACTTGATGGGACCCAGTTATCACCAGGAAGAGATAGAAGTATAGTTGTCTTTCACTGATGAGAAGAAGCTAGCAGATACAGGAGACTGTAAGTGATGCAAAAGGCCCCCAAAATACACCACCTAACATACCAGCCCAAACCGAGTGGAAATGGTAAGAAGTTGTTAGAATGAATAATGAAAAATGAAAACCTCTGGGGATAAAGAAAGATGGATCTGTGGAAACATTTTTTTCTTGCTACAACACAGAAAAAGAAGGAGGAAACAGGAAGAAAATAGGAAATGTTGTTAAGAATGAGTATACAAACCCTATTTTTTTAAAAAAAAAGAAAAGTACAGCCCAGTAAAGCCCAAGGATTACAGATAAACAGCAATCAAGAGACTTGTGAAGAGCTACACAGAAAAAGGAATCTGACTGGTGCTTGGAAAGGGAATAGCCACACATCAGGCTACCCAAAGTACATGTTGTGAACATTACATTCAAACCAGCCAGCAACAGATTTACCGAAAATAAGATGGTGCATACATGCTTTTCAAAGCTGACACTGACTCAGCAAAGCTCATCGTTGTACCTGAGGAAGGACTTAGAGGAGAATACTTAGAGCACAGCAATTGTCTCTGCTAAAGCAGACAATGTCACAGGACAGCAAGAACAACATTCTGCATTTACCATATACTGCAAAAGACTGATGGCATGCCACCCAAAGGATCTCAGGCAAGTCAAAACAAAGTACAAGGCAGAAACTGTATTTGTTTAAGAGCAATGTAAGATGTGGAAAACAAGAGGTAGCAATGACACATGGAGAACAAAACCTTGAAGTGAAAATTGTGTAAAATGTACAAAGTACAAATCGTGGTGAAATGAACACTTCTTCAAAATTATGAGCTAAATTGATTGTCCACAAAGGCAGAAAAATACTGAAAATAAAATTAACAAGTTTTGAAACTATAGACAACAGAGAAAATAGATAAAATCTCACGAGGAACAGGAAATTCCATGGGTCTATAACACAATTACATTACCTCCAATATTGTAGTTACATTTTGGCAACAATAATATCTCAAGAGATTTCCATTTTGTTTGTTTCTGCATTTCAGTTCCACCTGCCCATGGAATACTTGATGGCTGAAACAGAAAACAAGTCAAGACCAAGTAATGCCTGCATTTGAGTGCAGCCTGTTAACTTTATTGTCATCATCTGATGCTATATATCTATAGTCAAGTGGCTCATTAAACTGGCATGCCTGTATGTGCTGGTTTTGTAGCTAATATGGGTCTGTGTTTTGGATTTGTGCTGGAAATAGTGTTGATAGCAAAGGGATGTTTTCATTATTGCTGGGCAGTGCTTACACAGAGTCAAGGCCTTTTCTGCTTCTCAAACCACCTCACCAGCAAGCAGGCTGGTGGTGCAGAAGTAGTTGGGAGGAGAAACAGCTGGAATAGCTGACCCCAACTGACCAAAGGGATATCCCATACCATATGATGTCATCCTCAACATATAAAGCAGGGGGAAGAAGAAGGAAGGGTGGGACATTAGGAGAGATGGCATTTGTATTCCCAAGTAACAGCATTGCGTGATGGAGCCCCACTGTCCTGGAGATAGCAGAACACCTGCCTGCCGATGGGAAGTGGTGAATTAATTCCTTGTTCTGCTTTGCCTGTGTGCAGCTTTTGCTTTACCTATTAAACTCTCTTTATCTCAACCCATGAGTTTCCTCACTCTCACTCTTTGGATTCTCTACCCCATCCCATCATGGAGGGGAGTGAACAGGCGGCTGTGTGGTGCTTAGTTGCTGGCTGGGGTTAAACCATGACGCCATACGTCAGAGAGCTAACACCAGAAAACCAGTGGATGGCAATGGATGGTGAAACAGTTGAATATGATTTGTGTATAAAAAGCAATCATTAGACATAATAATTTCATGGTTTTGTGATGTGCTATTTGAAACAACCCCCATGTTATTGCTGAGAAGGAAGATTTCTACATCCATTACCTTCACTGTATCTTCACAGCTTTCACTTCCACACCACTATCATCCCAGTTTTCCATGAAGATCCACAGCTCTACAAAAATCCTTTGTGATCCCCAGAGAAGTAAGCTGTCATTTTTGCACTGTTTGAGCACCAGGCTCTCTTTCTGTCCACAGACAGCAGGGAAGTGATTAGCCTAAGTGTTGGGTGCAGAAACTAGCTCTCCACACACCCTTTCCGTCTTTTCACTTGCAGAATTAAAATTAATATTTATTTTAATTAGTAGTAGTGACTATGGTTTAACTATTGCCTTTTTGACTGAGATTAGGTTTAGATGTCGGAGTCATCATGTTCTGAAACAACATAGTATGAAAATGCACTCTACACTTCCAACAGTTTGCAGTGCAAACAGACAAATAAGTCTATGGAAAAATGGCCTTTCATGTAATTACAAAAAATGTGATGGCAAAAATATGATTGCACAGTACATGTTGTGCCTTGTACTCGTGTCACATTTCATGTTCCCCATTTTTTACCTAATCACAAGTAGAAGACATCTGTCATTACTACTACCCTCCTTCCTGCAAGGAATGCCTGCTTGTGGACAGAACCATGGAAAATGCTTGTCTCAGCCAGGAGCAGCGCGCACTGGCCTCTGGTTTCTGATTGGCACTCCGTTCTCCCCAGGAAAATGCCTTGTAGTAAAATAAATGTGTTTGTGCAGTGGTGACTATTTGTCACTGTAGACCCTGACACAGGCATTAAAGCATCTGCCATTTAGAACTGTGTCTCATAACTGCCCAACATGAGAGCTGTAATGAAATCCTACCTTACCATAGTGAACTAGAGAAGTCTGTTTAGTTAGCAAGGTTGCACCTCTCAGATACTAACAGGACTGTAACTGATATGAACACTAAAGTCCATATCCAATCAAAAGAAAACAGCAATAAGTTAGAACAGCTATATGGCCAAGGCCCCTGTGAGTAAGAACTTTAAAATCTTCCCCTAGAAATACCATAAAATTATACAAAGTTGTCTTCTCCACATTTCTACCTTTCTGGCTTCCCAGATCCAGAGCATATACCATACCATCCACAACTTCACTTGCCAAACTTGCATTTGATGAATGGTTGTTCCCACGTGTTTTTAAATTCTCTTAAATGGCACATACTTATACTCAAGCCCAGTACACACACTTCCTCTAGTCAGTTCCTGAAACTCCAGTGAGAGTGCACATGTCAATGTGGATATGTAAATAATATCATTTCCTTGGACAAGCAGAATTTGAATAGGGTCAAGTAAACAACAGAGTCGAGGTAAGCAAAAGTCAGTTGATAGTCAAACAACATATGTAAATGAAAATCAAGAATTAAAGTTGGTCTGTGTTACCCCTGCACACCTCTGTGAAATTCAGACATTTTAAGGCCAGAAGAGATAATGGAGTTCAGATAAGAAGTGCTCTTACATACCACAAGCCATGAAATTCCATATGCTCTGTTCTAGTAGCAGGAATAATAGTGTTCTATTACTTAAATTTCCCATAGGTCATGGTCAGCATCAGAAATTATGGTCCCCCACAGAGTTTCCACTGCCTGGACTTTCAAGGAAACTCATAGAAAATCTCCAATCTCTATTCCTCAAACATTTATGTAATAACTTGTAGATTCAGGGATAGATACATGTTCTTTACCAGATTACCTATCTTTTGTGCAGTGACTTCCCCTTTACAGTTTCCACATCTCTCAAACATTTCAAACATCTTTAAAAAGTAAACATACTTCAATCCTTCCCATCTGCTTAAAAATCCTTCTGAAGGGGAAAGAGAGATGAAGTGTCACATTCTCCTTAGCTTCTGCAACCCTTGGCATAATACACTATTTCAGCAGCAAATCTCATAATGAAGCAACACGTCAAGGTTTTCTCTAGTTCTCCCCAAAGAACTGTGGCAATGGATACATTAGCAAGCAACATAGGTGCATCAGGAACAGATCTGTAGAAACTACCAGTGCTGAAGACTTTGCATTTCAGGGTGCCTTCCAGCTCAGTTTCTCCTGAACAGAACCCAGATGACAGAGTCTGAGAGCACCCTGTAAGGAGTATCAGAACTGCAGTCAGAGGGGGCTATTCAGAGATTTGCATTCCTGACAAATTAAAATGGGAATGTAAACACATCCTGGGTGAGTATTTGAGGGCACCTCTTCAAACATCAGGAGGAATGGCAGGCAATTAACCCTCTGATAGCTTAGACTAATGTCCTAACTATGTAACATACAGGTTAAAAGTGATAACAAAACATGAACGTTAACACATATCCCCAGACAAGCCACCTATACTTACTTGAATACACTACTGAACTCAGGTGAGTAAGTCTTCTGTGTGAATTGGAATTGTGAATTGGACAGAGAACAGGACAGGAGCAAGAGCCTAGACTGTTTCTGTAGCAAAGAGGTACTCTAAGTGGTTGCCTTGAAACTATAATGAGGACATTGCATAATTTTTTTTCTGTTGAGAAATTAGATTTAAAAGGCTAAAATTTTAAAAGGAGACTGTTGTTTCTGTGAAAAAAAAAAAAAAGACGTTAGAAATATCAGTAGAAGATACCAGGTCAAAAGGGATTTCAGAAACTTAGTGAAATGCAAGTCTCAAAGCATATAAACTGTTTGAAAAAGATGGATATAAAGGCAGAGAACAGCACTGTGTACCAACAATAAAATACGCTGAAAGTTTCTGCTAAGAAAGATGATGTTAAACATGAGTGCAAAAGGAAAAAAAAAAGGAGAATGGGAATGTGAATAGAAAGATTTCCATATCTGAAGTGCAAACAAACTCTGACAATCCCAGTATGCCCACAATTTGGCCTACACTGATAACCTGCACTTCGAACATCTGCAAGAGGCAACTTAAGAACCATTGCCTGGTAGCCAGGGTATCTAACCACCTCTCAAATCAAAGGCATTGTTGTACAAGTAGAATAGGGCTCTAACAAAGGCAGGCTGAAATTTCCCCTTTGCCTAGGTGCCCTTTCAGAGCTCCAAGTAGGAGTGGATATACCTGATCCCCACTGATTACTGTTGCCACTGTAAAGAAGTGTCAAAGAGATCAAGATTAAAAATACACAATACCCTGTGGGTGGAAGAATCTTGAGGAGGGTGAAGGAGAAAAAGGAGGTATTTTGAGTGTGTGCAGTGTCAGTTCAGGCTCACTATTCAACCACAATGTTATAGTTTGAAGTTTC
>VZRW01004520.1:28328-42999 GCA_013398125.1 Aegotheles bennettii | reverse complement strand
GGCAGCCCATTCCAGTGCCAGTATCTAGTGTAGTATCCAATGAAAAGCATCTCATTTTTAGCAGACCTGGTACCTTCTTGTAAAACATGATGGGGCACAGCCCCCAAAACGCTGTTAGATCTTGGGCTTGGTGTCAGCTCCAGCACATGTCTGGGGCCACGCTCTTCATTCTGTGGTTTCACAACCACGGTTTCTCTTTCAGAAGTGTTTTGATGCTTCTTGAGTCCTCGCAGAGAGGAAACCGACTGTACCCAACACAACTGGAAAAAGAACTGGTTGTGTTTTCTCCTTCTGATATCTCACTTCAAATGCACTTGAAATTTCTCGCTTGTTGGAGAAGTTTATTGTTTGTCCATCAAATACTCTGTTCCCACCAGAATGTACAATCGCCATGGCAACAAACATCTCCTGATGGAAGCTGTAGCAATGCAAATATTATATCTCGTGGTGGTTTAGCTTAGTGACAGATGTGTGACCATGTGAACTACTACTGCTGTTGTCTTCAGCACTTCTTGATCTGACTCTGGTTTCCCCCATGACTGACTTTCAATGCCACTGTACTGAATTCTGTGGCTTCTGGCTTGTGGCTGGCTGAGAGCTCAAGGTTCCTGATTATTTCCACCTTGTTCATGCTAGGAGAGCAGCTTGTGTTGAACTTCTCTGGGAGGTTCAGAGGAGACCGATGCTGTTGTATCATACCCATGTCCATGGTCTAATGGTCCAATGGTTAGGAATATGATGGGATAAAGGTTGGACTTGATGACCCTGGAGGTCCCTTCCAACCATAATGATTCTATAGGGACCTTCTTGCCTCTCCCATTATCACAGAGAAGCCCAGGGCCTGTCTCGTGGCTCTTGAACATCATCTTCCTTGCTGGTCCTTTCTGGTAGGATGTCTTCCTCAAACTGTGCAGTTGTAGAATCCCAGACTGGTTTGGGTTGGAAGGCACCTCTAAGCTCACCCAGTGCCACCCCCTCCCATGGGCAGGGACACCTCCCACCACACCAGGGTGCTCCAAGCCCCAGCCAACCTGGCCTTCAACACTGCCAGGCAGCCACAGCTTCTCTGGGCACCCTGGGCCAGGCTCTCACCACCCTCACACCAAACAATTTCTCCCTCCCATCCCATCTCCATCTCCCCTCTGGCACTTGGAACCCGTTCCCCCTCGGCCCATCACTCCTTGCCCTTGGCACCAGTCCCTCTCCAGCTTTCCTGGAGCCCCTTCAGGCACTGGAAGGCGCTCCAAGGTCTCCCCGGTGCCTTCTCTTCTCCAGGCTGAACACCCCTAACTCTCTCAGCCTGGTCCCAGAGCAGAGCTGCTCCAGCCCTCGCAGCATCTCTGTGGCCTCCTCTGGACTCTCTCCAACAGCTCCGTGTCCTTCTGCTGTTGGGGACCCCAGAGCTGGACACAGTGTCATCTGCAGCTGGGATCCACTTGAGGAGCTGCTAATTGATAGTTCCTTACCATTACAAACTAATTGCACTTCAATTCTCTTGGTTTCTTGTGTGTCCTCTTCTTCACTGAGATTCATGGAACTCTTGTGCTCGTGGAGGCAATGCTGTGTCACGTTATGGTCCCACATGGGGACATCACCTAAGCTGTGTTGATCACAACTTCATTCTGACTCCCTTTCATTGAGTCCAGCCTCTTCCTTTCATGTTTAAAAATCTTGTGTGCCAGCTTCTCAACTTGACTGGCCATCTGCCTTCCTCGAGCTGCACCTCAGCAACCCTTGGTTGTGGTTTTACATGGTCTCAAGCCACTTCTGTTCAAGTTGCTGCTCCTGGGACCGATTGGCACCCCGTGTGGCACCGAGAGGAGACCTTACTGCCCTCTACAGCTACCTAAAGGGAGGTTGTAGTGAGGCTGGTGTTGGTCTCTTCTCCCAAATTGCTAATGACAGGATGAGAGGAAATGGCCTCAAGTTCCATCAGGGGAAGTTTAGGTTGGAGATTAGGAAGAAGTTCTTTCCTGAGAGGGGGGTTGGGCACTGGAATGGGCTGCCCAGGGAGGGGGTGGAGTCACCGTCCCTGGGGGTGTTCAACAAACGGGTTGATGAGGCACTTGAGGCCATGGTCTGATGGTCTAATGGTCAGGGATATGATGGGATAAAGGTTGGACTTGATGATCCTGGAGGTCCCTTCCAACCAGAATGATTCTATGAAGCAGAGTCATCTCGTGATTGAAGCTCCACTGTGATGCAGACCAGGTGTCACCCTGAGCCTGTACCTGTTCCCATCCTGAACTCTGCTTGGCTACCTGGTCAGAGGAGGTTGTGATGCTTGTACCTGTTGTGTTCCTCCTGGTCTGTAAATGCCAATGAATTGCACAGGGAGAACCGGAGCTTGGCTGCAGCCTTGTCATCCACTGTCAGAATGACCCTGTACAAGGAGCTTTTGGTGCCACCACTGCAATCAAATATTGGCCTGTCCAGTGGAAGCTTGAGGACACAGATTTAAACAAGTTCATTCCAATCCCTTATCTCTACAGCCAGAAAACCCCTGTATCTGTCTGTCTGCTATCTCTTATTCCAAACAAGCTGATACTTCTCAAGGGAACCCCAGAGAGGGAGGGTGATGAATTCATTTCTTTCCTGAAGGCAATATCTCATCCAGCATGGGATGAGATGCACCTTGTTATCCTTTTGTGGTGGTTCCCTTCACTTCTGCTGATGGAAGACCAGTTTTGAAGCCTGGAGTGTAGGAAGTGCTGACTTGGTTTCTAACTGGTTCCTAGCAGGCAACTCGTACAGAAAGTGTCTTCTGGGGCTTTTCCATCTCCCTTCTCCTTATTACTCCAGTTTCTTGGCACAGAGTTCAATGGAGAGCAGCCAGACATAAATCACCAGGAGCTCCAAAGAAAGCAAGCCAGGCCTTAGGGCTTGCTGGAGCAGCAGTTCCTTCTCCCAAAAACCCTCATCGTGCTCATGAGGTGTCTTCCAGTACACGTGGGTGTGCTGGAGAAGCACCTTTTGATGGGGCTCCTGGTGACCAGGGCGTTTATCTTGGGGTAAAATTGTGCAGAATAACTTGAGAATGCTCCTTCTTGTGGGATTTCTTGGTTAAAATCTGGTGGAGAAATGTGGAGGGGGGTTTTTTAAGGCAAAATTGCATCTTGAAGAGGAAAATGTTGCATGCAGTGAAATGAAAACTTGGTGACCCAGCATGGGTTGCTGCTCAGTTGTCCATCTGCTGTTCCCTCGCTTCCAGAGCATTTCCAGCTGCAATGGAACCACCAAGTGAAACCACCCCTGGGTGATGCTGTGCCCAGATCACCTGTGGGGTGGTGGGGAGGAGTGTGGAGGCCTAGGGAAGCTGGTTGCTTCAGAACCTTCTACAGCTGCCCGTGAGTGACTGCCCTTGTACACTGCAGGATTTAAGTGAATTTCATGTGTTTTAGAGCTGTAGGATTCCTGGGTGAGCCCAGTTCAGGTGAAGATTGAGATTTGCCCCAGGTATGTGGAAGAAACTTGTCCCAGTGTTGTCCTCCCTCCTTGGGGCTGATGCAGACCACAGGACTGTGGACACCAACACCTGGAATTGTGTGACACAGCATCCTCGGTGAATCCCAACCTATTTCTGATGCTGGAAAACCCCTTTGCTCCAAGCTGGGAGCTGTGAGTGGTGCCCTGTGGCAATGAGAAGGAGCAGCTTGAGGGGAAGCCAATGGATTTTAATCATCTGGATGGGTTTAGCCTGGAGTTCTGGAGAAGTTCACAACGAAAAGGAGACTAAAAAGTGCTGCCTCTTGCTGCTCCAAGAAATCACAGGAGCTTTTTGTTCTTTGTAACCTTTTTCCTCTTCTGAGTGTCCTTTTTTTTTGGTGTGCTGCAGGGATGGACAAAAATGGGAAGAAAGTTAAATTCAGGTCAAAGGGGAGGACTTCTACTCGGGGAAAATAAGAATAAATATTCCTGATGCTTAAAGCATCAAAGTCCTGGTGCCAGCTGTGCCTTCACATGCCCAGCTGACACCTTGGGTAACTTCTATCAGTTAAAGGTGGCGAGATAGAGGAGGCAAGACAGCCTATGGAACATCTCCCTTGTGAGGAGAGGCTGAGGGAGCTGGGTCTCTTTAGCTTGGAGAAAAGGAGACTGAGGGGTGACCTCATCCATGGTTACAAATATGTAAAGGGTGAGGGGCAGGACGATGGAGCCAAGCTTTTTTCAGTGCTGACCAATGATAGGACAAGGGGCAATGGATGCAAAGTGGAGCCCAGGAGGTTCCATGTGAATCTCAGGAAGAACTTCTTTCCTGTGAGAGTGCCAGAGCACTGGACCAGGCTGCCCAGAGAGGCTGTGGAGTCTCCTTGGCTGGAGACATTCAAACCCCGCCTGGATGCGTTCCTGTGTGATGGACTCTAGGTGACCCTGCTCTGGCAGGGGGGTTGGACTGGATGAGCTTTCGAGGTCCCTTCCAACCCCTAGGATTCTGGGATTCTGTGAGGGCTTGGAGGCAGGGAGGTGACTGAGCTGAACTTGCCCTTTTGCTGCCCACACTTCGGTGTAACCGGTCCTGCTGCTCAGCCAGAGGGATCCTTACAGGGAACTGCAGGTTGTGTGAGTGCTCCTTGGAGTGGCCACCATTCACCTTTGTAAGCAAATCAACACAAGGAACCACCAGTCCCAATATTAGAGGTTATTTATGTTGCAGAACTCTGCTTTAGGTGCCACGAGCAGCTGGAGTGGCTGCACTCCCGTCGCATGGATGGTGCAGAGCACTCACTGCCTCCAAAACTCCTGGCCAAGCAAAAAAAATCCCCTGTATTAATCTTATTTTTAAAACACAATACACAGATGGTGAGTTACTTCCTTAGAGAGAAGGTCTCAGCTGTTTGGGTAGCAAAGTTGAGTGATTTCTTTTTTAAAATACACACAGATGTGATCTCAAATTCAGAATGTCCTCTCTGGTCAGTCCCTCACCTGGAAGGATGCCTCTGGATAAGTCTCTAAGTAAGAGAGGATGTGGCAGAGATCCTTAGAAGGCAGGGACTTGCTCTCTGGTGAGGACCACCAGCCTATCTCCAACTTGTATTGAGATGCATGCAGATAAATACACTCAATTTATTTTCCTGGGGTGTTGCAGCTTCATCTGCCTCTTCAGGGCAGGGTGCTTGTGGCCATTTGTATCACTTCAGCTTGTAAAAATATTTGCAGTGAAATATTTTTAGCTGGAGAAAGAACTTAGGTTAATTTTAAAGCAACTTAATTGAGGGATTTATTTATTTTTTTTAAGGCTAAATGTTTGCCAGGAAAAAAAAAAGAAATCCCACTCAAGCCTGCGAACAGACAAACCATCTGTTGGCCACGATGTTCATCTGGGATTTTGGGAGCTCTGGGTGTGAAGTTGTATCCTAACAAACTCTTTTTTTTAATTGCTGCAGGGGAGATCCAGCCCTAGGGTGGTGAGTGGCCCCACGTGAGGATGAGGGAATGGGATCCTGACCCTGGAATGGGCAAATCCACAGTGGCCGCTCTGTTTCCGACTGGAGAGCAGGAGAGTGCCCAAACATCACATTTGAAAGGGTTTGTGTGGTTTTTGTCCCGACACAGAACAGGCAAAATGTTTTAAATGAAAATCACTTCTCATTCTGACCCAAGGAACAATTTAGTACGAGCTGGAGCCCGAACAATAGAGCCTTGATCTTGATAGGGGGCTGTGGATGTTACTGTAATGCTAATCCGTGGCGCGGCTGCCCTCTGTGCTGCTGGCACGTTTCAGGCACTGTACAGGGAGCCTGTAATCAGCTGCAGCAAAATTCCCTTCTGTCTCTCTCCTAGCAACCCCTCCTGAACTGATACTTGAAAATAAGCTTGCTTGCCATATCCTCATCTAAATATTTTCAGCGCTTAACTGTCATTAAAATCCTCTTTAATAACCTTGGGACCGAGGTGATTTATCTTCAGGTCCTCAGGACTCCCTTCTATTCTGTGTGGTCTTCAGGTGAAGCTTTTGAACTTCTTATCCGTTAGAAACCTGACTGGTGTCCAGATTTTGCTCTTTTCTCTCGACTTTGTGTCAAATACAGCCAGTGTAAAAGTCAAATTAATATACCGAGATGATAAGGAGATAAAAGCAGCAAGACTGTGGCTCCCCTGGAGTAGCAGGAGCAAGCTGAGAGTCTTGAAAGGGATCTGGCTGGATTTTTGTTGAATATTTTGGCACGTGTGGTGTGTTACAGGCTGGTATTGTAACTCTGTCATTTTGACCCCATCTACACACGGTGTAGCTGCGTACCCGGCTGTGGGAACAGGGCAGGCTGCTGGTACCAGTAGGAATTTACTGGGTTGCCACCACAATTGAGAAGGTTCAGTGAGCTGCTCGTTCTCTGTGCATGTGGGTAATGGAAAGTGCAGTGAGAGAGAACGTGGGCATCAAGGAATTCACAGAGTCCCTGAGTGGTTTGGGTTAGAAGAGACCTCAAAGCTCACCCAGTGCCACCCCCTGCCATGGGCAGGGACACCTCCCACCACACCAGGGTGCTCCAAGCCCCAGCCAACCTGGCCTTCAACACTGCCAGGCAGGGGCAGCCACAGCTTCTCTGGGCACCCTGGGCCAGGCTCTCACCACCCTCACACCAAACAATTTCTCCCTCCCATCCCATCTCCATCTCCCCTCTGGCACTTGGAACCCGTTCCCCCTCATCCCATCACTCCCTGCCCTTGGCACCAGTCCCTCTCCAGCTTTCCTGGAGCCCCTTCAGGCACTGGACCAGGCTGCCCAGAGAGGTTGTGGAGTCTCCTTGGCTGGAGACATTCAAACCCCGACTGGATGCATCCCTGTGTGCCCTGCTCTGGGTGGTCCTGCTCTGGCAGGGGGGTTGGACTGGATGAGCTTTTGAGGTCCTTTCCAACTCCTGACACTCTGTGGTTCTGTGATTTTGTAAGTCAAGCCTGCATTTAAAACTTCCTGTGGTGGTACTGGTGACCAGTGTCCCAACACCAGATCTGAAGCAATGCTTGGGGGCTAAGCTGCTCCCCACCAGCCTGCAGGGATGCAGCTTGTCCCAGAGGTGCCCGTTGGCTTTCAGCAGAGGAATGGGGCAGTTGGGCATGGATCTGCTCCTGGGTGGCTGCCAGGCACAGAGCCACTTGGCTGTTGGACTGTTGACTGGAGGAGCTTCTGCTGAACCAAGAAAACTCTTTGAGCCAAACCAAATGGCTGTAAACTTCTCCCCATCCCCACGAGAGCGAGGGGAAGGAGGTTACTGCATCCAAACTCTCTTGGAGCTGGCACTGGGGGAAAACTCTGGCCCATCTGGGAGTTGTTGTACTTGAGGAACTGTAATAAATCCTGATGGATCCTGCGGGTGGCGACTGGGACCTCCTGTGGGTGGGGACTGGGATCTCCTTGGATCTCCTGCAGGGTTGGACTGGGGCTCCTGGATACAAGAGCCTCCAAGTACTTTGTGTGATGCACTTTGAGCAGTCTTCACAGGTCCTCATGTGCAATCAGGGATCCGACCTGAACTGAGAATTCCTTGTTCCTGGAGGTAGGTCCCAGGCAGTGACATTCCTCGTGGATCAGGGATCTGTGTGTCCGTGTGTGCCCGTTTGCTCAGGGCTCTGTGTGATGGCTGCAGAGCAGACACCATCCTGGGCAAATTTTGTGCCCTGACAGCAGAAGATCTCCTGCATCAGAGTGAAGAGCCTTGGTCATAAAGAGGGACCTGGCTTCTGTTCCTCTTGCCCTGGGTGTTTGGGCCAAAACTGTGGTGTTGAGGACCCTGTGTTGAGGACCCTGCCCCTTTCCCTGAAGCACGGGCAGTGGTGCAGAGCTGGAGCAGGCTGAAGTCCAGGTGGGAATGAACCTTGGATTTCTTTTCTCCTGCTTTTTTTCCCCAATGCTTCCCTTGTAACTCATAATTCAGATTATTGATGAAAGGTATTTGCTATAGGATATCACCCATGAGCCATTAGCCCTGACTTATAGCAGAATTCTTCAGCAAAGCTGGGGTGCTGGAACATCACTGTTGATTGTCTTTAACTGAGCCTTACTCAAAATGAAGATTTCCTGCCTTTCCTTTTGTATTCCCTTCTTCCCAAAGCACTGGTGCTTTGATTCTTCCCTTTAAACCTTGGGAAATGCAGTTGTTCTTTTCACACTGTGACGGTGCCTCATAATCTCACCCTTCTGCTGCCTCTCCAAAGACATGGAGTTGGTTTTTTTTTGGTCTTGCAAGTCAAATTACCATGAGATTGCCATAATTTGCATCGTAGCTGTGGGAGGCCATCTGACAGCACCAGAGGTGGCCAAGGAGGATTGAATTCATCACCTCTCGTGTTTGTCAGAGCAGGTTCTGCTCCTCTGATCTGGGCAAGGGAGTAAACATTTTAATGTGAGTGGTTGGCAAGGGTGGCTTTTTTGCTCTGTGGCTCATTCCTGAGTGCTGGAAAGGATGGAGAGGTCTCCAAGTCCTGGCCTCACCTCCCAGCCTTGCCCCTGGGGTTCACATCTGCACGTGGTGAAGCTTCAGAGATGTTGCTGCGTCTGGATTTTTAGCTCCTCCTCCAAAGCCTGAATAGGTTTCCAAATAAATTGCTCAGAGGGACTCAGCATTTTCTTATATCAGAGCTTGTGCTATGCAGAAGTTGATGGAAAACACTCAGGAGCTCGGAGGGGAAGGGAGGAACCATCTCAGGGGGAAGCATCCTTCAGGTTTTACTGCCACCACCGTGGTGGTGTGGTCACGTCAAGACCCTTAAATTGCATTGTAGGATATTTTGAATATTTGGGTTTAAATGATTTGGTTGGACAGGTTTCTAGCAAGCTTCTGAGTCAATGAGTTCTGTTTCCCAAGCTCAATGTTTTCCTTTACTCACTGTATCAGTATTGAGAGCAAACACGAAGTCACAATCTTAGGAGGACTCAATGAATTCGTTGTGAAGTTTTATGGACCACAAGGAAGTAAGTACATGACCCAACCCTTCTGTGAAAACAAACTGGTGGTTCCTGGTGGGGACCAGCGAGGTGACACATCCTTTGGGAGTGGAAGGAGGGATGAGCACATCTAAGTGGGGGTGAGAAATCAAAGGGGAGCAGTGTTTGAAGGCTGAGGGTGGGGAGAAATGAACGCAGATGAACCACCTCCCCTGGAGCTGAGCAGAGCTGGGTCCTGCCTTTGGACAGCTAAGCCCTCTGCTATGGCCTCCAGCCCCATCCTTCTTGATCCTTGGCTTTTCTAGACCTGGCTTGTAAGATTTTTTTGCATCAGTCATGGGAATTTTTGTGGGGTTTGTAATTAAGATGACTTTCCTGGTGACTGGATCACGAGCCAGGTCTCCAGCGTGCCTTAATTTAGTAACGTCTCTAAAGGTAAGTGGATTATTCTAAAGTTGCTGTTTTTAATAAAGCTCTTGTGTCTTTGTGCCAAGATCATCTGCAGGATCAGTTAAAATCATGTCTTTTTTTGCCAGACAGCACAGGAAAAAGGCTTTTACCGTGGGAGGTTTGATATGAAATCTTACCCCCTGATGGAACTAAGTGCTCTTCCAAAGATGTGTTTTGCTTAATGCTGCAGATCTATTTCTTCTCTCCTGAAGTGTCTAATACCTGTGTTTCTTTCCTTGCAGCACCATATGAAGGTGGAGTATGGAAAGTTAGAGTCGACCTTCCTGACAAATACCCCTTCAAATCCCCGTCTATAGGTAACCAATGCTCACTGTCAGTCAAAATGCTTTTGCTGTTTATGCAGGGGAGATGTTGTTGCTCACAGCACTGGTACAGGTGAAAGCTGTAAGATCTTTCATTCTGATCCTCAGAATGGTTTTACTGTGGGCTTCCAGGTATCACGTGCTGAGCAGAGAGGAAGTTTGGTCTTCTCCAGCTCCTCACCCTTCAGCCAAATGTGGTTTGGTCACATGCTTGTGTGCTGATGAACTCAGTCTCTCTACCTGATGCTTTTTTTAATAATGCATCCACCCCTGGGGAAGGTGCAGGATACCACAGTGCTGGAGCCTCTTCACGGAAAGTGACTCATGTAGTATGGAGAGCAAAGACCTCATGGTCTTGGGGTAAACCTCGCTGTTGGGACCTGCTGTCCAGAAGTGGATGGAAGCTGAAACCTGTGTCCTCTTGGGCTAGGTGTGTGGAAAAAGACAGAAAGAGGGACCTATCACCAGAAAAATTGCAGCTGGCTGGACTGGTTTGGCTTGTTTAACCTTTAAGAGCAAATAAGTTTGATAAAGAAATGTTCTTTGGAACCGTATCCATCCTATCTTTGTCCTTGGGTAACAGTGATCTAACTCAGGTGTCTTCTGCTACCAAACTTGATTCCAGGCCCTTGAGCTATAAATAAAACAGCCAATATCACTTGAGAAACTGGAGCAGATGTGTGAAGCTCCAGCATCTCTGTTGTGGCTTAGGAGATAAGTGCTGGTGACTCATGACATGGTACCTCTGGGTCAGAAGGGTGTGCTTGTGGCTCAAGCCACCAGAGGACTCTGAAGAATGGAGAAAACAGCCTGAGGAGAACTAATGTGGAAACCTGACTGTATGGGTTGGACGAGATGGGTCCCTTCCAGCATCAACATCCTGATTTGGAGCTGTTAAGTTCTGGCTGCTTTCTTAAACCAGACTCTTAAGCTCAGAGTGCCTTCTATTTAAGATCCCCCTGGTGTGAGAAATAATCTGTCTGGTTCCAAATGTGAACCGTGCCGGTTGGGAAAGAGCAGATGTTCTTCCTACCTTTTTTTTTCCTCTTGAAACCTTAACTGAACCCCAGAAATGTGCACACAGCTGAGTAACAGTGCAGTATTGCTGCAGCTACTTCTCCTTTTCTCCATCCTCCTGAGTCAGCTCTGAAACTTGCTTGTAAACCTCTTGGGTTAGCGCCTTGTTTACGAGATGCAAGCTGGGTTATTTGCTGCCAATCATTTTCCCCTCCCCACTTCTAAAGGGCCTCAAACCCATGCAGATCAGGGCATTGTCATGTTGGCAACCCCAAAATGTGGGCTGGCTACAGGCAGCTCCAGAAAGAGAATAAATCCCCGTTTCCTGGGGTAGTTGAGATTGTTTTTCTATCTCCTGATGTTCTTCCAGTGTGTTATCAGAAGTCAAGGTTGCTGGCTCAAAGCAAAACCAAACTTTCTTTCCAGTGAGCCTGTGAAGCCAACACAGCTAAAGCTCAGCCAGGCTCTTGGATCTTCCCAGTGCTGTTGATGTAGGCTCCAGGTAGTTCATGGGACGTGGTAGGTTTGGTCTTTTGGTGGTTTGGCTTGGAGGCTGTTGGGATAGGCAGGAGTAAAAGGCAGCCTGGGATCATAGAGTGAGAGAATCGTTGAGTGGTGTGGGTGGGAAGGGACCTTAAAGCTCAGCCAGTGCCACCCCCTGCCATGGGCAGGGACACCTCCCACCACACCAGGGTGCTCCAAGCCCCAGCCAACCTGGCCTTCAACACCTCCATCACCCACAACTTCCCTAGGCAACTCTGCCAGGGTTTCACCAACTTCATCTCCTCCTCCCATCCCATCTCCATCTCCCCTCTGGCACTTGGAACCCGTTCCCCCTCGTCCCATCACTCCCTGCCCTTGGCACCAGTCCCTCTCCAGCTTTCCTGGAGCCCCTTCAGGCACTGGAAGGTGCTCCAAGGTCTCCCCGGTGCCTTCTCTTCTCCAGGCTGAACACCCCCAACTCTCTCAGCCTGGCCCCAGAGCAGAGCTGCTCCAGCCCTCGCAGCATCTCCGTGGCCTCCTCTGGACTCTCTCCAACAGCTCCGTGTCCTTCTGCTGTTGGGGACCCCAGAGGTGGCCCCAGCACTGCAGGGGGGGTCTCACAGAGCGGAGCAGAGGGGCAGAATCCCCCCCCTGGCCCTGCTGCTCACGCTCTGGGGATGCAGCCCAGGATCCAAGCTCACACTCCCAGCTCGTGTTGGCCCAGAGCTGGTATCAGGGTTGGCCCAGCTGCGTTTTCAGGACTGACACCACAAGGGTGACCCTTCCCCTTGTGAGCCTGGGCAGGGGGGTGGGTGGGTGTGTGTGGAGGGGGTTTATTTTCTGCTCAAATTGCTTTGTCCTTTCTCCTGTTGCCTTTGTTGTCTCCCTTTAGCCCAGCAGCTTCCTTCTGCCAGCTCCATCATCCCCTCTGTGTTATTCCAGACACCTCAGACCTTCTAGCACACTTCCCTTGCCCTGAGGGTCTGTTTGAGTGGGTGAAAACCCCCTCTTCTCTCTCTGAGCTCCCCAAAAAGGCTGGCTCTTGCTCTTGGGGCTGCCTTGCTGGGAGCACAGATGAAGCAGCATGTGGTGGAGGCTTCAGGTCACATAAGGAGTCGATGCTAGACAAGAGCTGGCTTAGAGAAGCAGGGGAGGAAAGAGCCAGGGAGTGGAAGCTCCAAGGGCAGTGGTAGGACCCAGGGAAGCTCCCAGCCAGCTGCAGGAAGAGGTTTGTTTTTCTTTGTCTGGTTCCCAGGGCCAGCCAGGGCTGGGTGATGTCTCAGCCCCTTCCTCCAGACCAGCCCCAGCTCCTCACTGCTGCTCTTGGGGGCAGACATGGTGTGTGGTGGCTGATACCAGGGGTTTGGCATTACAGACCCCTTCTGGAGCCCAGACCCCTTCTGGAGCCCAGACCCTTCTGGAGCTCACCTGTTCTCTCCCAGTCTGCCTGTTCCAGTGAGCATGGGCAATTTCTGAGCTGTGAAGAGGTGGAAGTGAAGGATTTCAGAGAGCTCAGACCTTCTGGAGCTCAGACCTTCTGGAGCTCAGACCTTCTGGAGCTCAGACCTTCTGGAGCTCAGACCTTCTGGAGCTCAGACCTTCTGGAGCTCAGACCTTCTGGAGCTCACCTGTTCTCTCCCAGTCTGCCTGTTCCAGTGAGCATGGGCAATTTCTGAGCTGTGAAGAGGTGGAAGTGAAGGATTTCAGAGATTTCAGACCTTCTGAGCTCAGACCTTCTGAACCTCACCTGTTCTCTGCCAGTTTCAGTGAGCATGGGTGTCCAAACCCAGTGCTCCTCACCCAGCGAGCTCGAGCTCTGGATAACACAGGGGTAGGAATTAGCAGGGAAGAAATTTCCCGTGGCAATTTCTGAGCTGTGAAGAGGTGGAAGTGAAGGATTTCAGAGATGGTGGAGCCCCTAAATGGATGGAAGGTCAGCCAGAGCATGCGTGTAGCTTGTTTGCAGCCTCTCTGTTCTCAGCACTGCGTGGTTCCCACCGTGGTGGTGCCATGTGGAGTTCAAATCATCCGTGGAAGTCACTGCCTTGTGTAGAGAACCCAGCAGTTCCTTTCCCTTTAATCAATGACACTTTTATGCTGCAGCTTAAAGCAAAAAACGCTGTCCTTGCAGCTTTCCTTGTTCCTCTAGGACTGTAGGCTAAAATTTTCTTTCCATCTTAACAGAGCCTTGAACACGACGTGGGCTTTTTGCAGCAAATAACATGATGGCTGGGAGCATGTCCATGCATTCTGAGAAATGACTGCTAATAGTTGCTTCCTAAGCTGTTCACATTGCTTTTATCTCAGCGTGGCTCAGAGTAGAAGGTACACAAAACCTTGGTGTTCTTCTCCCAAAGTGGGACTGGCAAAACCTGAACAGAAAAGGTTTTGAAAGTTGGTGCCTGGAAATGTGCAGAGCTTCTCTTAAACACTAAATGAGTAGTGGTCCTCTTCTCCTTTGAGAGTGTGTAGAAGCCTTTGCTCGGTGTGGTGGCTCTTCTCCTGCCAGATCTTTGCTCCCCTGTCCCACACACAGCTCCCATGGCATTGATCTCCTGCCCTTCCCAGGTTGGTAATTGTTGCTGTAGTCTCCCCAGGGACAGTGCTCTCCTGGCAATGCAGGTGCTGCCTCTGCTTAGAGACAGAAACCATCCTGGGATCTGTGTGAAAAGAGCAGTTCCTGGGAGAGCTTCCTCAGTACCACCATGTCCTGCAGCACCTTCCTGGGGTTTCTGGTTCCTTGCTTGGTCTTTGCTGTGTAACCAGACAGATCCTGTAGTGGAGCAGGATGAGCCAGCACTGTCTGATTCTGTTTGATGGTTCTGTTTCTTATCTTTATTGATGACCTGGATGAGGGGATCAAGTGCACCCTCAGTCAGGCTGCAGATGACACTGAGTTGGGTGGAAGTGTTGATGTGCTTGAGGGCAGAAAAGCTCTGCAGGGAGATCTGGGCAGGCTGGGTCCATGGGCAGAGGCCAACGGGGTGAGGGTCAATAAGGCCAAGTGCTGGGTCCTGCACTTGGGTCACAACAACCCCAGGCACCACCAGAGGCTGGGGCAGAGTGGCTGGAGCTGCTCAGCAGAAAGGGACCTGGGGGTGCTGGGTGACAGCAGCTGGGGATGAGCCAGCAGAGTGCCCAGGTGGCCAAGGAGGCCAATGGCATCTTGGCCTGCACCAAGCACAGTGTGGCCAGCAGGAGCAGGGCAGGGATTGTCCCCCTGTGCTGGGCACTGGTGAGGCTGCACCTCGAGTGCTGGGGTCAGCTCTGGGCCCCTCACTGCAAAAAAGCCATCGAGGGGCTGGGGGTGTCCAGAGAAGGGACCAGAGCTGGGGAAGGGCCTGGAGCACAGGGTGATGGGGAAGGGCTGAGGGAGCTGGGGGTGTTCAGCCTGGAGCAGAGGAGGCTCAGGGGGGACCTCCTGGCTCTCTGCAGCTCCCTGAGAGGAGGTTGGGGTGAGGGGGGGGTCGGTCTCTTCTGCCGTGCCCACAGGGAAAGGACGAGAGGGAACGGCCTG
>VZRW01004520.1:11076-28223 GCA_013398125.1 Aegotheles bennettii | reverse complement strand
CTATGATTGATCACTGCTGTGACAGTGACAGGGCTGGGGGTGACAGCAGGAGCTGAATCAGGGCAGGTTTAGGTTGGGTGTCAGGAGAAGGTTTTTCCCCCAGAGGGTGGTGGAGCACTGGCACAGCTCCCCAGGGCAGTGGGCACAGCACCAACCCTGCCTGAGCTCCAGCAGCGTTTGGATGATGCTCTCAGGCCCATGGGGTGACCCTGGGGTGTCCTGCACAGGGACAGGAGTTGGACTCCATGGTCCTGGAGGGTCCCTTCCAACTCAGCATGGTCTGTGCTTCTACGATTCGATGATAATGTACAATAGAAATGGAAATGCACATTTTTAGAAGGACACAAATCTATTGACTGGAGCCAGATGCAGGGCTGGGGTGTTGGCTCTGGGCTTGAGAGCTCCCATTGAGACAATCCCTAAATATCCAAACCTTCAGCACTGAAACAAACTTCCTGAACCTGAGCACTTTGTTAGAAGAAAATCAACTCCTGGAGAGCACCCAGTTGCTTTCTGAAGCTGGTGAGTGCTGCTGCTCTTGTCACTGCTGTCATTTAATGCAAATCTGAGGACCCTGAAGCTCTCCCCCGCTAGATGTTTGGTTCCAGCTCTGCTTTCTTCCAGACAAAGCCTCCTGAGCTGTTTATGGTTTGGGTAACCCTGCTGGCACCGCTTCCCCTTCCCTCTGGGATTTGATATCTTCAGGGGAACTTTCTGCCTGGTTTGTCCTTGCTCTTCCAAAGGGGAGTTGTGAAGCCCTCGGTGCCGCTCTGGGTGTTCAAAAAATGGATTGGTGAGGCACTTGAGGCCATGGTCTGATGGTCTGATGGTTAGGAATATGATGGGATAAAGGTTGGACTTGATGACCCTGGAGGTCCCTTCCAACCAGAATGATTCTATGATTCTAAGTTCTGTGTGGTTTCAATCTGGCCAAGAGCCTGGAGATTGATGCTCTTTGATGCAGGAGGAGGCGCCGAGCGCGTGTCCTGCACTGCTTAGATGATAGGAGCAGCAGGAATGTGTGAACCTGGGAGCCTGAGCTCTTACCTGGAAGCCCTGTGGCATTTATTTTATTACTGAAATCCATGGATATATTAGTTGGGCACTGAGTCACTCTGGTTTCTTTATAATTAAATGTCACAGCTGCAGGTTTTGATGCGCTCGGAGCCTCGAGTGCTCCGATCACTTCTGTGTGTTTACAGCCAGCTCTCATTTTCCTTCCATCTCTGGCCGGGTTATCTGCAGACACCTTGCATTTATAACTTCACCTTTCTCCTGAGTGTTTTACAAACCAGGATGCCTGGTGTGTACACAAAACCCACGGACCTGTGTGTGTGTGGAGACATCGTGGCAGCCAGGAGAGGCATGGAGCGGTGTTCAGCTCCAGCCAGGGTTTAAGAGATCTCTCCTGGCCTCTGCTTAATTTCTCTTTTTGACTGCAGCTGCTATTTTTACTCCCAGCTCCTCTCTGGATTGCCCTTCCATTTCGCTGCTTAGAATTTCATGAGTCACTTATCTCCTGTGACCATTCCAGGCTTGCTCTTCCCTGCGTGTCCGATCCTCCTCCTGACCCGTAAGCGATGTGGAAGTGCTTGTTCTTCCAAACACCCTTAGCTTTGTCTAAGGGGAAAGATGAGACACCTGAAGGTAATTTGTACCCCTGGCTCTGCTCTGCTCTGACGCATGACTCTGCACCCTCTGCAGATTCCCTGCTGCAGGTGGGGAGTGGGAATAGACTGACCAAGTGTTGGGGGGTGTTTTCAGCCACAGATTCGCTGCCTTCCGTGCCAGTCTCCCCAACCTGGGCATCAAGTGATGCTGCACCTAAGTCATGAGATGAACTGACAGCAGGACATTGCTTTGTGCTAGTTCTACATGCTTTTCCAGAGATTGGAAGCTTGTGGATACTACTTTCCCTCTTCCAAGGACCTCTCGGTGGCTCATGCTGAGCAGGAGATCCGGAGTTTATAGCTCCACCACTATTTTCCATCAGCTGCTGCTGTGTTTTTGTCCTGATCTTTCCCTCCTGAAGCTGCCACGAGATAATTTATGGTATTATTTTGAAAAGCTACTAGAAGTTGAGTATGGTAACATAAACTGTTCTGCTTCTGCACTTAGCAAGGTGATGTTCCACAGCCCTTCGTGCCACCACCGTGCAGCGAATGCCTCTGTGGTGAGACACGTATAGATATATTTTTATATATTTTTATATATTTTTATATATTTTTATATATTTTTATATATTTTTATATATTTTTATATATTTTTATATATTTTTATATATTTTTATATATTTTTATATATTTATTTGGCTCTGTTGTTAGTGCTCTGAGGGCTCCTAACTTCCAAATTCCATAATTCCTTTGCCACTGAGAGCTTGCTGACCTGAGAGTGCTGGATAAGGTGTGCACCTCCGAGGTGGGCAGATCCTAGGGGGGGGGAAAAAAAAGGTCTAAACCAGTTGACCCAGTTTGCAGAGGGGAGTAGATCCCATGAGGACTGGGAGGTCCTGCTCTTGTGCCCTCTCCCCCATGTCCTGCCATGGTTTCTCAACGTGGTGGGCTCGTGATCTCTTACACAATGAGGTGGTCCCTGAAATGAGTGTGATCTGGATTTTTAAATTAAATAAAAATAAGAACTAAATGCATGTTCTCTTGCAGGCTTTTGGGTGTTTGGGGAGGGGGAAGCAATAAACATTAGGTTTAGACTAATCTTATCTGGTTGTTTGGCTGCACAAGCACCTGGGAGATGTTTTTCCATGAGATGAGTTGTCCAGAGGTTCAAAAAAGCAGATGAGAAACACTGCTCTTGACCTCTCTGTGCTGTGCATCCGTGCAGCTTCTGTACAGCAGAGTTCTGCCCCGAGCCTTGGGTGGTCACCCAAAGCCATGTTGATTTTGGGGTGGTCTTTAAAACTCACTCTGTGCTGCTTCAGAGGGGCTGGGACCATCTTCCCACCCCACCAGCCGGGCACCGGTGGTTGCGTAAGTCCTCTTGGTTGTTGGTTTGGCACCGTAGTGGTGTGCAGACATGGATCTGCTGTCAACAGTTGTTCAAGGAGAGAAGTGTCCAGCTGGACTTTATTTATGAGCAAAGAGAGCCGACACGTGGGCAAGCAGCAGCAAGTTTGGGGTGGGTAAGTGGATGCAACCCAACTCCGCTCTGGCATGTTCCCCGGAGCCGGTGGGAAGTCCTCTTGAAGTTATCACTGGTGTGGTTGGACCGTGCAGCTGAGTCCTCGCTGAGCAAGAGGAGGAAGCAAAGCCAGGGGGTTGGGATGTGCTCTGTTTGCTGCTTTTCCTCCATCCCCCGTGCTTCCATAGCACCAGCATAGCTTTGAAGAACTTGAAGACCTTATTGCCCTCTCCAACTACCTAAAGGGAGGTTGTAGTGAGGCTGGTGTTGGTGTCTTCTCCCCAGTTGCTGATGACAGGACGAGAGGAAATGGCCTCAAGTTCCATCAGGGGAAGTTTAGGTTGGAGATCAGGAAGAAGTTCTTTCCTGAGAGGGTGGTTGGGCACTGGAATGGGCTGCCCAGGGAGGTGGTGGAGTCACTGTCCCTGGGGGTGTTCAAAAACGGGTTGATGAGGCACTTGAGGCCATGGTCTGATGGTCTAAAGGTTAGGAATCTGATGGGATAAAGGTTGGACTTGATGACCCTGGAGGTCCCTTCCAACCATAATGATTCTATGATTCTAACTGTGCTGCAGGGGAAAAAGCCTCTTCTGGGGACCTCTCACCCAACCTGGCAGCTAAGCTGGCTGCACTTTGAGCTTAGATAAGCAACAGGCCACCTTCTGAAGCACCACTTGTTGGGTTGCAGCTGGTTCCAGACTTGGAGGAGAAGCACTTAGGAGTGCAGAAAGTTTGCTTCTGCAGCAGCTGGGGCTGTGAGAAGAGTGAGGAGACAATCTCCAGCCCAGGTTGCTGATCCCTTTTATCTCCAAATTTTGAGTCCATGCTACCTGAATGGTAGAGGAGCAACCTGATCTGATGGAAGGTGTTCCTGCCTGTGGCAGGGGGTTGAAACTGGGTGATCTTTGAGGTCCCTTCCAACCCGAAAATCATTTTAGGATTCTGTGGGGGCTCTACCAAGGGAGAGTAGGCAGCAATCAATGTGGAACAACCTCTTGCAGGAGCTTTCTGCCTGATGGCTCCACAGGATGATGAGAGATGCCTTGGGAGTCTTCTGTGTTCCTGAAGTTATCCAGGTATTTGGGCTCTGCCTCTTCAAGGAGAACTTGCTGGCAAAGCAGCTCATGACAGCAGGGCTGCTCTAGCTGTTTCCTGGGAGCTTTAACCTGGAGCTGCACAAGAGAGATGCTGACATCAACGTGAGTCTGAAATTCCTCCCTGTTCATCCCCCGTGGTTTTGCTCACCTGGAGAGCAACGTTCAGCCACGGCGCCGCGATCATCGGAGCAACCTCTTGGACCCAACAGCAAGTTGATGCCCTTGGGTGCTCAGACATGGTGAGAGAACTTCATTTCATGCTGGAACACATCCAGCTGCTGGAGCTTTATCAATGTCCCTGTGTTTGCAGGGGGGGAGCCTTTCAGTTAGCTGGGTTTGAATTTAAAGGCACGTTCCTCTCCAAAGATTTTGGCAGCCCAAGGAGCGATCACTCTGGTGGAAACCGATGGGTTTGAAGGTCAGCATCTGCATATTGGTCTCAGTGTTCTCTGGTATCAAGACAGATGGGTCCCTTTCTGTTGTGTAACTCCTTTATGGATGTAGAGGGTTTTTTTTCTGTTATAACCCAAAGGGTTTTTTATCTGTACAGATTTTTCATGGTCCTGCTGTACCTTTGAAGGCAATCCTGGACCTCGGTGTCTCTGTAAGGAAAGGGTGGACTGCAGCCACTCAGCAGCTCAGATTCCTCCTAAGTGTTGGCTTTTCCAGAGTTGAGTGTGAATGTTGTTTTAAATCATTGTTTACAGCCAGTCCAGCACACAGAATCACCACTGCTCAGGCTGTGACCTTGGCTTGGTGCTCCAGGCCGTGGTGAGAACCCAAAATCAAGAGCCTGTCCCTTGGTGCTCTTCATGGAGCACTCCCCTGGAGTTCTGCATGGTATATTGGGGGGTGCTCTATTCAAGACCATGGAGATAAACCAGTGTTTATGCTGGCTTGGGAGGCTTTTCTCATTCTTGGCTTCCTCTTTAAGTTGGAATTTCATTTTCAGGTGGATGTTTGTGCTTGCTTTGTCTCTTGGATTTGTGAAAATAAACACAGAGCAGGTCGGTGTTTACTGGAGCAACGTTAGTGCTTTATCACTGCAGGTGACTTTACCTTTCAAATAAAGGAGGAGGTAATAGTTGGAGTTTATTTCTGAGCCAGGAGAAGGAGCTGAGCTTGGCCTGGGCACTTTGTGTCTATAGGAGAATGAGACCGGGGAGACCTTGAGGAGCAGCAAGAGTTGGCAACAGCTTTGGAAATGAGGATGTTTTTGTCCTTTCTGGAGCAACAACTGTTTCATTTGCAAAGCTTGAGACCAAGGACAACGTGAAAGAAGGGCTTGTTCCTTGCTTGGGTGAGTGCAAAGATGACAGAGAAGAGTTGCAAATCTCTAGCACAGGAGCTGCTGGAGTGGACAACCTCATCCCATCTCCCCGGATATCAAGTGCAGCTTAAATGCTTAAGTGAAGAGTTGAGCAGAACCTCATAGGTGGGTTTGCAGTGTCCAAGCAGCTGCAGGTGGCTGTGGCAGAAGGTGCTAGGAAATAGGGGAGAGGATCAGAAAACCAGGAAGGGAGAAGGCAGAGGGATGCTCACATCTGGCTGGGTTAGAGAGAACCACTCTGCGTCCCAGGTGCCAGAACAGTGTTTAACTCAGCAGGTCTGCACATTACCGTCCTTTTCTTCTTACCTGGTGTCTTCCCCACAATCCTCTCTTCTATTCTGCTTTATCAGAAAATTCACTTTCCCCCCGCTGCCAAGAGGAGAGAGGAAGGATTTGGAATCAGGAGCAGTGCTCGCTGTAGCTCCCCAGTGCCGGCGTAACGAATCCGTGACCCGATTTAAACTCGTGAGAGCTGCCATAATGTAAATATTTGATGGAACCACAGCTTCCCTTTTTAAGTCTGCTTCAGTTCTTTAAGCTAAATCATGGCAAGGTATTCCTGAAAGACACTTGTTAGTGTGGAGTTGTTTATGCCATTCTCAGTGGTTCTTCTTGAGATTGTTCTGGCTCCAGGCAGCGTTTCAGCCTCGCGTTGTATTTATGCAAAACCCGAGCAGCACGAGTAAACATGGAATTATATTTGTGTCACAATACGTGGAAAGAAAGGGAGTTAAATCCATATGTCAGCTCCTAGCCCAGATGGGAACCATGCTGTCACTCAAATTGCAGTCACTCCGTTTGATGGCTCAGCAACGGCTCGCCTGGAGTGGCTGGGTGAAGGTGGTGGAGGTGGGAGTCTCCATGGGGACTGCTCCCAAGAGGAGACTTCTGGGTGGTTTTGGAATGGATTGAGTGGATATCCCAGACCTGAATTTCCTCCCCGTTCTCGTAAACGTGGGCCTTTGTCAGAAGAAATTGTTGCTGAAATAGATTCCTGCTGGTTGCAGCGTTGATTCCCACGTGGGCAGTGCTTGCAGGGCTCTGCAGGCTGAGGGGTGGTGCTACAACAGAGGGAAGAAGGTTTTATTCTAAATTCTGGGGGGGAAAAAAAATCAATGTTAAGATGTGGAAGCAGCTTAACCTGGTGCAGAAACAAGGATGGCAGCAGCTCTTCTGGGCAGAGCCCAGATGATTTGACCAAGGTAGTGGGAGTATATGGGAGTACCTGATCCACCTGGCAGTGGAAGAACTGGAAATCCCAGTTTTCTATCACTGCTCTGTGTCCATTCTGCACTGGGGCCATGTCCTGCACCCTGGTATTTGGGTTTCTCCTATTGAAAGGGAAGAGTTGAGAATGTGAATTCTGCATCTGCTTGTCTGGAACACTTAGCTTTGCCTTTGGAGCAGATGTGCTTTGCTTCTGCTCAGCCTATGGTGTGTGATAATTCCTGTAATATCTTTTTTTTTTATATAAACTCCATTTGTGGGAGAAGAGGGCAGTGTTTGTGAGGTGCCATCTGTCTTGAACTCAAGGTTAAAGTCAGCAGCTGGAGGACATGGCTCACCTCTAGCTGCTGCTACCAGATGCAGCCCTTAAAGCGTGGGGCATCCCCTACCATGGGGTCGTAAGTCTTGAAACCACAGGATTTATTTGAATTCAATTTGCAAGTCAGAACAAAGACAGTAAGCACTGTCACATCTAGAAGTCTGCAACGTGGACAAAACCATGGTGAGTTTCTCCTTCTGGACCTTGCATCTGAGCTGTTTTCTAGGAGACCAGAGGTACCAACCGAGGAATTCACTGCTGTATTGATGCAAAATTCAAAGTCTTTGCTCTCTGCACCAGTCTCTGCCCTGAAGGGCTTACAAATGATGACACTAAGCTGGGAGGAGTGGCTGACACACCAGAGGGTTCTGCTGCCATTCAGCGAGACCTTGATAGGCTGGAGAGTTGGGTGGGGAGAAACTTAATGAAATTCAACAAGGGCAAGGGCAGAGTTTTGCATCTGGGGAAGAACAACCCCATGCACCAGTACAGGCTGGGGGCTGACCTGCTGGAGAGCAGTGGAGGAGAAAGGGACCTGGGGGTCCTGGTGGACAGGAGGATGACCATGAGCCAGCAATGTGCCCTTGTGGCCAAGAAGGCCAATGGCATCCTGGGGTGCATTAGAAGGGGGGTGGTCAGTAGGTCGAGAGAGGTTCTCCTCCCCCTCTATTCTGCCTTGGTGAGGCCACATCTGGAGTCCTGTGTCCAGTTCTGGGCCCCACAGTTCAAGAAGGACAGGGAACTGCTTGAGAGAGTCCAGCACAGAGCCACAAAGATGATGAAGGGAGTGGAACATCTCCCTTATGAGGAGAGGCTGAGGGAGCTGGGGCTCTTTAGCTTGGAGAAAAGGAGACTGAGGGGTGACCTCATCCATGGTTACAAATATGTAAAGGGTGAGGGTCAGGACGATGGAGCCAAGCTTTTTTCAGTGCTGACCAATGATAGGACAAGGGGCAATGGATGCAAACTGGAGCACAGGAGGTTCCATGTGAATCTCAGGAAGAACTTCTTTCCTGTGAGAGTGCCAGAGCACTGGACCAGGCTGCCCAGAGAGGTTGTGGAGTCTCCTTGGCTGGAGACATTCAAACCCCGCCTGGATGCGTTCCTGTGTGATGGACTCTGGGTGACCCTGCTCTGGCAGGGGGGTTGGACTGGATGAGCTTTCGAGGTCCCTTCCAACCCCTAGGATTCTGGGATTCTGTGATTCTGTGAAATGTCTACTAATGGCACAACTTAAAGTTCACAGCAGATCTTTGTTGGGAGACATTGGGGAAAAAAATTGAGTGTTAATGCAAACATTGAGCTCGAGTTTTGTGTTTCTCAGTAAGATCCTTGGGGCTTTTAAAACCCCTTCATCAGATGTGGGTGCTCAGTTGTGCTGATGGGTTCAGAGTCATCATGAGATGACCTTTGTGGGGTGGTTGCACTGTAAGCAGAGGGTTTGGCTGAGTTTGGAGGGAATGGACAAGGACCCTTGGGTCAGAACGTTGCCTGTGTGTTTTGAAGGTTGCCTGTCTAAGGTATATATATATAGCTAAGACTGGATTTTCTTTGAAACCAGTCAGATGAGTCCTTGTTCAGTAAATTCCAGACTTTTTTTGTAAAAAAAAATAACCCCAAAAAAGTCTTTTTGGCTCTTTCCTGCTATTTACCTGTGTGTCTCTTTGCAGGATTCATGAATAAGATTTTCCATCCCAACATTGACGAAGCGTAAGTAACCCCCTCGTGTGTGGTTTGTGGAGCTGTATTTTGGCTTCACAATAAGATGCTGATGAGTTCCATCAACCTAAGAGTCCAGAGTGGGACATTTGGTAGAAGTAGATGTCATCACGAGGTAACTTTTTGGAGTGGTTAGAGAATTATAGAATGGTTTGGGTTGGAAGGGGCCTCTGAAGGCCATCTGGTCCAATCCCCCTGCAGTGAGCAGGGACATCTTCAGCTTCATCAGGTCATGGGACAGGACTGGAGAACTGCAGACTTCCAGATGCAGATTCTGCAGATCTGGTCTTCAAGGTTGCCAGTCCTCCTCCTCATCAGCTTCACTCCAGCTTTCTAGAACCAAGGAGCAGCGTTGGCCAAGGTGCAGCTCCCTCTTTAGCTGGAGATCACATCTATACTAAAATTCCTCAAAACAGAAGAGATTTTGCCATGATTTTTTCATTTAAGGTTGTGATGGGGGGCCACCTATGCTTAAGTCTCCAGCAGAGCCCCCGATGGACCTATTAATTCAGTAATGGCTCCAATTTACTCTTTCTTTTGTGCAGAGTGTTAGGATTTATGTAGCTAAAAGCAGCCTCAGTATTAACCACAAGAGAGGGGTAAATCACAGCTTATCTGAGATGGTGGGACAGGAGAAGGGAGGGGACAGATCATATTGAATCCACCAGGTATTTTTGAGTGTGCCTATGTTTTTAATTCCATCCTTTCCATGTTTTTCAGGTCAGGAACTGTATGTCTAGATGTAATCAATCAGACTTGGACAGCTCTCTATGGTGAGTTTGGTGTTTCTCTGGAAGCCCATCACGTGAACATCTGGAGACAGGTGACCTCAGGGTAACTTTTTGATGGTTGTTTGGTTTTTACTGGAGTTTTAGACTCCTCACTGAACCAAGATCAGGTGAAAAATCAGATTTTTTTCATGTGAAAATACTTTTGTAACCTGTTTTTATGCCAAAGTGGTGAAAATACTCCATAGACCTCACAAAGGATCACTCCATCCAATGCTTGGCATCACCTGGCAGCTGCCCAACAGCACCCTGCCATGACTCAGCATCAAAAGAGGAGTGACTGTATCTCAAGTGAAACCTAGTTCCAGCTGCCCCATCCACGTTTTGTGTGTGCATTGGAGCTGGTGTCCTTTGTGCACAAGGCTGTGATCCCACTTGTGGAGAAGATGGCATTGGAAACCATTGCTCTTTGTCTTGGCAGCATGGTTTGGTTGCAGGCTAGGGGGTGGTGGTGCCTCTAACCACTGCACCGCTCGCTGCAGAACGTTTTGGGTTTCCCATTGGGTCCTGTCTGGCTCTAACACTCCTTTTTAGAGCTACAAAAGGATCAGCTGGTAGCTGAAGACCCATTAAAATGGCATTTGGGGAGAGCTGGAATTGTTAAGAGGAACACAGCTGAGTATCTAGTCTAGGTTGGCTGCATTTTAAAGCTCTGAGCTCCTTCAGATGTTGCGATTACACTTGGTGGAAGAGCGTCCAGGGGATGTGCACATCAAATCCCTCACGTTCTCCCAGGAAAAACTGATTTTACCTGTGTGAAGTTGAAGCTTTGAAGCAGCTGAGAGAAGCTACTTGACCTTCCTCGCCAGCACGATTCGTAAGGAGGTGCCAGCCTTGGTGAATCCTGGGTGGGAAATTGCCATAGCAACTTGTTGAACTTTGCTCCTCATCAGAATGCCTGAAGTCTTCATGTAGTGGTTGCATGGGCTTAGTTGTGACCCAGGTGGTGTTGCTGATGGAGGAAGAGGATGCTCTGGTGTCCTGGGAGGATCTGTTGCAAAGCAGAGGAATTAAAGCGGTGTCAGCAAACCAAGCCTTCTGCTGGGGATCAACCTGCATGGGTCAGCGGGTTCCAACCCACTGCTCTTCCAGCCCTTAGGTGCCACCAGCAGCTCGTGGGGATGGCTGGATGAAAGAACATCTCTCCAGTGGAACTGTGGTGTTGGGTTTGTGCTCTGGCAGTCTGGGCTCTGCTTTGGAAGCATGGGTCACCTCCTTGTTCTGCAGCACACGGCCACAGTGGGCTTCCTGCATTATTTCCAAACAATTTCCTGAGAAGATTTTCTGTGAGAGGTTTCCTAATCGTTGTTTCTCATGAAGGTAGAACAAAAGCTTTAGTATTTACTCTACTCATGGTGTATTGATATCAGCAAGCATCCAAAAATCTCCTGCGTTTCTGCTTGTGATGTCCACGGTAGGTGTGAAGCAACTAGAAGGTATGTGGTGTGTGTTCTGGACACCTTCCTGGAGAAACTTGGCATTAAAGTGCATCACTTGACATCATCTTATCACAAATGTCCTTTTACCTTGTGCAGGATGCCTTGAGGGACACGGAGGTGACAGTGGTCACCCTGCCCCTTCGCTTGGAGGTCATCAACAGTAGAGTGCCTACATGACCTGTTCACCTCCAGGGCTTTGCCTCCTGGGCTGAGTGAGGTCAGGAGGTGGCTCATTTCTGAACGTGCAATGGGAAAGGGGGAGATAATATTTCCCTGGTGTTGTTTGGAGTGTCAGAGCTCTCCTGGTCAGATAATTCATGAAGCAGCTAAGAGGGAAGAGACCCAGAATAGCCACCATTAGGTTCATTAAAACCTCGTGATTAGATTCCCTCCTCTAATGAAGTATCAAGTCATTAGAGCTTCCCACACACCTTCAGCTGGTTAAACCAGTGCCACCCTTGGGGATTTGAAAGAAGGGGGAGATTCCTGAGGTCTCTTAAAGTGAAAAATGAGAATCCCATGGTGGCCTTCCAGGGCTCTGCTTGCTCAGCCTACAAGAGAGTTCAGCTGTCACGTCCTGCTCCATGGAGAGACTTGACCCAGCTTCTTGCTGATAGTGTCTGACCCCAGGGCTGAATGGTTCACCAAGGACAAGCCACTGCCATGGCAAAAAGTATCCTTGGAGAGCATTCTCACTGGCTTTTGTGGTTGCCTTTTGGATTAGGGTCCTTCTTCCAGTTGCTCTTGGGCTTGTCTAGAAGCAGCTGGTGGCATGTTGGCTGCTCAGCGTGCAAAACTTGGCAAACAAAAGACGTGGAGAACTTGGTCGTGGCACCATGTGGGCTGTGAAGTGCTTCAGCACTGTCCTCAGCCCATATTGGAAGGGGCAACAGCTTCTCTAGAGCAGAAAGAGGTTTCAGGGTAAAACCATCTCATTTCTTAGTGATGTCCCTGGCCAGCAGAGACCAGTGCAGCTCTCCTGAGCCTGTATCTTCACTGGTGATGGAGTCAGAGCCTGGTTTGCTGTGGCTGGAGGCCAGAGCCAGGGTGTCCATTTGCCCAGGGAGAACACTTGGAGATCTCTCCCCCTCCCTGCCCACCCATTTGGATGAATCTTTGAAAACGAAGGGCTCTGAGGTCCCTGCCCTCCCTCAGATCTGGTTGGATTTAGCAGCTCCATGAGGCTCAGTGATGGCTGGGCTCACACAGCCTTGTTCCTGTAGGAGGCAAGTTGAGATGGTGGATCCTGGGGAGCGTTGGGCTTCCCTCCCCACAGCTCCACTTGGATCCATGCTAGAGGTGATGCTCATCCACGAGCAGGATTTCTCTGCCACCGGGAAGGAGAGGAGATGTTCCTTTGAATTGGGGAGGAAAAAGGGATCCTGATAGAAGACCTGGTGAACATTCACAAAGAAAACCCAACAGGAAACCCTATGCTGGATCAGCAGCTCTCTGGTGGCCAAAGCAAAACCTGGTGCTCAGCACTGCACTGGGGCTTTGATCTCTGCTCTGCGTGGTCCTTCTGAAGCCCCCAAGGAGAAATCATGACACAGGGCTTGAACACCCCCACCACCCAAGTGTGGCACTTCTCATCCTAGGGATGTGGGAAGCAGGTTTCATGTATCCACAGTTACTCATCAGCACCAGGAGGTTGTTTCCTGTTGGGGATCATTTGGTGACAGCTGCCAACTGGCACCAAGGTGCTAATGGGAGCTCTTCACATTCTGAGAATTGTTTGGAGCTGGAGGGGGGACTCCTTGGTTGCTCTTTCTATTAACACAGTCATCTAAAGCACTCTGGGAGATGCTTCGTGTCAGTTTAGTCATGGAGCAGAAGACAATGAAAGATGGTAAGAGAAGAAAGCAGAAGTAGGGGAAGAACTCAGTGAGGGGTGAAGCACAATGTTGTTTTTCTTTCTTTGTTCCTTTTTTTCTTAAGCCAGGGCTGAGCCTCGAGGGGAAACAAAGCAATTGTGTCCTTCCTCTTGCTTCACCCACAGATATCTATGGTGTTGGGATGTCAAGGAGTCTGTGCTGAGGACCTGCAGAACACCTCCAGCCGTGTGTGTGCTTCCCCCAACACATTTTCCTTTATTTAAACTCCTGCTCAGGTTTTCAGTGCATTTGCCCTTGAAGCTTTGTGCTGCTGGTTCAGTGCTGGTGCTCTCGGGGTGATTGATCAGGCTGACTTTGGGTCCGTGGTCATGAACAACTGTGTCTTTCACTTGCAGATCTCACCAATATATTTGAATCGTTCCTGCCCCAGCTGCTGGCCTATCCCAACCCTATAGATCCTCTAAATGGTGACGCTGCAGCCATGTACCTCCACCGACCAGAAGAGTACAAACAGAAAATTAAAGGTAAGAGCGTAAATAATGCAGAATCCCAGAGTGGTTTGGGTGGGAAGGGACCTCAAAGCTCATCCAGTGCCACCCCNCCCTCTGGCACTTGGAACCCGTTGCCCCTCGTCCCATCACTCCCTGCCCTTGGCACCAGTCCCTCTCCAGCTTTCCTGGAGCCCCTTCAGGCACTGGAAGGTGCTCCAAGGTCTCCCCGGTGCCTTCTCTTCTCCAGGCTGAACACCCCCAACTCTCTCAGCCTGGCCCCAGAGCAGAGCTGCTCCAGCCCTCGCAGCATCTCCGTGGCCTCCTCTGGACTCTCTCCAACAGCTCCGTGTCCTTCTGCTGTTGGGGACCCCAGAGGTGGCCCCAGCACTGCAGGGGGGGTCTCACAGAGTGGAGCAGAGGGGCAGAATCCCCCCCCTGGCCCTGCTGCTCACGCTCTGGGGATGCAGCCCAGGATCCCGGGGGCTTTCCGGGCTCCAAGCACACACTGATGGCTCATGGGGAGCTTCTCCTCACCCAGCACCCCCAAGTCCTTCTCCTCGGGGCTGTTCTCCATCCATTCCCCACCCACCCTGTGTCTGTGCTGGGCTTTGCCCCATATTTTGGCATGAGTGACGTTGCTGTGATCCCACCCTGGGATCACCCTTTATTCCTCCCCGATCCCGATCCAGCGAACGCAGCAGCGTTTAATCCAGCCGTGGGAAATTCACAGCCTTTGTCCCAGATCTGGGCTTCAGCTGAGTTTTTAGAGCCTGAGACCACCTGATTATTTTTATTTTTTGGTTACTGAATAACCCTAAGACTTGTTTGTCCGTGGGAGCCCTGCCAAGAAGGTCTGCAGGGCTCGTTTGACGAGGAGAACCTCCGAGAGCAGCACGATCTGACCATCTTCCTCCTGGTGTTGAGGTGGGGTGGCAGCTTGGTGATGAGCATTGTGAAAGCTCCCTCGTGCTCGGAGGAGAGCACGGGTATCCCAGAAGGATGTGGGATTTACTGGTGGAGCCCTTCCACTCTGGAGTGGTTCAAGCTTGAGTCACTTTGTTGGGATGCAGGATGACTCTTCATCAGCTGTGTTCAAGGGTGGAACGACAGATGAGGTCAAGCAAAGCTGTGATTTAAATACTGAGTTATTCAGCCCTTCACTTGACTCCTCTGACAGCTGCATGCCAGGAGCATCAGAACTACCCTGCAGATCTGGCCTGCTCAGGATCCTGAAGTCCACTGCCTTTTGTTTTCCACGTGAACAAGCTTCCAGGCAAAACGATTTGTCAGATAAAATCTCCAGGGTCAACTCAAGGGTTGTTTTGGGTGTCCTCTGTGCTTTAATGAAACAGAAATAGGAAGAAAAGATACACCATGGAAAAAAAAGCCAGCAGGTGCTTCAAGGAAGATCTGAGGACATCCCTCAGGGAGACTAAATGGGATCATCTGCTCCCTCGTTTCCATCCTGGCAGCCAGGTACAGGCCGTGAAGATCATGGAATCATTATGGTTGGAAGGGACCTCCAGGGTCATCAAGTCCAACCAGGATGATCTGGGAGGAGTTCTAAGTGCTTACAACGTGTCTCATGTTCCATGTCCCCAAGAGTCCTGCCTCTGCTGGCTCTTCCCAGGCTTGCGTGCCAAGGACAGGATGGAGCTGAGCGCTGTCGTTCCTCATATTGTAGCATTTTTAAAAATAGCCTTGGACATCTTAAAATTGATGCAATGGGTTGTAGCAGCTCCTCAGCCCTGGGAAACTCAGCAGTGCCAATCAATAATTTATGGCTGCTTTTCCTCATTTTTTAGTTATGAGTGCCTGGAACAGTTGTTTGACATAGAGGTAGTGGAGACATGGGCGGAGGCTTAGAGATGGGACCCAAGGTTTGGAGTTCTTGTGATTCTTGGTAGGAGACCCAAACAAGGGTTTAGCATGAAACTTGTAGAAATATTGATTAATAGATCTGTTAATATCTGCTAACATCACCCATATGCAGCTGGAGAGTGTGATTCTTGGCATTAGAGCCTTCAGGTAGATCAAGTGGTTCATGAACACGGAGCCAAATGCTCCTTTGAGATCTCCTTGACATTCCTTGGTGAGATGACTTGCCTGATGGCTGGTGGTGCACCAGAGGATGGGCTTGGGATACTCAAAACACTGCTCAGTGCTTCACAGAGTGTCAGGGGTTGGGAGGGACCTCAAAAGCTCATCCAGTCCAACCCCCCTGCCAGAGCAGGACCACCCAGAGCAGTCACACAGGGATGCATCCAGTAGGGTTTGAATGTCTCCAGAGATGGAGACTCCACAGCCTCTCTGGGCAGCCTGGCCCAGGGCTCTGTCACTGACAGTGACAAAGTTCTTCCTTGTGTTCACCTGAACCTCCTGTGTTCCACCTTGCACCCGTTCCCCTTTGTCCCATCCCTGAGCAGAGCCTGGCTCCATCCTCCTGACCCTCACCCTTTCCATATTGATAAACATTCATGAGGTCACCCCTCAGTCTCCTCTTCTCCAAGCTGAAGAGCCCCAGCTCCCTCAGGCTCTCCTCACAAGGGAGATGTTCCACTTGGGTTTGCTTCTGTTGAACTGTTGGGAATTGAGCTTACCTCCCATGTGTGCTGTAGATCTAACAGGAGAACTTCTTTTGGGAGGGCAGTGGTGGTGAGTACCAGCAGCTGAAGGGGCAGGCTGAGTGTTTGCCAGGAGCAGAGGACATCTCTGGGACCAGTTCTCCCATCCCACGTGTCAGCTCTGAAGTTTCCATAGAGTCCTTGGAAGCACCAGTGTGGCTCACGGGGGACATTCCAGCTACAGGGTGCAACCACAGCTGCTGCTTGTTGCTCCAGGGTTTCAAAACAGATGAATCAAAGTGGTGTTTCCCTCAAGATCCAAGCTCAACATATCATTCAGCACAGAAGCTCCCTGGAAGTTTGACTTTTTCAAGATTAAACCTCCAGAAAAACCCATCCCAGGGGCTTGGTGGCTTTCCTGGGTAGAAGATGACATTTTAAGTTTGAAGTCCTTCAAGTTGTGTTTTAGCTTAGGCTCAAGCAGACCTTTTCCAGCAGTAAGGAACAGTGGCTTTCAGGTCTTAATCTCCAGTGGCCAAGAGAGCCTTTGAACTAGGCAGTGAAGAAGAGCTGCTGGCCTCCTGTCCTGTCATGGTCACTCCATGGGGACTCTCGGGACAGCTGCAGCAGTTGTTTGGGTGGGTTTGGGGTAAGTGTAGAGGGATAAGGGGTTGCCTTTGTCATCTAAGGACATCCAAAGTCTTAGAGCAAAGGAACTTGGGTTCCCTTTGCTGGATTCTGCAGGGAATAATTTCTCTTGGTGAACACCTCGTTTCCAGAGGGAGATGAATTCTTGGAAAGCTCTGGGAAGGGAGTAACTGCTACAAGGATAGGTCATGTTGGTGTCCTGTCTCCTTGGTTCTGCTTCTCATCTATTGCCCACCCTCCTTTCCATGTAAATTCCCTGAAGACACACTGCTTGTTTGGGCCCCTCCTGCAGTTGGTTCCTTTCATCTTTAAACCACTGGGTCTGTCACACCAATTCTTCTCATTTCACAGTGTCCATCTCTTGGCTGATGGTCCCTGCTCTGGACTCTGAAACCACAGAATCCCAGACTGATTTGGATTGGAAAGGGACATTAAAGCTCATTCAGTCCCAACCCCCTGCCATGGGCAGGGACACCTCCCACCACACCAGGCTGCTCCAAGCCCCAGCCAACCTGGCCTTCAACACCTCCATCACTCACAACTTCCCTGGGCAAC
>VZRW01004520.1:0-10800 GCA_013398125.1 Aegotheles bennettii | reverse complement strand
TGGCCCCAGCACTGCAGGGGGGGTCTCACAGAGCAGAGCAGAGGGGCAGAATCCCCCCCTGGCCCTGCTGCTCACGCTCTGGGGATGCAGCCCAGGATCCCGGGGGCTTTCCGGGCTCCAAGCACACACTGATGGCTCATGGGGAGCTTCTCCTCACCCAGCACCCCCAAGTCCTTCTCCTCGGGGCTGTTCTCAGTAAATCCTGTTCTCCAGTAGAATCATAGAATAGAATCATAGAATCATCCTGGTTGGAAAGGACCTCCAGGGTCATCAAGTCCAACCTTTATCCCATCATATTCCTAACCATTGGACCATTAATGTACAGGCAGGAGATGTGATCAGGCAGAGCCTGGACTCTGTGGTGACCCAAGCAAGCACCTCCCATGAAGAGTGGGGGATTCTCAGCAGCCAGGACCAGAGGATGGAGCACAAAGGTGCTTTTCTGTTGACCCCACGTGGGCTCCAACAGCCTGAGGGCAGTCTGAGGCCTTGAGAGCTCTGTGCTCCTTGGTGTTCACATCGCTGCCTTCAATACCTCATTGTCCTCTACAACTACCTAAAGGGAGGTTGTAGTGAGGCTGGTGTTGGTCTCTTCTCCCCAGTTGCTGATGACAGGACGAGAGGAAATGGCCTCAAGTTCTATCAGGGGAAGTTTAGGTTGGAGATTAGGAAGAAGTTCTTTACTGGGAGGGCGGTTGGGCACTGGAATGGGCTGCCCAGGGAGGTGGTGGAGTCACCGTCCCTGGGGGTGTTCAAAAAACGGGTGGATGAGGCACTTGAGGCCATGGTCTGATGGTCCAATGGTTAGGGATATGATGGGATAAAGGTTGGACTTGATGACCCTGGAGGTCCCTTCCAACCAGAATGATTCTATGAGATCTGCGGAGTGTTGTCCCTCCCAGGAGGCTGAAGGATGGAGCTGCAAAGGGAAGGAGAGATGACTTTAAGGACACCCAAGCTCTGCAAAGCACAGTCTTTAGAACCTTTGTTGTAGCACTTGGCTGTGTGGTGTGAGATGTGTCCTCCTGTGGCTTGGTCAGTGCGTCCACATGCTGCTGTGGAATACAAGCAGTGATCTGTGCTCCTGGAAGAGAGATGCTCCATATGGACCTCATTCCCCAGGAGGAGTTAAGGCATGTAGAGTTGGGCCAGCTGCTGGGCTGGGACTGGGATGTGACATTTTCCACGCGGGGACTCATCTTTGAGCAAAGGGACAGTGGCATTCCCTCTTTATTGAATATATTTATTATTTTGATGGTACTGCTGGTTGGAGAAGGCTTTGTTGGAGGAGGAGGTGCCATCAGGATATGCTGGTTACGTCGCTTCTTCATACCATGAAGCCACTTTCTCAGTGTGAGGTGGAAAAGAGGAGATAAGAGGAAGACTTGATGTTGAGGCTGAGCACCCCTTCTTTAGCCCAGTTTGGTGCTGAGTTTCCACCCTTGCTCTTTTCTGCACACCTGCATGTGTGTAAGGAACAGGGTTCCTCTGCCCACTGGGGCCACCAGCTGCTCCTCAGGTCTTGGAAGGACCATTGGAGCCTCCTACAGCTGTGAAGGAAGGAAGGTGGCTGCCAGACTTGGTCTGACTTATCTGATCCACTTCATGTTGCCTCTTTTCTCTGTCCCCATGCACAGAGGTGACTGTGGAAGCCCTGCAGGCCACAGCTGGCTGTGGTTTATCCCAGTAAACCAGTTTTTCTGCTTGCTCCAAGGTGTTGATCCAAGGTGGCTGAAGCCAGCGTGGGGTTTGGACCCCTCTGTGTGACACCATTTGAGTCAGTGACCTGCAGCGTGGTGGCCTTGGCTCCCCTTGGGTTCTTCTCAGCTAACTCCTACAGCTGCTGCCTGACAAGTTGCAGGAGTTGTGCTTTGAAAAGAGACCCTGGGGCAGCCCCGTGATTATTTTAGGGCTGGGGGAGGGAGCTTTTAATTTTATTTAAAAAAGATGCAACTACTCCTTGTTGTGGTTCTCTGCTCCGATCTCTCTGCCCATCCCTCCTTAAACTCTTTGCCTACGCAGAGGACACCTGCACCTGTAGTGCCCTCCCCCTCTGACTGTGGAATTGACCTGTTCATGTGTCTCTTTTCTTTTCTGTCACACACAGAATACATTCAGAAATATGCAACAGAAGAAGCACTAAAAGAACAGGAAGAAGGCACCGGGGACAGCTCGTCTGAGAGCTCCATGTCCGACTTCTCGGAAGATGAGGCTCAGGATATGGAATTGTAGTAGAAGAGGCAACCTGCTTTTCAGAGAGACTCTTTAATTTCCTAACCATGAGAAGCAGACTATAATATTCATATTTAAACAAAGCAATTTTTTTTATTACTAAACAAGGTTTTTATGAATAATAGCATTGAGATATATATATCACCCTTTAGATCTTGATTTCTTTTTTTTCCCCTTGGTCATTTCTCCAACCCGAGGTGCGTAGCATATTCCCACATTCCATTTTGGTAGCAATATGCAGCCCGAATGCATGCATTCAGATTCCATTTGGCCAAGTCAACTTGTGTGCTACTGAACTGTCAGCTAAAAAAAATAAAACCAGCTGCCCTGGTAGGTAGGGAGTTAGCAAAGAGACTTTTTTTTGCTTCCGTATCGATGTTTCCAAAGACACCACCTTGGATGCTTAACGTGGAACAGCGCTGCGGGATGATAGACTTAACCGTGTAGATCAGACAGTGGTCAACCTTGCTGGTCCTATCTTGCGTGGAGTCACATTAAAAAAAAGAGTTAAAAATAAATAGAAACAAACAGTACAAATGCATGGAGCTATCGGAGCATTGAGGCGTAAAAATTCCGACTTGGATTCGAAGTCCGTTTTTTATACGTGGACTCCTGCCTGCCCTTCTGAACCGTAGGGACTGACAACCACTGGTCTATTTGCTTTTGGGACTTTGGAAAGCCTTCACCTGGATGTTGTTCACTTTCTTGGTCTGGATTACGAGCTGTTCCCTTTTTTTTTTAGGAGGAAAAAAAACCAAACCCCAAACCCCAACCCACAAGCGATGCTCTCCGAAGAGCGCTTGGATTGAGCTGGAGCACGTGTGCAGTCCAACTCTTTGCTTTGTCCTAGTTTGGAAACTGCTGCCCTTTGAGTTTGCTTTGTTCTTTCTTTTTTGTTCTTTTGCTTGAAGTATGGTTAAACACCTCCATCTCCTTGAGAAGGGTCCTCTGACCAGATGGACTAAGCCTTGCTGAGAGCTCCAGATCCACGAAGATCAGCCCCGTTGGCTGTGGTCCACGAATCCATCGCCACCGATTTGACTTCCCTTGAGTTTTTGTTTTGTTTTGGGTTTTTTTTCCTTTATCCTTTTCTCCTCCCCCTTCTGCACCAGCTTGGGTAGCCATCTGCTTGTGTGTGTGTACGACAGGATTTACGATGCCGTAAAAAGTTAACAAATAATATGATCTAGAGAAAAAAAAAAAAACACAAAAATAATAATAATAATAATAATAATGAGATGAATAAAAAAAAGCCTGAAAGCACCAATTTGAGGAAGCAAGTGAATCTGCTCTGTTTTGGGTCGTCCCGGTTTGGTTTTCCCAGGATGCTTCTGCAATGAGATGTTTGGATTTCTCCTGGCGTCTGGCAGCGAGCTGAGCTTTTTTGTTTGTTTGTTTGAAGTGGAGTCGGTGACTCCCTGGTACCTCGGATTTGGATAACTGTGCATTGGAGATTGGAACCCAGATGGATTTTTTTTTAAAAAATATTGTTACCTGGCTGCATTTTGGGGTCGGTTTGGGTTTATTTGGAGGGGTTTGGATGTTTTCCTTTGCCGTGTGAGGACAAAAAACCCCAAATGAACCCCCCCCGAGGAACTCTGGAGTGAGTTTTGAATGGCAGACTGGTGCATTTGTCATTTTTTTTTTGTTGTTCTTTCTTTGCCACCGAGTTCTGACTCCCTGGGGCTGGAAAGGTCACAATCCTGATTATTCCTAAAGCACAATTAATTTATTATTTGTTGGGTTTTTTTGAAGGGGGGGGGGTGGAAACAAACAAACAAACAACTCGTGAGCGCCGTTTTTGCTTTCGCATGATTTTTTTTTTCCTTAATAAAAATATACAAAGAAATTCCCTTTATGTTAATTACGGGCATGAAGCAAAGGGTTTTTCCCCCCTCTCCTTTCTCCCCCCTCTTTTTTATTTGAAGCAGTAATATTAGGGCTGTGGCTAGTGGCTGTGCTGAAGTTCTCTCTAGCATTTGTGGCTTGTGGGACGGGTACTATTAACTATTTAACATGTGATGGTGTACTTCACTCTTCTCTAGCACGCTGTTTTTTCTCATTACTTTGGGGAGGGAGGGGCCACGTTTTGCTGGCACTGTTTTAAACTTGCTTCCCTGCTGCCCTAGCAGTTTGCTTGTGCTATAACCTTTACTGTAGGTGCTACTTAGGAGTAGAGTTAAGTGCTGGGTGGTGATATCAGTTTAAAAGATAAAAATAACAACAACAAAAAAAGGACAAAAAAACCAAACAAACAAAAAAAAAAAGGACAAAAAAAATCACAATAAAAATTTGTATTTTTTCAATATTGTATAAAAATAGTGTTCTAATTACCTCATCCCCCTTCCTTTGCAGGTTTTTTCTGCCCCAGTCCCTCCATCCCTTAGCGTGGATTTGGTGAACCCAACCCCTCGCACCTTCTTCCCCCCCTTCCTCTGGGGAAAGGATTCCCCAAATCTCCCTCCAGAGATTCCCAAATCTCCCTCCAGAGATTCCCCAGATCTCCCTCCAGAGATTCCCTAAAAAATAACAAAACCACCCCTAAAGCCACAGTTTTCCAGGGCTGGCTCCTGACCCGGATGCGAGGACTCTGCGGGGCTCCTGGAGCTTGGCCAAACTTGGTGGCTCCATCGATCCAAGTGGCCCAAAACTGCATCTCCTGAGCAGTTGCCTGGTTGGGGTTGCCTGGTTGCAAACATCTCAACCCATTTCAAGCCATCCCAAATTGCTGATTGCAAAACAAAAACCATGGGTTGAGGTGTTCCTGGGGTTTGAGGTGGATGGGGACCACCTGCTCCTGGCTACCTTCCACCCTTCTGCTTCTTCCCCTCCATCATTTTCCACCTCTTTGGTTTTTTTCCAAATCTCCCCCCCAAAAAAAAAACATTTATAAGTAAAACTACCCCTGTGTGGTCTGGAAGAGAAGGTGGAGCCATATGGAAGCCAGAGAGTGCTTTTTTTTTTGGTCATTCTAAGGGTTTTTTCCCCTTCTTCAGAAAGCAGCGGTGGTGTCACCTCATGCTCCGTCAGGGCCATGGGAAGTTCTCAGCCAGCCCGTGATGGACCCCAGGTTGACTTCCCTGCTACCAAAACTTGCCACAGCCCCATGGTGCTGGTTTGGAAACAACCTTTGGCTTCTGGTCCTCTTTAATCTCCTTCTGCTGTTGAGGTTTTTGCGTGACGCGAGGAGCTGAGCAGCCGTGTCCCTCCATGGTGGCACCTGGTGCCTCTTGGTCACCCTCCATGCTGAGTCTTTCCTGACCCACAGCTTGGTTTGATGGATGCAGAAGGATGCTGACATGGGAACAGGCTGGAGCAGAGCTTTGCCATCAACCTGGTGGTGGAACTCAACGGTGATGCCACCATGCCTGTGGTGGAACTCAAACCCCACCTCTCTCTTCTTTATGTCCTACCCATCCATCAACACGTGCCGGAGAGTTGGGGCTCCCCTTCCCACCCACCGAGCGGGTGTTGGCCATCAGCAGGGCCCCTCCTCGCAGACCATGGTGAAGGCTGGGAGGTGTTTGACCATTTTCTCTCTTATTTTTATTATTTTGGCTGCTTTTTCTGCTGGCACTCGAGCAGGGGCGTTTGCAGCAGGAGAAATGGCCATGGTCCTCCTGCCCGTGTTGGGTACCGATCGTGTGACACTTGAAGAGCCCCAGGGGTCTTCAGCCCTTTGCTATTTCTTCTCTTTTTCTTTTTTTCCTCCTCTTTTTCTTTTTTTTTCTCCTCTTTTTCTTCTTTTTTTCTCCTCTTTTTCTTTTTTTTTCTCCTTTTTCTTTTTTTCTCCTCTTTTTCTTGACTTGTTGACGTTGTGGGCTCATCTGCCACCCTGAAAATGCCTCTTCTCCAAGAGTAGAACCTCTCCCATAGTTGTGTATAATTAAAGAACTGTAAACTTTTTTTAAAATAAACCATGTACGTACCTTGAAGCTTGGCTGGTGCTTCATCGCCGAGAGCTCACTCTTGCAGGAAAGACCTTGGACCTCGTGCTGTTGGCTCTTCATCCCACCAGGACTTCACCCGTGGCCCATCTATGCCAGATCAAAGCTGTCCAGGGCTGTCTTCTGCCTGGAGATGATCTGCTGGAGGTGGAAGCAGAGGTTCTTGCACACACCCAACGTGCTGATGGTTCTGCTTGGAGTAGTTGGCTTCTTCTCCAGCGGTTGGATGATGTCCTTCCATGCCTGGAGACTGCGGCCACAGCACTGAAGCTGATCTCTAGGCTCTTGGGTTGGACATGATGGATGAGTGCAACCACGGGACATCCATCCCTCCCCATCCCTCCACCTGCACAGCCTCACAGGGTGGATTTCTTTTGAGGTCTCTTCATCACAGGTAATGCTGCCTGAGATGCCACAGCCATGGTGGGAGCTGTGGTTGGTGTCCTGGGCCTGGGACCATGGTGGAGGTGGCTGTTTTCTGTATAACCACACAGAATTGGGGCTTGATGAGGACTGGGACAACGTGTGCAGGGACGTGACTGGGAGTGGGAGCAGTTCAAGGACCCCTGAGATGGTGCTTTGGGGTGGTGGGTGGACCAGGGACATGGCCAACACCCTGGCATGTGGCTTGTCCTCATCCTGAAGCTGAACAAGCCCTTCCTCTCCATCCTTCTCCTCCCTTGCTCCTGCCAGGGCTGGCTGTGGCTCTCGGACCCAGCTTGGGGACAGCGTGGTGGGTCCGTGTCGTGCCAGTGCCACCTGGTGCCAGCACCCAGCCTGGCAGCCCTGGGCACCTTCTGGGGGGGGGAACGGGACACCCTGTCCCAGTGCCACCTCTTGGGGCCACCAACCCTCCAGGCTCTGCCCCTTGCCCTGGGGGGGTGGCAGGGAGGGGACACAGCCCCGCAGCCCCTTGCTGTGTCCCCCCCCCTTTCAGGGGGGACATTTATGGCCACCTGGAGGTGGCATTGTCCCCTCTGCCCAGCAGGTGGCCCCCGTGCCACACCAGTAGCATCCCACTCTGCCCAGTACAGGGTCGAGCTGGGTACCCCTCGCTGTCCCCTGGATGTGGCCCCAGGTGAGAGCCTGGAAGTGGCCCCAGATGTCCCCTGGGTGCCAAATGCCACCCACTGTCCTCTCCTCTGGATTTTGGGCTTTCCTTGGCCTGGCCCGAGCTCCAGCAGGGCCCCCCCCAGGTGGGTGCTGCTTGTGGGGCTCAGTGCTGGGGTGACACGAGGGACAGGGACCCACAGCTGGTGATGGGTGCACCCAAAAGCCCAGGAGCACCAAAAAGCCTCATCCTGCCCGGTCTGTGTTGGTGCTGAAGGACATCAAAGGGCAAAGCACTGAGCTTGCCCCCCCCCCTGGGCTCTGGGTGCCTTCCCCAAGGGGCTTTGAGTGACATCTCCATGGGGTTCTGGGTGCTATCCCCATGCAGGACTGGGTGACATCTTCATGGGGTGCCGTGTGACATCTCCATGGGGTTCTGGGTGCTGTCCCCACAGAGGTCTGGGTGACATCTTCATGGGTTCTGGATGCTATCCCCACAGAGGTCTGGGTGACATCTTCATGGGGTGCTGTGTGACATCTTCATGGGTTCTGGATGCTATCCCCACAGAGGTCTGGGTGACATCTTCATGGGGTGCTGTGTGACATCTTCATGGGTTCTGGGTGCTGTCCCCACAGAGGTCTGGGTGACATCTTCATGGGGTTCTGGGTTCTATCCCCATGGAGGTCTGGGTGACATCTCCATGGGGCTTTGGGTGACATCCCCATGGGACTCTGGGTGCTATCCCCAAGGAGCTCTGGGTGACATCTCCAAGGGACTCTTGGGTGCCTTCCCCGTGGGGCTCTGGGTGCCATCCCCATGGGACCTGAGGTGCCACCCCCATGGAGCTTTGGTTGCCACCACTGCAGGGCCATGGGTACCATCCCAATGGAGGTCTGGATGCCATGTCTGTAGGTCTCTGGGTGCCATCCCCATGGAGCTTTGGTTGCCACCACTGCAGGGCCATGGGTACCATCCCCATGGGGGTCTGGGTGCCATGTCTGTAGGTCTCTGGGTGCCATCCCCATGGGACCTAAGGTGCCACCCCCATGGAGCTTTGGTTGCCGCCACTGCAGGACCATGGGTGCCATCCCCATGGGGGTCTGGGTGCCATGTCTGTAGGTCTCTGGGTGCCATCCCCATGGCCACACAGCCCCTGTGACAGAGAGGGACAAACCAGCACTGGGTACCAGAACTTTCCACTGCAGGAACCTCTCCCCATCCCCTTGGGGACCTGAAGGACCTTGGGGTGACCTGGCTGAGGGGTGCTGCACACCCACCCTGAGGGACACCAGTGGTGGCCCCCCAGGCCACCAACCATGGGGGGGGACAGGGCTGTGCACCTCAGAGCCCCAAGTGGGCACGAGACGACCACTCGTGGTGACCCTGAAGGCCACGGGGGACACCTGAGCCTGCTCCTCCTGCCCCCACCGGCTCCGGTTACGGCTGGATTGTCCCTCCTGGCTGGAGGAGATGGCGTCAGCGCCGCGATCGGTGGCCATTACTAATGCATGATGCTCCAGGGGGGACAGCAGTGCCAGACCCCCCCGGGGACGGCAGGGGGGACAGGGATGGGCTTGGGGAAGGGTCTCAGTGTCTTCTCACTTCATCCAGGTCCCAAACGCTGGTGGTGGATGTGGCTGTGGGATCCAGGCCTGGAGCAGCTCTGCTCTGGGGCCAGGTTGAGAGAGTTGGGGGTGTTCAGCCTGGAGAAGAGAAGGCACCGGGGAGACCTTGGAGCACCTTGCAGTGCCTGAAGGGGCTCCAGGAAAGCTGGAGAGGGACTGGTGCCAAGGGCAGGCAGTGATGGGACGAGGGGGAACGGGTTCCAAGTGCCAGAGGGAAGATGGAGATGGGATGGGAGGAGGAGATGAAGGGGGTGAGAGCCTGGCAGAGGTTGCCCAGGGAAGTTGTGGGTGCTGGCAGTGTTGAAGGCCAGGTTGGCTGGGGCTTGGAGCACCCTGGTGTGGTGGGAGGTGTCCCTGCCCATGGCAGGGGGGGGCACTGGATGAGCTTTGAGGTCTCTTCCCCCCCAAACCATTCCATGATTCTATGAAACACATGAGCACGGTGGGACAAGAGCCATGGCCACGCTGCCAGAGTGGTCTTGCCTGAGGACCCAGTCACCCCTGCCACCTCCCAAGGGACCAGCAGTGGTCCTGCAGAGGACGTTGACAGCTCGGTGCACATTTGCTGCCAAACATCTCCATTTTCCCCATAACTGGTGTTTCTGACCCCTTTGCAGCTGGGGGCTCTTCCTCCCCACCACTTTGCTCCTTCCCAATTTTTACCTCTTTTCCCCAAACTCCTCTCCTTCACCCCCACTTCCCACCCCCCAGCTCAGTGCCGGGGACACCGAACCCATCACCTTCACCCTTCAGCCACCCCAGACTGGGACATGGTCCAACCCATGGGGGGGGAGGGTGACACCCATTAGGCTGAACCACGGTGACCACCTCCCTTGAGGTGGTCCATCCAAAGATGGTGACCACCATCCTTGAGCTTCAACCCCATCCTTGAGCTTCAACCCCCATCCTTGAGCTTCAACCCCATCCTTGAGCTTCAACCCCCATCCTTGAGCTTCAAACCCCATCCTTGAGCTTCAACCCCATCCTTGAGTTTCAACCCCATCCTTGAGCTTCAACCCCATCCCTGAGCTTCAACCCCCATCCTTGAGCTTCAACCCCCATTCTTGAGTTTCAACCCCATCCTTGAGCTTCAACCTCCATCCTTGAGCTTCAACCCCATCCTTGAGCTTCAGCCCCATCTTTAAGCCAGGGTTTCATGGATTTCATGGTGGGGGAGGGTTGGAGGAGTGGAATTTTGCCAGCTCCAGCCTCCCTGGTGCCATCAAACGTGCCGGGGAGGGCTCCCCCCCCCTCGTTAATGTACTTGGGTTGCATTCCCTCATCCCTCCACATCAATATTGCATTATCCTTTCCATCCCCATCTGAGCCCGCCGAGGAGCCGCGGAAAGAAACCCGGCTCTGCCCGACCCCCCCTCTGCCTTTCCAGAGGCTCTCCCAGCACGTTGAGCGCTCCGGTGAGGAACAAAAGAAGAGGCTGTAAATTTTTAAACAGGGTCAGTTTGCTCCTCTCGGCTTACGTGGGCCGGGGCCTCGACCACATTTCAGCCGTAGCTTCAAGGAGCTGAAATGTCCATGGTGCTGGGGAGAGGGATGAGGCCAACGCCAAGGGACCCCATGCTGAGCTTGGGTTGGCACCATGCAGGACATCCATGGTGCCTTCTGGCCCCTGGGGACCACCCTGCGGTCTCAGAGACCATCCTTGGGCATGAGGACTATCCCAGGTGCCTCCTTGCTTGGGGACCATCCTTGGTCATGAGGACTACCCCAGGTGCCTCCTTGCTTGGGGACCATCCCGGGTCATGAGGACTATCCCAGGTACCTCCTTGCTTGAGGACCATCCCGGGTCATGAGGACTATCCCAGGTGCCTTCTGGCCCCTGGGGACCACCCTGAGGTCTCAGAGACCATCCTTGGTCATGAGGACTATCCCAGGTGCCTCCTTGCTTGGGGACCACCCCGGGATCTCAGAGACCATCCTTGGTCAT
>VZRW01004519.1:16069-85280 GCA_013398125.1 Aegotheles bennettii | reverse complement strand
GGATGTTGTTGGCCTTCTTGGCCCCCTGTATACACTTCTGGCTCATATTTAGCAAGCTGTTGACCAACACCTCCAGGTCCTTTTCTACCAGACAGCTTTCCAGCCACTCTNAAGACTGTAGTGTTGCATGGGGTTGTTATGACCCAAGTGCAGGACCCAGCACTTGGCCTTTTGTACCTCATATAATCAACCATGGCCCCTGAATCCAGCCTGTCTATGTCCCACTGTAGAGTCTTTCTACTCTCAGGCAGATCAACACTCTCACCCAACTTGGAGTTTTCTGCAAACTTATTGAAGGTGCATTCAACCACCTCAACCAGGTCATTGATAAAGATACTAAAGAGAACTGGACCAAATACTGAGCTCTGGGGAACACCACTTGTGACCAGCTGCCAACTGGATTTAGCTCCATTCACAACTCTTTGGGTCTGGGCCTCCCGCCAGTGTTTGACCTGTAAGAGCATGAATTTGTCCACAGGAAGAGCAGCCAGTTTCTCTGGGAGAATGCTGTGGGAAACTGTGTTAAAGGCTTTACTAAAGTCTAAGTAGACAACATCCACAGTCTTTGCCTCATCCATTAAGCAGGTCACCTTGTCATAGAAGGAGATCAGGTTAGTCAAGCAAGACCTGCCTTTCATAAACTCATGCTAACTGGGTCTGATTGCCTTGTTGTCCTGTATGTGCTGTGTGATGACATTCAAGATGGTATGCTCCATAACCTTCCCCACCACTGAGGTCAGACTGACAGGTCTGTAGTTCCCTGGATCCTCCTTCAAGCCCTTCTTGTTGATAGGTGTCACATTTACTAGCCTCCAGTCCACTGGGATCTCCCCAGTTAGCCAGGACTGCTGATAGATGATGGAAAGTGGCTTGATGAGCACTCTGCCAGCTCCGTCGGTACCCTTCAGTGGCTCCCATCCAGCCCTATAGACTTCTGTGTATCTAAGTGGTATAGCAGGTCACAAACCATTTCCCCTTGGATTATGTGGGCTCTATCCTTCTTCCCATCCCTGTCTTCCAGCTCAGGGGTCTGGGTACCCCAAGAACAACTAGTCTTACTACTAAAGGCAAAGAAGGCACTAAATACCTGACCTTTTCCTCATCTCTTGTCACTGTTTCCACCACATCCAATAAAGGCCGAAGATTCTGCTTAGCCCTCCTTTTGTTGCTAATTTATTTATAGAAACATTTTTATTATCTTTCACTATAGTAGCCAGGTTGAGTTCTATTTGGCTTTTGTCCTTCTAATTTTCTCCTTGCTTAGCTTCACTAAATCTTTCTAGTACTCATGAGTTGACTGACCCCTTTTCCAAAGGCCATAAACTTTCCTTTTGTTCCTGAGTTTCAGCCAAAGCTGTCTGTTCATCCAGGCCGATCTTCTTCCCTGCTAGCTCATCTTTCGACACGTGGGAATGGCCTGCTCCTGCACCTTTAAGATTTCTTTCTTGAAGAATGTCCAACCATTCCAGACTACTTTTCCCTTCAGGACTGCCTCTCAAGGGACTCTGTCAACCAGTCTCTGAAACAAACCAAAGTCTGCCTGCTGGAGAGGTCCAATGTGGTGGTTCTGCTGACCCCTCTTCTTACTTCTCCAAGAATTGAAAACTCCATCATGATCGCTATGCCCAAGATGGCCTCTAGCCATCACATCACCCACAAGTTCTTCTCTGTTCACAAGCAACAGATACAGTGGGGCTCCTTCTTAGTTGGCTCAGTTACCAGCTGTTTTGGGAAGTTGTCTTCCACACACTCCAGAAACAACCAAGACTCCTCTCTGATGTATTGCATTTCCAGCAGACATTTGGTAAATTTAAGTTCCTCAGGAGAACAAGGGATAGCAATTGTGAAACTGCTCCCAGCTGCTTATAGAGTATTTCATCTGCCTCCTCATTCTGGTTGGGTCTTCTATAAACTGCCTTTTTGGCCTTCCCTCTGATTCTTGCTTATAAACACTCAACCCCATCATCATGATCATTAAGTTCTAGACAATCAAAACACTCCATAACATACAGGGCCACACAGTGACTTCTCCTTCCTTGCCTGTCCTTTCTGAAGACTTTATAGCCATCCATTGCAGCACTTCACTTGTACTATTCATCCCACCATGCTTCTGTGATGGCAACATTTCCTGCTCGTTGCCCATGCTGCATGCATTAGTGTAGATGTACTTCAGTTGGGTTACTGATCCCATCACCTTTTTAGGGGGAGAAACCCTAATCCCTACATAATAATTCTCAGGCACTTCTATGGTTTCTAACACATCAATAACCCTTTCATCTTTGCTGATACATAGATGTCCATCCCCCACCTCTACTTAGATAGAACAAAGGACCTTGTTAACACACCGATCCTCAAACATTTGCATCCTGTCTCCAAGCCTATCTCTAGTGAGCCTGGTTTTATCCCTTTCCCCCTTCAAATCTAGTTTAAAGCTCTCACAATGAGCCCTGATAACTCCTGTGCAAAGATCCTTTTCCTCCTTTGAGACAGGTGTACCTTGTTTGTCATCAGTAGGCCTGATGTCATGTAGACATTATATATTTTTAAGCAGAGGTAATTTTGATTTGATTTTTGACACAGTAATGTTCAAAGAAGGTTTGGCTTTACTGAAACCAACTTATTCTTATGACAAGATCATATTATTGGATAATTACTTCTAAAGAATAAAAGAAGGTGAAATTATAGTGTTTTCTAAGCAATTAAAGGCTACATTTTACCTTGCATATTTGATTCAAAGATATCTAAGAAAGCTCGGACTATCTAAAAACCCACACATTCTTTGTTTTGAAATTCTGCATAGGAGCTTTATAAATATAAGCTATCTGACAGCTTGGGCAGAAATCTCCAAGGAATGATCCAGAAAACTCAGTGTCACAAACTCTGATTCCTACAATGATTCTAAATTCCATTCCCTAATCTGAATTTAACCTTTTGGATTTGAGCACTGCCTTTTTAGTTCTCATCTAGATTGTGAAGCAACGTTACCCTGTCTACATATCTTATTTGAACAGTTGTATTTTACATTGTTGCTTCCACCATTAAGTATGAATCTGAATAATGAATGACATAAAATTACAGGATGGAAAATTTAAATTGAGTTAACACTGCATACTTTCGTATTTTGTGTCTTCCGACTTGTGTATGCTTGATTACTCAGACAAAATGTTACCCCAATGTTTCTTTATTTCCATTTAATATTAAAGAGTATGTTCTCTGAATCCTCTAATGGTGTCTTTACAGCTAAAGTAAAACTGGCAAATATTGTTCAATATAGTAATACAAATATAAATAAATAATTGGAAATATGTACTGGTTAAATTCTGTATGTTGAAAATAACTATCAGAACAGTAGGTACATCTCTGCATGCTCAAATAATGTCTTTGATTTAATTGTTTGATGTAGAAAACTTAGATGGAAAAGAAGAGGTAATTCATATGATCAAGGAAAATTAACATTAAGAAGCAGCTCAATCTGAATGTTTCTGATTTCTCCTTATATGCATGGGAGACTCATGTTCCTTGGACTCAGAAACTGATTTCTTGTAGCCTCTTCAGAGAACATTCTTTGAATATTTGCAAGCTTTTATAGTTTAGGTTCAAGGTATATTTTACGACTCTTTCAGGACTTTTCAGTGTTGAGAAAAAGAAGTATAGATTTTCTTTATATTTTTTTCTTTTTGCATTTTTTATAGTCTCTCCCAGCAGCCAGCAATAGTGATACAAAATCTTCTCTGAAGAATAAAAAGAAATTATAAAGCAATGGATGGATTTTACTAGCCTGAAAGTAAGAAATATATGTAGCTGAACATATCTTAATCATTCTTCTGTAAATTAAATCTATCAATTAAAAGAATTAGATCTTTTCTCCCTGGAGAGGAGAAGACTCGTGGGGGAACCTCATCACAATTTTCCAGTACTTAAAGGGCAGCTATTAAGAGGGTGGAGACTCTTCACAAGGATCCACACGGAGATAACAAGGAGCAATGGGTACATGTTGTACCGGGAGAGGTTTCATTTCAATACAAGAAAGAAATTTCTTACAGTAAGAACAATCAATCACTGGAACAACCTGCCCAGGGATGTGGTAATGTCCCATCACCAGAGGCTTTCAAGACACAACTGGACAAGATGCTAAATAACCTCACCTGGGCTCCCTTTCCCATGAAAGATTAAACCAGATGATCTTTCAAGGTCCTTTCCATCCTGGGCTGTTCTATGATTCTGTGAACTGACACAAGGAGAAAACATTTTGAATCAAGAAAAATGAACTTTGGTGGGAAAACTAGTAGGGAAACACTAGAACACTAACAAAGGCCTGGGGAGAATAGTCTGTCTTGTGAGGCAACTAAAATAGATTTTGTTTTCTAGCATAGAAAGGGGTCTAAATGAGATACAACTGCTGGTTTTAAACAGTAAATTTTGGAGGAGTGATATTTAAACAAACAGACAATTCAGGTGCAAAAGCAAATATACATAGACTACCCTGGATACATTTAAGCTAAAAACTTAAAGAAGGTTTTAACCATACAATGAATAATTTTTTTAATATTCCCGTAGCAACCAGAAGAGTAGGTATATTTACAGGCAAAGAGTAGCAGCAGTAAAGGAACAGTTACGGGTATAGTGAGTGTATGTATTGTTAGGGGTGAAGTAGATAGAGGTTTTATAACTTGATCCTCAAACAATGCAAGTAAATAAGACAACCAAACCTCCAAATTCCAACATAGAACTTGTTTTGCTCTCTGCTTCTTGTTGTTAGTTTATGAAAGTAACTTCCAGGCAGCAGTATCTTCCTTTTCTTTCTAGGGCTTGTTTTTTTACTCCGAAGGTCATGATGAGGTAGTGTTCAGTACCCTGTAGGGGAGCAAAGTGCCAGTTTGGTATGCTCGCACAGTAAAGGGATGTATTCCTACACTCACAGCACCATTACATGGCCATTCACTTTCTGAACAGAGGCTGAGTGGTGTGTGACCAGCCCCAGTCTGTCTATAAACGTCTCGAGGGACAACACTTCACAGAGACATCTGGAGATGGTCATACACCACTCAACTTTTACAGAAGTTACATTTCAATAACATCACAGTTTTTGCTACTGGATACAATATTTTTGAGTTTGTAATACACACTTGAGTTTAGGCTCCTTTTCTGCTGAAATGACAACTCTGTATATTATCAGGCAAAAAATAAGGTGATTTTAATCTAAATTCTGCCTGCACAAAACTCTTTTCATTACAAGCCCAGGAGCCAAGCACAACATATCTACAACATTTGATCAAGAACCACTGAGAATTAAGTATAAGTTTACGAGCCTAAGTTTCATCCTGCAGTGCTTCTGTTAAGATACGGCACACTGATCTTTTCTTTGTCTCTTTTCCCCAAAACAGTTCTGTCTCTTAGGTATCTTATGCCAAAAAATAAATTCTTTTTAATGTAAAAAATAAATAAATCTGTCATAAGCAACTCTGTTGAAATAACTTACTGCAATATGTTAGAGAGAAAAATCCATTGAGAGAGAAACGGTATACAAGTAACCTAGAGAATTAGGAGTGACAGAATGTAAGTCAACGTTTAAATCCTTTACAGATGAAAACTAGAGGAGTTATGAGTAAGGTGGTTATGACTATTGTAAGGTTCATGGAGATATTCAAGGAACGTGAGCATGAACATAATTGAGAATTCTTAACCACAGTGAAGCTTGGTTTTAAATTTCTTTTTTTTATTATTTCACAGTTAAAAAGAAAAACATCAAATTATATCTATAATCAATAACAAGTGAAATTACATGCTCAGTTTAGGGAAATTAAAAATATAGAATGAAATATTGCAAGTAGATATTTTGATAGTTAGAAGTGGGGGCAGCTTGGAGAGATTGTTTTGGTTTTCATCAGCTCATGTCTGTTTTCAAATCTAATACGTCTGTATCTGTGGAGCCAGCAGGAGGTACTGCAGTAAGATAGTATAACAGCTAGTTCTCATTAATATTTAAGGATCCACTGAACCATTTCTGTTGTGTACAAAAGCACCAACATATGTGCAATAAGGGGCTTTAACAGAAGCAAGATCAGGCTACCTAGTCTTTGGTATATGCATATTTGTTCATGCCATATGCACATTTAAAGCCATTTGCTTACTTTTTTTTTCAGTTTTTTTTCCTTCAATTTTGTGATCATAAATTAGGATGTGGTCATTAATTACATCCATTCTAAAGAGCCAGTAATCTTTTCTCACTATCAGTCAGTATGAGTGAGAACTGGCCAGTATATGCAAGTAGTGATTGCTTGTGCAAATTTGAGATTCCAATGATGAAAGACTGAATTCTGAACTGAAAAACTCTGAAAAGAGATTTTTTTTTTTAATGTGTAGTACTAGCAATAGAGATTTAGGCTTTATGTTTCATTTTTAAATTACTGTTTGGATATTTAATTTATCCCTAACACTTAACAAACCCTACACATTTGGTACAAGAAATATGACATAGGTGTATAGTCACTTCGTTGTTCTAGCTTTATTTTTCCCTCAAGTGGCTGAAAGAACAAGTGCTAGTGTTTTAGCACAGTTTTATAAAAGAAGCAATGTAATTCAGAAAACCCAAAACTTGCTGTGAGGGAAAATTATAAATTCATAAAGTTCATTAATTTGGAAAAAATCTCCAGTTTTGTGGAGACTGGGATTGCCTCATAGACTGCATTTTACATGATAATAGCTGTTTAAAGATTTATAAATTATTCAGGCAAAATCCTTATCTCCTGTTTTTTAAAATGAAACCAGCATCAGTTTTAGTTAGAGGTGGTGTTGCACTTTACTAAAATTCTATTTAATATTTATTTGTAAAGCTTAAATGAACTGTCAAAAATGCTTAGTAAGAGATGTCTTGTAGACAACAATTTTTAGAGATCACATGTAAGAAAACATCAATTCCCATCACAACATCCAGTATAAGGTAGATTAATTGTCTTAGTTTTTAAGAACTTCTCTGGATGTGGAATAAAGCAATGAATAATGAAAGAAACGGTCCTACAAGCTTCTCACTGTTTCTATCGCCCTAGTCATTAAAGCAGTCATCTGTCTTTACCTGATTAAAGCAGCTGTTTTTGCACTCTAGGTGAATTTTGGCTTGTAAAACACCTGTAAACAAATCTGTCAGATACAGACACCAATTTAGAGAGGTTACAGAGCTTCCTACTTTTAAACTAACAGGGGCTTAAATGGTCCCATCTACAACCACAACAGGGCATCTGAAGGCCACAGCCATAAAGTCATTGCACTTATAACAAAGAAGAGCAGCCCAGATTTAGACAGGCTATAACTGCATGACCCAGCGTGTGGCCATGCAGTTCCTTGCAACCTTGAGCTTCTCTCTTCCTTTTTCTGATCCAGATTAGAAGTCCTTCTTTGAAGGACTATTTTCACACAGTGATACCTCTTTGTGCAAAACGACTTGATATTGGCTCTGAGATCATTATAAATTTGACCCTTACATCCTAACCCCCAAATCAGGGCTGTGATCACTTTCTGTGTCCATTATAGAAAATTGTTCAAGGCTGGTAGATGTATTTTTCTCCAGGCTTGGCAGGAACTTGTAGTATGTGAACATCTCTATTTGACAACCAATAAATATAATACCTATGAAACCTCTTCACTCAGCTGGTCATAGGAAAAAAAAACCACCAATAAAAAAACCCAAACACCCCTCCCCCCCAACACATAGAATCAAAGGTACTTCATACTTTAAATCTGGTCTGTACTTGCTGTGCCCTTTAAAGCTGTTCTAACCATTCCTGTGACTCTAGGTACACTAGAAATCTCATAGGTTAATTAAGCCGGTTCTTATCAGAAATTACAGTAATGGCCAGCTAGCCAAAATACTAATCTCTCAGTGTGTGGCTTAAGCTTTGTATCTGAAGTCAATCATGTTTGCAAGCAGCCTGAAATATTATACATTCTGCAGCCTAGTACTAAATACCCTCCCACATCTAGTTTTTGAATTTGTTTCACAGGACTCACTCTGCCATTTTCAGTAGTATTTCACCCTGCAAAGCACCCCCTAGATTTCCACTGAATATAAGGTGTAGTTATGCATGTATCACTTGAAGCAAGTCTGTCTTTGGGTCCTACAACATCTCTCACAACACAAGCAATACAGTATTTTTAGTGTTAGCCATATGGGCTGTTCATTGCATCCACAGAGCACTGTGTAATATGTTATTGCTTCAGCAAAGAAGATTTTAACTTAGATTCATGCAAAGGAACAACAGTCAATCTAATGTTAATACTCATGTTTAAGCTGCATATCTTAAATCTTGCTCCTTTTCACTTTATTGCCTCACATGCAAATGTGTTCATGGCTGAAGAAGCTTAAGTAGAATTTAGCTTCTTTGTATAAAGGCCATTCAACTTGATAAATTGTATTGGTGTATGAAACACAGAAGGTTGTGTGTGTTTTGGTTTATTTTTCATGTTATCAGCAATAAAATAATAGCAATGACTGCTTATTCAATGAGATCTGTTCTAGTTTGCTTGAATTTCCTTTCTAAATAGCAGTGCTCATAGGAGAAATCTCCACCCTGAGGTACACAGAGTGGAAAAATCCCAGACGTACTTTTTGGATTCTACAGGGAAACAAAAAATTGCAATTACTCAAAGCATTGCTTCTAAAGCTCTCTTGTGGAAAGAATCACGGGGTCTGCTGAATCTCACAGCAAAACCTGCTGTCTCAGCGACAATTACTATAGATGTGCTTACAAACTGACACCAGTGATAATGTCAGTGTGCAGCTGGGATCTTAAATGGAACCTGCTGCCCTACACCAGCTTATTCAAGCAGACCCATGGACAGGGAAAAGTAGGCAGAGAGACAGAGAAGATGTAGCTGTATGTGTGTGTGTGTATAATTTTATATATATATATATAGCTTATATATATATATATATTTTGCATTCAGCAAAACAAAAGAAAAAAAGCAGAGTCATGCACTTACAAAAGAAATGCAGAGAAAGGTGAACAGGGTGAGAGGATACCACCTGCTACTCAGCAGGGGATTTGAGGCATCAGGAAAGCAGAGGGATGCCAGCAGGTGAACGGGGCAGCAGGAGCCTGGTAACTGGCAGCCAACATGTGGCCAGGCCAGCAGGCAGCAAACACCTGGCCATTTCTTTGTGAAGCAGTCAGCAGGAGCCTGGTACAGAGCGGAGAGCAGGTGGATGGGGCGGCAACCAGGCTGAATACCTGGCAGCTGCTCTGAGGTCAGCTTGTCGAGAGAGCTCACTACACAGAACCATGAAAAAGGCTGTTTGCTTTTTCTCTGTTGCCTTAGGATTGTCCACATAGTTTAATGGGAAAGTTTAATGGGCACTTCGTCAAAGTGCCTTTGGTGAGGAATGGGAAGCTTGTGTCACAGTCTAATAAATTTTCCTACAGTCATTTTCAACAATATCTTCAGAAGAACACATACATGATGAACTGTGCTGAAGAGGTGCCTCAGTTTCTACATCTTGAGAAATACTGGAATTAATTTTCCTTATCTACATTGGTCAGTCATTAAATGATCCTGTTTTTAAGTACCATGGTCTGCATTTAGATCTCCAGGCAAGGAAAGATAACACATTACCCAGTGTAAAACTAGCCACAGCAGCAATAACATTGCAAACATCCTCCAGTGAACACTACAGCAATGAGATCATTTTTCTAATCTCCAGAGGAAAAAATAGAGGTTATGGAGAGGCTGATGTCATTCATTATAACACCACATACTTTAAGGCAATACGCTGACTGGCACTATCTAGAAACTGGTTTTGTGTGTCTATCCTGTCTCAGATGAGCCTTGCAGAGCATGGCAGACAGAGAAAAACAGTAAGTACTACTGCTGCAGTATGAAACCCCCCATTGGGAAGGGGACTTGCTGGAACCAGTGAGCAAATAGAAGAGATTTTAAGATTTGAAGTTGCATAGCTCATTTTTTTTCTATGCATTTTACAGACTACAGGTTTCCCTCAAAGAGTTAACTATACAGCCGACCCATTCAATTAAAAAATCTTTTACTGATTTGAGTCATCTGGGATAAGACTCAATATACATGAAATTAAATCTTTCTTTGGAGAGAACAGACAAAACCTCTATACTGATCAGAATGTGGGCTTCTGTTTTTATTCTTACACTTCGCATCACTGATACATCACTCTCTATAGAGTGTATTTGCTGCAGAAGAGAAACGGTTTTGCTCCCTGGCAATGACATGCTGCGGGGACTAGCCTGTTCCTTAAGTGTATAAACAGATGGCTATTAAGTATGAAAAAAAAATGTAACTACCTCTGACCATTACATTGATGGAATTCCACAGCTAGACCTGATCTTTATATTTTAAAGAAAGATTTTACAAATAAATAATATTAAAATAGATTTATGAATATAAGCCAGTCCAGTGCTTTAATGACAGTATATCAAGTCTTAAGGAAAGAAAAATGAGGAAAAATCACAAGGAAAAAAAACCAACTAGGTACATTGAAAGAAAACTGTTAACAATTACATTGCTAATGGTATTTGTTCCAGAAACAACTGCTGAAATGTTAAAATAATGCATTCCCGTCAGAGTTAAGTTGCACAAGTAATAAAACAAAAATAGCTTTTTCAATGGATAGCACATTATCACTGCAGAAGTCTAAAATATACAACCTCAACAAAAGTGTGAAATACATTAAAAAGCAATCTGCAGGTTAAGACTATAATATGTATTCATAAAGGGTAAAAGTTAAGATTGTGAAAGGAACCTTGGCTGTTAATTTCTTGACTGGAGTGCTTAGCTTCGCAACCTTTGCAATTTCTTCATTAAGACATTATAAGTAATTGATCATTTTTATAGGGTTCAGAGAAGCAGATGCCATGGAAACAGACTGAAACTATGGAAGCAGTTGTAGTATTAGAATAATCAGCAGTGAGTTGTGGAACAAAGATGCTGATCAGTGTTTATCCACCTCAGTTCAGTCTCACACTGTGACTTTGCATTCATTATGGTGTGATTTTTATCTGCATTCTTATGTAAACCTGTATATCTTCCCACATGCCAGTATGTACACATACATTTTTTCCATGTGATGCAATATGTACTTATTCTCAGAAAGCATACTCTGTCATGTAAATGTACTCACACACTACTACTTACTGAAAATTAAATTACCAATTAACTGTTTCTCATTAGAGTATTTTGTTTTGTTCCAGAGGAAATCCAATAGTTAAGTGTATTTGTTTGTCAGCACAGTTCTTCCTTTTTGATGTTATGGCTATTTACATAATGTGGTCCTAATGTTCCAGATCTGTTGCTTGACATCATGATATATTATTAATAAGATACTTTCCTCCCTGTGAAATTATCTGTGAAAATGAGAAGCGATGTTTGTCGGAGCTTCCGGAGGAGGAATGAGAAGGTTTTCAGTACAAATTAGCAGGAGTTTGTTGTCCTGGAAATACTCAGGTTTCAGTTTAAAAATCACTTCAACCAACTATATATGATCCAGGAAGAATAATACAAATGCTATGTGGTGCAGCTATGCTCAAGGTGTGATGGGTAAATCATAGAATAGGATCATAGAATCATTTTGGTTGGAAAAGATCTTTAAGATTATCAAGTCAAACCATTAACCTAACACTGCCAATTCCACCACTAAACCATGTCCCTAAGTACCACACCTACACATCTTTTAAACAACTCCAAGGATAGTGACTCCACCACTTCCCTGGGCAGCCTGTTCCAGTGCTTCTGTTGCAGAAAGTACACTTTTATTTGCATTTCTGTGGTGAGAAAGGTCTTAGAAATTCTACATAGAACCTGTAAGGTAAGAAAAGACTAAAAATTATAATTTTCACATCCAAAGAATCCTGTAATGTTATAGGTCCAAATTCTATATAACAACACTCTACAATTTTATTCTGAAACTATTTTTAAAGTTAAAGTTTCTTTTGAATTTGCACTGTAACTAATAAAGAGGAAGCAGATGTTATTTTGTTGTCAAAAGTGTTTTTTTCAGCAAAGTGGGTGAAGACTAATTTTTTACAATACAATCACCTTTAACAATAGATGCTTGTTTTTCCTGAAATCCTTTACACAATTTTATACATCTTGCACTAAAAAGCATATTCCTACTGAGAATATTCGCACAAGATTTCATTTTAGTAAATTGATCTAACCCTAAAACCTTTTCTTAGCTTGGCAATTAATGAAAATGACACATTGTCAAAATGGTTGAAGCAAATGATGGAATTTTTGAGAAGAAACTGAGGCCTATTTTCTGTTCTTCTAATACAGAAGACTGTATTAGAATAATAATTCATTTGAAGATAATTATACAGGGGATATCTTTTCTTTCTAGAACATGTCTCTGCTCATGCACATATGTGCATATATGCACACTCCATGATAGATGGACACTATGTTTTTTCTTATGAAATTACTGTTATTTTAGCAATAAGAGAAAAACCCCACCAAACTGCTGAGTAATAGCTTCTCATTCATCAGCCAGTAGGCATTTATAATGAGTACGCAGCATGCAACTTGGCGTATCTGCTGATATAATGGTTTCCTTGTACCCTAGGATGTATTCCAGGCATATCCCAGAGGCCAGCTGGGTGACACTGATTTTACCTGAAACATCAAGACAAATATCTAGGTAGTTATTTGTTTTGGGAAAGGAAGAGGTATTTTTTGGGGAGGTTTGCTTTGTCTTGTTAAAAAAACACTTCTCTCTCAAGAATTCTCTCTGAAAGGGAAATAAAAATTCCTTTATTTATCTAAGGAAAATATAACAAATTTGGACACATCCAAACTAAAGTATTGTGAATGCAAAGCTATGTGAAACATCATGAAGGTATTTGAACAATCCTTATTAACATATAAGCCCAGCTCATAGTAACACATATTAGCAGCTTTTACAAACAGGGTGAAACACCATTTGAAGATGCAAAATGTCTTTTTAAGGTTTTCCAGGTATCATAATGATAGTTTTTTCTTAACACTGAATATTCATGATGCAACATAAAACTAATGATAAACATAAAACCTGATGTGAACGTTTGACTAATCTGTTCTTATTTGTTTGGAAGAGCTGTAGTAATTGCCTGGTTTGTAAATTAAACATCTGCTATAGGAATAAACAAAAACATAACTGAGTATATTCAAATAAATTGAATTCACCATAGTTCCATAAATTTTATTATATGGGCTCCTCAATTTTATTACACCTGAGTGCTGCATCACTAAGAAGGCAGTACCTAATTTTCTTTTAGACACCCTATTTGTAGCAATAAATGTTTTCTGGTTCTAATAAACTATTGTTCTTATTTAAAGGTTTGGTTTGTTTTTTTCTTCCCCCTCTAAAAGATGACCAATAAAACAGCTGACTTAAATAAACTTGCTTACTGACTGTATTTACTGCCAAACTGTTACCCAGAACTACAGAATGCAAAAAATAGTCTCTACTTGCACACCAGCCCTTTTCAGACAGGACATAATTTTTGGTGCACATAAGAAATTCATTTGGCATTTAAAATACTCCTATTTTGCTACTTGCCAAGTAAATGGTAAAAGACTGGGACAAAAGACAAACAGAAACATACTAATTTTTATATTTTTTTTTTTAAAAAAAAGCAGAGATGAAGAGGTTTGTTTTATTTTGTTTTCTTTAAGTAAAAAGAAAAGAAACTATCTTAGACCAACATTGTTTTCAACATTAAGCTGTCTAAAGTAGCATATAATGAGAAGTTAGTTTTGCATTGCAACCATTATACTCAATGCATAGACATCAGATGTAGATTTGCTTCCTTGGTTCTTCATCTTGTTACCAATTCCAGAGTAGAAAGACATCATGACTGCCTGTTGCATGACTGCACTGACCAAGTATAGTATCCTGCTACCTAACTGTTAGGGTTGAGGAAAAAAAGTTGCAAGCATTCCTACTCAAACACTGAAATCGTGCCTCTTAGGAATTAATGGAAAAACTACCATTGACTGAACTCCTGCATCCTTCATTTCCAGCATTAATGAATGTTAACTGTGTGTCATGTGAAAGAAGGATCTGAGACTACTGGTTCCAAATAAATTAGCATGTAGGGAACAAAACAGTTATTTCTGTTTTCCACTTTCATTTATACCCTAATCAGGCATGAGTTGGTCTTTTTTTTGTGAAATTTTATGAAACGGAGGCCAAATTCCAGTGAAAGAATCATCCTTTATGGAGCCTGAGAAATTAATCAAATCACTGTTGGACAGCAGAAGCGTTATAAAGATGCAGTTGTCTGTGAACTTTAAAACCATCTTTACCAAGTGTGAAACTTAGTGGTAGAAATTCAAATTGCCATAGACCTTTTGAAGAGTTTTCATTGATAGCTAGGAGATAGTACCCCTGTATATACAACATGCCACACATTAGAAGCCAAGCCCTCACTATTAGCAATACATAAAACTTTACATCTCATTCTACTGATAGATTTAAACATTAAGTGAGCTTTGGGAATGGGGAGGAAACAGACCAGCAAGATAAATATGTGTAATACTTAGTCACTTACAAATAGATATCGGTACTTAACTTGAGGCAGTTGAATCCCATTCATGGGTAGTAAGGAGACATAAATTACAAGTCAGAGGCTTGGTCATCAAGGTATGCAGTTGACCGAAGCATAGTAATATGGTAGATATTGAAAAAATCAGGGCTTATTTGAACACATGAAAATCACTCCTTAGACATTAGGACAGATATAGTGATCATATTACATAATTATCCTAGATCTTCACATTGTTCTGGAGTTTTAGGTTTAATAGCAACAAGTACCTTAAGAGAATCACAGAATCACAGAATTCTAGGGGTTGGAAGGGACCTCGAAAGATCATCTAGTCCAACCCCCCTGACAGAGCAGGGGCACCTAGAGTACATCACACAGGAACGCATCCAGGCGGGTTTTGAATGTCTCCAGTGAAGGAGACTCCACAACATCTCTGGGCAGCCTGTTCCAGTGCTCCGTCACTCGCACAGTGAAAAAGTTTTTCCTGATATTCACATGGAACCTCCTATGCTCCAGTTTGCATCCATTGCCCCTTGTCCTATCATTGGACGTCACTGTAAAAAGCTTGGCTCCATCATCCTGACACTCACCCTTTACATATTTGTAAACATGGATGAGGTCACCCCTCAGTCTCCTTTTCTCCAAGCTAAAGAGACCCAGCTTCCTCAGCCTTTCCTCAGAAGGGAGATGTTCCACTCCCTAAATCATCTTAGTGGCTCTGCGCTGGACTCTCTCAAGCAGTTCCCTGTCCTTCTTGAACTGTGGGGCCCAGAACTGGACACAATACTCCAGATGTGGCCTCACTAGGGCAGAATAGAGGGGGAGGAGAACCTCTCTCGACCTACTAACCACCCCCCTTCTAATGCACCCCAGGATGCCATTGGCCTTCTTGGCCACAAGGGCACATTGCTGGCTCATGGTCATCCTCCTGTCCACCAGGACCCCCAGGTCCCTTTCTCCTACACTGCTCTCCAGCAGGTCAGCCCCCAGCCTGTACTGGTGCATGGTGTTGTTCTTCCCCAGATGCAAAACTCTGCACTTGCCCTTGTTGAATTTCATTAAGTTTCTCCCCGCCCAACTCTCCAGCCTATCAAGGTCTCTTTGAATGGCAGCACAACCTTCTGGTGTGTCAGCCACTCCTCCCAGCTTAGTGTCATCAGCAAACTTGCTGAGGCTACATTCTGTACCCTCATCCAAGTCGTTGATGAAGATATTGAACAACACCGGTCCCAGTACCGACCCCTGAGGGACTCCACTAGTTACTGACTAGGAATATTTCTGATACTGAATAGGAATATTTCTTGGTTTTGTTCCACTATCCAGAATAGCTATTTCTTAATAATGTAGCTTGTGACAATGGCAGCAAAAATTAGAAAGAAAATGCTCTCATTTTTTCTGGGGAAGACAAAAACTCACTTTCTTTCTTCCAATAATATTTAGTAGACTGAACACACTACAAAATACAGAGTTGTCTATTGATTTGAAGTATAGAAATGTACTATATACATTTATTATGAAATCTGTCACATATGAAGTGATAAAGGGCAAAACTTCAGACTAATCCTGCTCTGGAACAGGTTTCTAGTACCACCTACCCATCTCTGTGTATTGCCTCAATCTTCACCCTCTCCCATTCTGTGTACAAGAAGAACATGGCTTCTAAAAAAAATCCTGGACTGATGCTTCACAGGAAAGCACACTCTGCATCACAGTAGTACTCTGCATCACTCTGTAGATGCACTCTCAAATGACCTCTGCTGGATGAAATCATGAAATTTGATACATAAAAGTTTTGAGGAAAATAACCCTTTTTCTCCAAACTTCCCTAGGTTTTTTACTGGTAAGCCAAAATAGTTTTCTGTTTAATAATCAAAGTTTCCCTTCCCTTCCCTTCCCTTCCCTTCCCTTCCCTTCCCGAACCTTCCCTTCCCGAACCTTCCCTTTCTTTGCCCTTCCCTTTCTTTGCCCTTCCCTTTCTTTGCCCTTCCCTTCCCTTTCTTTGCCCTGCCCTCCCTTTACATTTTTCTGCCACTGTGGCCCATTTATGTGTCTGAAGATTCATAGGACAGTGGACTTTATCTTCTACACAGCTGTTGACACAAAGCTGCACGTTTTTAGGAAGTCTTACCTCTCTTCCACAAGACTTAGTACATGGAAAGAAATGTGGGAAGTATTTGCCTTAAGTCCAGCAATGAAAAGTCAGTCTTCTCCAAGACCAACTGCTATTCTGGGTTTTCAAGGCCCTTTAGCCAAAAGACTAAGTTTCTGTCTCCTTCAGACTCATCAAACCTCACTGTGCTTCCTCACTGGCCCCAGGGCAGAGTCCTTCAAGAGCTGTTGGTAGCACTTCATGACTTCCCACATCAACAGAGAAAAAAGGAGTGTGACCAGGTTGGTATGGCTCTGAAGTGAGGATTTCCAGCAGGGTATATCAGCTTTGACTTGATGATTTGCTTCCTTGGTCATACAGCTTTGGAGTGTAAAGTCAGTTCAAGCATGCCTGCCGTGTGCACCTGAGGGCTTGTGTGCCTCTTGGTGCTGCAGGCTCCACACACTTATCAACCTGAAACCACATAATATGTAAGTACAGGCCTGGGTTTTCTAATAGCTTGGAAGTAGCATATTTTATGCTATAATGCTCTGCAGTTTTTCCACACTGCTGATTGCCTGCTTCAGTTTCTCTTGTTATCCTCACAAAGGTAGTGTCCTGAATGCTGATGACAGAAAATTCGGCACTCCCATGGGCGGTAGCAAATATGGTAGCAAATATTGGAGCAGGTCTGTAATTTGTGATGTACAATAATTGCAATAATAGTACAATGCCTGTGGGTAAAGGAGTAGAGGGAACATTATGCAGATAATAACTATCCATTTGATTGTTTTTTTAATTTGTTTTTTTTTCTGAATATGTACTGTGTGCAGTATTTTGTTTCTCAACATTTTTGTGAAGATATTTGTTTATAATTACACATTTATGTCATCTGCTGTGCTCAACTTCCTAAAAGACAGGCATAATTTTCCAAACTTTTTCTCATTTTTAATTATTTTTCTATCAATTTTTATTTTCTATTTTTAGATACTTCTTTTGTACTAATAAAAGACAAAGATAATGTATATATTGCTTTAGCCAGACTCACTCTTTGACATTTTAAAATTAAGAACAATGTGGTTTATTTCTGCATTTCTTTTTAAAAAGACTTCTATACTGATAGTTTGTGTGAGGAATTCTATAGCTCTCTGTACAATAATCATATCTCTTACGTTCTATTAGAGGGCAGTAGTAGCCCAGAGAATACTAACCAGAGAGGAGGAGAGAATTTCTTAAAATCTTTGCTTGAACTCAAATCTGCAACTAATAGTATAGGATAGTGGGAATTCCCTTAACAGTACAGTGCTTCTGGGACTAAAACTGTTGTTTGACACAGAATGATAATTTATGCCTGTGAACAGCCACAGGGATGTTTCTAGCATGTAAGCAATGGACAGTAATAACTGAGGATTTGTATCTGGAGCATTACCAGATCTCCATGGTTTGAAGGATTTCAGGTGCTTTATGCAGCCCATCAGAGGAAAGTAATGTAAAATAGGTCAGGTGCTAGGAGGAGAGAAGTGCTATAGGAAATCATCGGTTGGTACAGACATTAGCACATTGTGATCTCATCTGCTGCTGTGAAGCTCTAACACAGACTTGATAAAGTCTGCCAAAAATATTTTTCTTCATGTACCCCTCAGTGAATCTGTCTCCTCCCTACAGTTGTTATGTCTGACTGCCAACATGTTCTAAATAATAATGAGCCATGTGTGAAAGTGTTAATGTATTTTGTATATGAATGCTAAGTAACACACTGTACAATTTTGTATAAAATTATGTATTGATAAACATAAAATGCTACAATGCTTGTCTTTTGCAGTGAGATGCATACACATGGCCAAACATCATGTAGCTGTATAAAATAGAAATATTCTGTCCACAAAATCACAGAATAATAGAATCATCAAAAGGTATCTATCGAGCAAGAATATCTGTTTAATACCTTTTATGCCATGTAATTTTATGTAGTTTACAAGACCATTCTGATAGCTTTCATTATTCATTCTGAATTCTTAAAAAAGGTGGGGACAAAAATTCTAAATAAGATTTGTTGCATTATTTTTAGTGTTAATGCTAATTTTCATGTTCCTTATGTGTAGATTCTTCACTTTTTTTAATCTTGAAGTCTCAATGAATATATTTGCTTTTAGTTTTCTTTATAGACCTCTGTGTGCACACAAATGCTGATACAGCTGTATACATTAATTTTTGAATAAGAATTCCACAGAGCAGGTGTGATATGAGCATCCTATATAAGGAATAATTCTTATAAGGAATAAAAGACTGTGACAACTATGTTGATAAATGCAATTCAACAAAGAACTTCTCTACCATTAGTTCCCAAATGCCTCCTGCAGTGGTTATTTAAGAGCTATCTCCCTCAAACTTAACCTGACAAATCATGTAGTCTTTGTTTAGGTGCTGAAATATTCGTGTTATTTTCTTTTCCTTTTCTTTTACCTCAGTTTTAAAAAACCACTTCATTAAGGTGTTCTAAGATCTTATTAGTCTAATGTGAGGATGTGGAAGTATGTGTATAAAGAGAAATATCTCCACATGTCCCTACTTCAGAGTAACTTTGAAATAGACAGAGGCTCACGGAAAAATGGCACTTTTGAAGAAAGACCAGTAAATGTATTTATCTGTCTTTTGCAAGAACTGCGGTTAGGACTTGTCATTTTGTACAAGATCATTCCAAATAGTCAGCTGTTGTCCTAAACGTGGCTTATCTTATCTGAATGCTTCTTTATCTCCTTCTGTTGTATATTTTATGAAACTGGGATTTTACTAATCATTTTAGCATGTTATCATTTGCGTATACCAGGTTGCATACATATCAGACAAAACCAGAATCTTAATGGAAAAAAAAAAGTAAATTTGCCTTCAAGACAATGTCAGGCATATAGCTGACTTGAATTTAGGTAGTTTTGCAGTTTTAAAATTAATTGCCCTTTCAACAGTGATCCTTTCAAGCTCCTGCAGCAGATGTACAGAGGAAGATATTCAGTGTAACTGATAAAAGAGTTATTTTACACAAAGAGATGGATGCTTTCCAGATGAGTAAATCCGTCCACTGCAGTTAAAGAACACACATTAGTTTGTGCTGTGACAGAGATATCAGGGAACAGTCTAGAAAATCCTTCTAAAGCTGTTGAAAAGTACCCTCCAGGGAAAAATGATGGTTATTGGAAAAGAAAAGATATTAATCTGTATATACATCCAATATTCATCCAATATTCATCCATATTCAGAAAACTGAAATATTATTGAAAAAGGGCTTGATCCCAGACTATCTCTTGGCTGTTCTCAGGCCAACAGGCCACTGTCTTATCTTCATATAGGGTATCCTCTGTTTAAAACACTGCAGGATTTGACAGCAGAACCATCCCTTTTCCTTCCTTCACCACTCCCAGACATGTTAGTGAACACGTTAATGTGTCAGAGGGATACTCACTATCCCTGTCTTCCTATCTCTTGCTTATAAGGATTTAACATCAGATTCAAAAGGAGGGAGAAAATCGCCCCATCCAGAGAAGGTTAACACCAAGACTGGCTTCCAGCAGGTGAACTAAATCTATTTGGGCACTTTCACCTCTTGAGTGTCTGCTATGTAAAAGGGGTCAACATTTCTCCTGCACTGACATTTTAAAACAAGATTCAGGTCTGCTCTGTTTTAGTAAAGAAGTGGGGTCTCTCTTTTTGCTGTGGGTTTTGAACACCAAATCCCAAGGAATAAGGTGTCTTTATATAGCTACAAAATACTAGAAGGGCACAGGATTTCAAACACTCCTGTCTTCTTTGTTGGATCCCTCTTTAAAGATGCAAGCATAGTCTATTGTTAACTTACAGCCAATAAAATGTAGCCTGCATTTTAATACACTACCTGTTCGGGAAGCAAATTGTGGTGCTGGGGTCTCCTTTGTGCACAGGATGAGGTGAGATCCTGAGCAGATGGGTCTAGATCCCCCTCATATACAACACAGGCAGCTGCAGCATCCTATTGAAAATGTACGAGCCTTTATTTCACTGCAGATCACTGATCCAGTGTTTTTACCATTTGTTCCTGACTGAGAAGGATTTCACGTATTTAATGTCCTGAAGTGAACGTGCTGGAGCATGAGGCATCCTGCTTCCTAGCTATAGCCCTGAGACAAAGGCTTCCAGAGCAATAAAGTGTCTGATATGATCTTCAATTAGAAAAGCCAAAACAACTGTGCCAATAATTGTCTATAGCCAAAATAATCTCTTAAATACCATTTATAATAGTTCCTTCAATACAGGGTGTGAAATATCATTGGCTTTGCTGGCCTGGGTATCCCACTGTTCCAACAATCTCATTAAACCCTTAATAATGCTTTAAAATGAGCAATGATTAATCTATTCATTTGTAAGCCTTGTTGTTGAATGCAGTGATAGACATCATGTTCTTTCACTGTTAACAAGTGCTAATTCTTGGGCATTGTGACAAGTTTCATTTGTCAGTGTTCCTGCAATTTTCTACAGAGCTACCACTCTTTCCATCAGAGTATCCACTAGAGTATCCAGACTATGCACTGTTGCCAAAGAAATCCCACACTGTTTTTCACAACTTCTTAATAAAAACAGTCTGTGCTAATACTTTGTACTATCAAGGTATATAAATATGATTCAACATCGTGTTTGAAATGAAAAGAGAGGTAAGCAGATCAATTTCTCCTTTGGCCATCTACCTAATAGCATATGTCTCAATTGTTTGAAAAGCCACTACAATTGTTTCCTGAAACAAAAATTGTGGTTTGATGAAACAGAAGAAAATTGTTTGCTAGGGAAACAAACACATGCTATTATTTTTTCATGAATAAATTCTGCAAAATAGTGAAATTAGACAAAAGGTTTATGGAAAGAATATTCTTTTCCCCCTCCCCAGTCTCCTAAATTAATACTTAGAAATACAATCTCAACTAAAGATAGTTGTGCTATTGCTTCTATCTTGTCATATTTTGTTTATACAGCAGAATGTCACAAAAATTACATAAAAACAACACACACACAAATAGCCTTCCAAAAAGGAAGACTGTTGCCTGCCCATGATTACCCAGGCCTCAGATGTCCCAAGAAAACTGCACAAGTAGCACCTAACTTAGTTCTGTCAGACTAATCACAGTTACCTTACACACTTATAATAACAGGGCTTCCTAACCTGCATTATTTTGATGAGACTGAATTTATGGCATAATTACATGGACAGTTATTCCAGAATAGCTGAGAGGAAGGTAACCTCTGGCAGGGAGTCAATGTTAAAACCTTGTAGGTGGAAAGGAAATGTTAGCTTCTTAAGTTGCCTGAGTTGCGATGGAGCAGCATGTCTGACCACAGCCTCAACTCCCTGAGAGCAATAATCCACAAGGTGTTAATTTAGGTATTTATTATAGATTAATTGGGTGCACTGTTCATCTGATATGCAGAAATATGTCTTTCAAGTGACTTTTCACATTTTGTGAGACAGTTGACACATTTAAATGGGCAATCTCTTCTTTAATTGAAACTGTATCTGAAAAGGAAAGAAGGATTCTGAGGAGGATACTAGAATCTTTAGCATCTCTAGAAATCTCATTCCCACCAAGCTGAGCAGTACTGTGGAATTAAAAAGGAAGCCATAACTCCTAGCAGTTTTAGTTTGAATAATTGTTTCAGAAAATAATAATTTTAAATCATCAGAATTTGAACTCATCATAAGGTACTCCAAAATCTTTTTCCATAGCAGATAACATAACACACAAATAAATATAATTGCTACTGCTTTAAGCAGCTAATCAAAATAAATTCCCAGAGTAACACAATTAGAAGCTGTCATGACATGAGACTGATTAGCACAATCTGGCATTTATCAGAATAACCATTTAGTTATCTTTGTGTTTCACTGTAAATGCTGCCAACTTTAGGCCGTGTTGTGATCCAGTTAGTCATGCTGATTAATACTATTGTGTGAGCATAATGCCATTGATTAACTAGGATGACTCACTGGATAAAGTCCTATTCAATAAAAGTAACAAAGCAGAATCTGACCCTTTAAAAAAGAGTATTCTATTTAAAGAGCTTATAGGAATATCCTCTTTGGGAATTATACCATCAAGTTCATACTGGCTTGCCACCCACCTATAGTGCTTGTATAAAAGAAATATAATTTTGTTTATTTTTTCTCAATTTAATCTCTGAACCTTAGAGAATGAGAAACTACAGCTAAAGCAAGCATTTTTGAGTATTTCAATAAAAAAAAACATACAAGCAATATATGGACCAATAAGCACAATATTGAAACAAACAAACCAACCAACTGAAATTCAGTAAAAGATGAAAAACTAGGAGTTAATACATTATCTATTGACTTTTGAAAGGATAATATGTTCACAAAAGAATCAGTTTAAAAGAAATAATTGACTAAGTGAACATAGTGGGGAAAATCCTTATTTTATTTACAGGCTTTGTTTTTCATTATGAATATTCACTGAGCCCTGAAATGCTACATTTCAAGAATTTGCTTATTTCTTTGTCTATTGGCTTCTGAATGAAAATCTAACATACATAGTGAAATATTTGTTTGAAACATCAATTTATTTGCTGTACAGGCTTCCTTGTGCTTATCTATTTCTAATTATTCTTCTGCTGAAGCTGCTGCATTATCATAATAGAAACCCATTAGTTACTTGTGTAGTATTATCTTCCTGTAATCTGTCTCCTCCTGAGTTACCATATACATTATGCTTTACTTATCTGCTGCACTTACAATGGGATTTTCCTGCAGTACTCCACAGGCCGATGATACAAAATATTATTATTTTTTTGAATACTATCATACTTCATCTATGAATAGCAAGGCAGTATCTGAGCTTCTCAGTGCATGTCAGCTTCAGCTTTTTTTCTATATATTGTCATGTCAACAGTATGCTGAGATTAGATCTAACCATACAGATGTCACGAAAATCTTCTACCACTGATGTGCAGGTTGTTAGCAGGGCCTTCTGAGGTGGGTTCTCATATGTGTGTGTGTGTAAGCCCAAACGCTCAAGCACTAGAGCTGCAGTCGTTCCCTTCTCTGCTCATCCAGTAGCCTTGCTTTCACCACTTATTTCAAGAAACTCTTCATCAGCAAGAATTAGCAAAAATCTAGTCCTTTTTTCACATCAACTTAAGTCAATATGTAGTTCTGTTTAGCCTCTGCCCTGCCATTGAGGTTGTCTATACACACCTGAATTACTACTGTTCATGCAACCAACCTCCACATGCACAGAAATGCAGTATTCCCTCCATGGGAGAACCCTATTTTTTGTGAGTGGCGTGCCATAAACCAGAGAACATCAAAACTTCAGGCATGCTGCAAACACATGATGGATTTCCCAGAACTTGTTTTCTGGCCAGCTATGTCATCCTTGAAGTTGGCAGCAGGCTGTCAATGCCATTCATAAGGGCCAGTTGTCATGCTTTTGGCTTATCAAGTTACAAGGCTTTTCCTGGAGCAAGGTCTTGGCAGTCCCAATATGCACTGGAGCAGAGCTCCACCGCTATTATTTCTGCTACAATACAGATCTTTTGACCTGCTGTTCAGATTTCTACCGGGGCCAGGGGGTTTTGAATCATGACTTTGCAAACTGTTCTCTGCTTCTGCCTCTCATGGTATCCAGATAAAACTTGAAAATAGACCATAACAATGATCAGTGTTCTCAAACAAATGTCAAAGATTAATATGTACTCCAGCAAACCTCTGAAACCTGAAGGCTGATATCTAATAGTAAGAGTGCCACGTTGTTCAGACAAGAATTATAAATTCAAAGGGAGCACCTGTCTACTACATTTAGATGATAACCTCTTCTGCTAGAATGTGAGGACAAAACTATGGGTCTGTCTCAGTTTGGGGTTCCAGTTCACATCTCTGCATGTGGATGTTGGTGTCGATCTGATGTGTAGGATCTGGGTGGTTGGAAAGCTAACTCAGACACATCTCCACCACTGCAGACACAACATAAATTATCTCATGAGCGTAGAGTGCAGCTATCCGCAGTATTTCAAAGTGGCCTTGAGGATGTATTTAATCATAATGCACTTTTGAGAAGGAAAGATCAAAAGAAAACATAAAGCTGGCAAGAAACTTCTCTTATGTTGTGGTTTTTCCACAGAGTACGGATATAATGTGTTTCTCCAACTTTGTCAAGGTGACATAGCAAGTTAGTAACTGAGACAAAGCTAATTCTCAGTTATTTGGCTAAGAATTCTGTCTCTTCATAGATTAATGTTAGACTACCAAATTACAATCAGAGCATATGAAAAAGAAAGATTCATTCTATTCTGAATTTATCTATTATATTACAGACTTCTCTTCAGTGGTAATGATTAGCCTTCAAGATGTAAAGCGTATGCATTTCAAAGGCAATTAATTTTGATTCAATATGCTCAGCTAGGTAAAGTGAAGTATATGTGCTGCAGAGTAGACTTTTTATTTTATGGAAAATTTTAACTCCAAAGGGTTTTATTTGGTTTCAACAGTCTAAGTTTATCAATGTCATTTCAAGGAAACTGAACATATGGATCGGGTTTGCATGTCAAGATTTTCTTAACAGGGGATATACAGGGGTGGCTTCTGTGAGAAGATCCCGGAAGTTTCCCCCCATGTCTAATAGAACCAGTGTCAACCGGATCCAAGTCAGATCTGTCACTGGCCAAGGCCAAGCCCATCAGTAACGGTGGTAGTGTCTCTGTGATAACAGATTTAAGAAAGGGAAAAAAAATCCAAACTGCACAATTGCAGCTGAAGAGAGAGAACATGTGAGAGAAACAACTCTGCAGACACCAAGGTCAGTGAAGAAGGAGGGGGAGGAGGAGCTTCAGGTGTTGGAGCAGAGATTCCCCTGCAGTCCATTGTAAAGACCATGGTGAGGCAGGCTGTCCCCCTGCACCCATGGAGGTTAACAGTGGAGCAGATATCCACCTGCAGCCCATGGAGAACCCCAATCCAGAGCAGATGGATGCATAAAGGAGGCTGAGACCCTATGGGAAGCCTGCACTGAAGCAGTCTCCTGGCAGGACCTGTGACCTCGTGGAGAGAGGAGCCCACACTGGAGTTTGCTGGCAGGATTTCTGACCCCATGGGAGACTCAGGCTGCAGCAGTCTGTTCCTGAAGGATTGCACTCCATGGAAGGGACCCACACTGGAGCAGTTCATGAAGAACCACAGCTCATGGGAAGGACTCGTATTGGAGAAGTTTGTGAAAGACTGTCTCCCATGGGAGGGACACCATGCTGGAGCAGGAGAAGAGTGTGAGAAGGAAGGAACAGCAAAGGCAATGTGTGATGAGCTGACCAGAAGCACCATTCGTTGCACTTCTGGAGGGAAGGAGGTAGAGAATTAGTGTGTGAAGTTAAGCCCAGGAAAAAGAGAGGGGATGGAGTGGAAGGTGGTTCTAGGATTTGGTGTTATTTCTCATTATCTTACTGTGATTTGGTTAGTAATAAATGAAACTAATTTCCCCAAGTTGAGTCTGTTTTGCCAAAGACAGTAATTGATGTCCTTATCTCCACTCACAAGCCTTTCACTATATTTTTTCTCCCCTCTGCTAAGGAAGGGAGTGATAAAGCAGCTTAGGAGGGCACCTGGCATCCAGCCAGGATCAACCCACCACAATATGCATCTGACATTCAGACTTCCAAATAGAATTAGAGAATTTTCAGCAGCTTTGATGGCTTTTAAAGGCAGATGTCTTCTCAAGTAATTCTCTTTACCTGTCCAGACCATGGATATGAAAAACAAAACAAAAAAATCCTCAAAATACTGTTTCAAGTTTTAAAAAGTAGATAAAGGACTATTTCTGCCCTCTCAAATGTTAAAATTTCTTAAATTGAATGTATTTTAAGATGAAAAATTCCTGTAGCTGCAAAAAAGGGGAATACATTGAAGTTAAATTCAATAACAGGACTAGAAATTTACTGTCATAAAATAAAACCAAGCAAACAAATAAGCAAAAAACCCAAACTAAAGCAAACAAACAAACAAAACCCAATAAAAATAAAAATAAAAATAAAACAAAAAACCCCAATCATATTAAACAGAAACATTGCAAGCCTTTGCAGCACACCTCTGCATTTCAGATCAATGGTAGATCTTGGAAGGGAACAGCTGCCAAAAAATAGCAAGCACTTTGCTTTTTTGCAAGGAATGTTGTTTTTCCTGGAGCCCCTGGAAAAAGTGTGCATCCAACATTGACTATTACATCCAGTTTGCAAATGGTTTATACTTTGCAAGTTGTGAGAAATTAATTATTTTGGCTGAAGATTATTTCTCAGTTCCAGCAGAGGATTTACAACAACATTGCTGGATAAGATCAAATCTCACATTGAGTAATTTAAATTCAGTAGTATGATCTAGCTTGCTTTAATTAATTAACCCCTCAAAAATTGCTGTATTGAACATCCAGTTGAGAGAGCAATTAATGTCTACAACAAATTATGTCAACATTCCGTTATGTTTTATTCATATACAACTTCACGTACTGTAATTATATACTAAGGGCTCCTAATTCTACCGTTATTTACACCCTGCACATTGCACACTTCATTGACTAATTTGAACCAAAAAATGAAGATTTTATTTCAATTACCTGAAGCTGATGTTCTTCTGCCTACAGCTTATATGTACATATGGGAAGAAGTGTCAGACATCCTGTGGCATTGTGTGGCATGTTGAATGAAAATCAGAGAAAACACAAGAAAGTTAACTTGCCATGAAATAGAAACACAACAGTCCTTATAAAGTAGAAATATTTAAATAAAAAACACATGAGAGAAAATCAAGAGCTTCTTATTTTTAAATTGGAATTATGACACACAATTCAGATTTACAGTTTTACTTAATCTTATGATCTTTGTCATTTCAACACAATCACTAAACTGACTGTCAAGTACCCAAAACAGAGATTTCAGCTGACAGCTTGACATGTTTTGCCATCCCTTTAACTACTGCTGACAATTCATGATTGGTAATAATCATTATTTGTATGGATATTACAGCAGCTTCTACAAATTTCATCCAAAATCTACACTACAGAAAGAACTGCAACAGTACAAGTTTCAAATCCAACCCTTTTCCTAAGGTCTTGGAGGATAACCGGTCAAGATCTTTTGAGCAAATAAGTAGAGTTTCTGTGATGAAGAATATAATTATTGAATGTATTGAATGATTTTCCAAATATCATATTCTTAATTCACACATCCTTCTCTTATCACTTAGCTGAAAAATGGCACGTTTAACAATGTTCTTGAATACAGGTAATATTTATGAAGTATCCTAACTATAAACATGAAAGATCCTGGCTTTTCTTGCATTTGCATTTCTGTTTTTTAGGAGTCTTGGTAGGTATGGCAAGTGAGCATTAGCCAATCAAAACAGGAGTATTCTAAACCTATATTTTAGAGGTAAAAAGTACAGCTTATGTTATGCATTATAAATTAGTCTAAGTTTTGATACATTACCGTAATTTGTATAATATAATGGCATTACGGATGTTTAAGAACCATTAAACTCACATATGCTTGCTTTTGGATGTCTCCAGGTTTTTAAAATCCAATTGTGATAAGGACTGAGATGCACTTCTAACTAGTCTGATGTTTAATGTCCAGTGATTGCCTTTTCTGAAGCTGTAGCTGTCTAATATGTCCCTGGTTCACTAACTTTACTGTAGACTTCTGTGTATTTTTTTTTTGTCTCCATGTGTTCAACTTTTACTTTTTTCTTTTTTCAAGATGATTAGTAATCTGATTTTTCTCCCAAATTCAAATTAAATTCCCTCACTACCTTCTGTTGAATAGGACTTCATCTTTGTAGTGACTTTCAAAGCCACAGAATAGACATAAGTAATTGAAATTTCTGGTTCTGCTGTTAAAAAGAGAGGAAAAAAAATCTGCTGTGCTTTGAACTCTAACTCTGTCCTTTCTTCTCCATAAATCAGTAACCTGGACTTCTGTGATTTGAACTGTATTTCCAAATCTCACTGACTGTCCTACATTATGTAAATAACTTTGCAATGTACAAGGATGGCTACACAAAAGAGAAAAACAGAAATACAACTCTGTGATTTATTGCAATTTCCAGATCTCCAGAGGTCTTGATAGGAGTTTCTGAGAGGTTTTGAAAAGTAACTGAAATCAAAGTCACTTCTCTACCTAATAATGTGGATCACAGCGGAAAATCCACTTGTCTTGTTTTCTCCAAAGTAATTTTTTCATCAGTTTCTTCCTTGCAGGACAAAAGACATCCAGTAAGAGTGGAGCTCACTAGTGACTAGGCAATCCATATGCTGGTTATACTCTTTATTGCATCATTTAAAGTCTGTTCTACGAAGTAAAATACAGATTATATTGTCTCTGTACAGGAATGCTTTTTTTTTTTGCTGTATTGACTGTTGACTGTAGGGTCAGATTATATTTTTATTTGTGTATCCATCTTTGCTTGATAACAGAATTTCTTTATTGATTTGTATTCACATTATTATCCAGTATATCTCCCAAAGTTTTTGTTATGAATTTTGTCTTGATTCACCTTTAGTAAAACCTTCAAACTGTGTGGCATCATTTCTTAAAAAAAAACAACAGATTATTTTTTTTTGCTTAAAACCCCAATATAGTTTTGGCATGTCATAAAAGTGAGGTGGACTTTCCTTCACAAATCCCACAGATAAACATTCTGTGACATATTTGATTTTTTACAAATATTCATTATCCTGAAATTAATTCTAAAGGTCCCCAGCTGTCAGGAGTTTACAATATGAGTCTAAGAGTTGAGGAAGTAAGGGAAATATGAGGTAAAAATTATGAATTTATTTGATTCACACAAGTATAGTCACAACATATCAGTTACTTATGCTGTTTATAAAACTTACAAGAGAGAAGATTTTCAGCCTGACATCTGAAGGTGATTAATGCAGTGACACAGCAGAGTTTTAGAAGGAGTTGCTCCAGTGTATCAGATGTATCATGGAAGAAAGCACACAGATATCTGAAGAAAAATTGGCTTGATGGGTGATGCAAACTGGTATTTCCTGGCACATTCAACTTGATTATTCAGTAGCAAATAGAAGATGGGAGATAGGACATGTTTATAATTAAGGGCTTTAAGAGAGAAGACCAGTAGTTTATAATTATATGTTTAAATGTATCATTTGTTTCTTCTGAATACTAATGGAACTTTTAAATTTCCTTTCTACAAACAACTGAGATAGTGCAATTCCATTTCCCAAACACAGGATGCAAACAAACAAGCTTTGCAAGTACAGCCAAAGCAAATTTATTGAAAAGTGTGTGATGCATAGAAATTTGTTATACTACACTTACAGGCCTTTGTTTAAACCTGTACTTCGAGTGTCTCTTTAAGTGAATGTCTTGCAATTTTACAGTTATTTCCTCGCTCTGCAGATTATTTTTCTCCCAAAATGAAGTAAAGAATAGCATATTCTGAATCACCTCATGTTTTTTCAACTTCCTACAACCCTAAAGCATCTATACCCTATAATCCACCCTTTCTAGCATGCTTGAAAGTAAGTATTCTCTCTGTGTCATCTTCTCCAGTGCAGCCCAGTCCAGAGGTACAGATTTCTTTCTACTAGTATTCACATCTGAGTTTGACATGAGACAAAGATATTTTTGGACTTTGCCCATGATAAATCCGATGTGGAAACAGGTACTTGTATATTAAGGGCTAGTGTTAGATGTGAAAGACTGGATATCCTAGGGTATCTCAAAAAGGATATGGGCAATTAAATTAAATCCCTAAATAATGCAGACAATGAAGAGTAGAGACTGATGAAAGTCACACTAAGGCAGACACTTATCCACTGAGCCAAATTGCTGTTTTAGATGCCATTGCCTGCATTGATGAGCTCTCTACTTCTTATAAGGGGAATTTACAAGCAGATGCATTCTGCCTAGGAAGGTATTTTGGTCTAGTGAAAGTAAACTTTTAGGGTTTTTTTGCCCTCTTCCTACATCTGCAACTGCCCCCTCCTGCCCTCCTTAGACCTCCTTTCCCACACCCTTGGCCGCTTCAGTGACAAAGCCACAAGGCAACAGGGGCCCTTTTCCCTTCAGACTCACTTTCACTCCAATCCATCCCTTCCTTATGGCAAGTCTTTCTTGCTTGTTTTCTCACTGGTGTAAAACTGACCATCCAGAAGAAGATTACTGTGGTTTTATCATTATGATAATTACAATGGTGTAAGAAACCCTGGTAGATACATGGATGTCTGATAAATACATTGTGAAACCGATGAAAAACAAAAGCTGTTATTTCTAACAACATGTTTAGGATTCCTTGAGGTGATTGATAATCTGACTTTTTCTCAAAAAAAATTCAAAATTAAATCTCACACCTTCTGTCAAACAGAACTTAATCTTTACAGTGACTTTCAAAGCTGTGCGGTAGTCTTTGTAAATGAATTTCCTTGTTACATGATAAAAATTACACTGCAGTTCTAAAACCTAATTTAGGGCGTATGGACTTTTAGCTTCATAAATCATTGGCTTGTCCTTCAGCTGAAGTGTGTTCACCATTTCTCACAGATTGTAATATATTGCATTACTATATAAAATATAAGTTGCAGTAACAGATTTGCTTAAAAATCAAATTCAAGACAAAGCTTATACATGCATATAAAAATTCATTTTATTGGGATAATACCATGATATAAAACTTGAAATTGAATTAAAATTACTTATGCTTTCAGATCTTCTTTAGGGGTTGAGTTCAATTTACATGAGACAGAGTTTTTAACCTAAATGCCACAGTACAGGAACACACACCTTTGACATTGCTTTCTTTTAACTCTTGCTGATTACAAAGACATTGTCCCTTATTGTCCCTCATTATGCCCTTTCATAACTGGGATACAACAAAACCAAAAGTACTGATCATTTATCATTATTTATAAACATTAACATTCTTGTAGAGGATTTCCCTCACAGAGAAGGAGAAAAGGCACCTTTGGAGAAGTCCTTTTGTTTAGTGTCTTACCATTGAGGCATCAAGACAATGACGGCCAGTTCCAGGGATGTGTATCTGGGTGAAGAATGTGCACTGTGCAAACTGCACGGTAGTCAGATGACTGCAACTCATTATCCATTTATCTAGTAAAACAACATGTTTCTTCTTGAAGATGTGTTTCTCTCTCAGCTTCTCATTGGTTTGTGCAATGTGACTGTTAGAAATAATGGAAAGTCCTGGCCTGCAGCCTGAACTTCAGGTTCAATATCTGCTTTTGTTCACTACTTCTACCTTACAATAACTATTTCCTTGTTCTAGTCTTTATCCTTCCATGTTACAGAGTCAATCTTTCTTTCACTGTATTTTTTACTCTTTATTATTCTTAACTTACTGATTTTTTTCCTTTTGATACATTTTCTGTGAGAATGGTAGAATCACCAGCATTAATTTGTAAGTGTTTGTAAGCATTTCTGCCCAGAAGGTGCCTGAGAGTTAAGTTCTGCAGGTACACAACTTACAACTTTAAGCTGTGAACACAATTCATTTGCCTTGGACCCTGCATTCTCCTAGATGAAGATTATCTCTGTTGTTATTTGGAGCAATGCCTGAGTGCATTTGGAATATGTTCAGGGTCTCAAATGAGAACATGTATCTTGAAATTGGATAAAAACTAGTTGGTAAGCTTAGAGATGCATGCCAGATAGAGGAATCAGAATGGCTGAAGGGCAATATCTAAACTTGCAATAAAAAACAGCAAGGAAATTAGTACACTTGCAAAGTGCAGATACCACCAGCTAATGCCAATTGAGCCTTGGTACAGTACAGGAACACCAGGCCAAGGATCACACTGGAGCGATAAGCCCTGTGGAGACATACATGGCTTATTAACTCACCAAATACAGCTATCTCAAATCCAGAGGCAAGTTAGGCTCTCTGCATGTTGTGTGCAAGCACTAGGTTCTCTGCAGTCCAGTGTGGTATGGACATGCCCAATACATGTTTAGATTGCTTCTGTTTAAGATATTTCACTAGCAGTATTCATTTACAGAAAGAAGCACTACAGGTTTTTTTTTACTGTATTTAATGGCTTGTTACAGCTTCAAGAATGAATTCTACTACATGGTCCAAATCAAAACATACATTTTGGGAAAATATAGTCTATGAAATGCAACTAAAAATGGAAGAAATTTAAAACCGCTGCTCTGATATAAGATGAAGGTTTCTATTCTAAATATGTACTTGTAGGTAGATGGAAAGAAAACACTGCATTGTTATTTGCTATATAGTCTAACTTCAAAATCACTATGCCTGGGATAGATACCTTGTCACTGCAAGCCACTAAGTTACTTTTTTTTACTTTAAACACATGTATTACAATAATCTGCAAACAAAAAAAATTCTATGTATTGTGTTCTCAATTAATCTCTCTGTTCCCACCTCCTATTACCTCTATGTGATAAAATAGGAGTGTAATATAATTTAGGTATCAAAATTCCCATTACAGCCAATGGAGAGAGACAAGGACTTTAGAAGGGCATTTCTTCTCATTCCCAAAATCAGAATCCCATTCTGCAGATCAGAGACATAGGATGGATTTCCTTGGATCAGAAGTTGCCATCCATGCTGTACTTACTATCTATCTATCTGTACTGTCTATCTAGAATCACAGAATCACATACCCACATCTGATCCACTTGTTGAAATTCTCTGCATTATCTGTGGTAAAAAATAGGTACTTCCATTCACCCCAAAGTAGATTCCAAGTAGGCCAGATGATCTGGGTGTTAAAAATACCTTTCCTCTCTACCTGATTTTTAAGGGAAATGCTGGGTACCTGCCTTAGGTGTACAAGTCAGATACCTAACACTAACACCTTCTATATTGATTACTGAGATTGCTTCAACTCTTAACAGAGCCTAAGCTCCTGTCCTTGACATTTCAGCTAAGCTAAATTCGAAATTGGGGTGAGATGTATCCAGACTTCTGTGTTTCCCTATCCATGCTTCGTATTTGCAGATGTTTATCTATTCAATTACTTGTCTCTAACTTCTGTCGAGCACCTATTTGATTCCCACATTGAAATTCTGTGTTCATATTAAAAGTTCCAAAAATACAGGTGTTTCCAATAATTTAGATAATAGTATAATTTCTAGCTATGAATATGGATTATAAAGTACTTTACACAGAGGTCTTTCTCCTTTCTTTGTACCTAAAGATTCAAGCTGCTGATTGAGCTTCATTCTCCCTCCTTGAAAGAGAACAGGTTTTCACATCCTTTTCACACTTTTCCATAAGACAGAAAGTATGTCTTCCTAAAATACTTGTGTGATGTATGTATTCCTTCTGAACTGTATAGCACTGGAGGAAAAATCACAGTTCTCTTTCCTCTCCCTTAGATGGTGTTAATTAATGAATGTCACATGGTTCTCCAATGTGGCTTACACAAGTACTGTCTTTTTTGGCTCCCTTACAAGGTTCGTACAGTGTGTAATCAATGAAATCAAATCCAGCACATCCAGTAATGGATCACCTAGTGTATGGGGGGAAGGGTGTTTGAAGGCAGGGGGAGATGTGTTTTATTGCAGCAGCTCTGTTTTATACTATAACCCCATCTGCCTGTGCTGGACCTTTGGATGACATCTGAAAGTGCAAGCTAAAACAATGATCATTCAGAAAATACTTCAGCAGATCAGATAAATAATCAGACCCAAACCAGATGGTGCTGTGAAAAACAAGTATCTTTTTCTCTACCAGTTTATGAATAACGACTCTTGTAATGATGACAAAAATTGCATACAAATCTTTTGAAATATTAGAAACAAACTCTCCCACTGCCAGATGGGAGAATGGGTCACTTTACCTTTTTTAAAAACTAAATATGGTTTGTTCAGACTGTCTTTGTTAAATAATTTTTCCATAAGATAATATCAAATATAAGATCGCAATGTCAATATTACAAAAGATATTTTTTTTGTATAACATCACCTAAGATCAGTAAGAACTATACTCTGCATGTACACATACATCTGCTATTGTAGTAACTAACAAAGACTTTTCACTGTGTGTACATACAAACTGCTACAAGATAGAAACATTTCAGATTCTTTGTATTGACCTCTCAGTGCAAATTAGCAAATCCAATGAGTTTCCTCAAGTGTATTGGAACTACAGAACCACCTGTGTTAAGTAACTGAAGGTTAATTTACTGGGCTATCATTTTTCTCTTTCATTTCTTGTACTTCCTAGGTTTTGGATTTTGCTATTCTCCCTACCTTTATTGTCTGTCAATTTCTCATAAATATTGAAAAGTTGCAATTATTTATCACCAAATATGCTTAACCTATTTTATATAATAGTTAGATATAAAGTTAGCGTATTCTCTGCAATTTTTAAAAAATGGGAGAGATATTTTTCTCAAATTCTTCTTGGTGGACCAGTTCACTAAGTATATAAATAACTAACTCATGCTTATTCATTGTCAAATAAAAGAAAATTCTGCAAAGTTGAGTTATGAGATATAGTTTGATTGTTTTGGAGTATTATTACTTTTAGACTTAGCAATTTGGCAGTGCTAAAATAAGATGATCATTTCCAGCCTTCTTGCCAGGAGTTCAAGACAGGTATGAAATTTAAGGCCTAATTTTGTTTTCCCAACATACTGGCACAAATCAGGAAGAATGCTCTTCCAGTCAGTGGAGATACATCAATGTAAAATTAGATGTTGGTCCTGATATCAACCATCAGCTCAAAAACATTACCAATAATACTGCTTTATTATTATATTGCACTTGATATTGGTATTTTGATATTTCAAAAAAAACAAAAGCAATGAATGGATTGACATACTACTGTACAAACCATGTACTGGTAGCATATCATTGTCCTAACATTTTGGAAAACATACTGTCTTCTGTCACTAATGCTTTGGTTATCTGTCTCTCCAGTCTGCAATTCTGGTTCCGCAGGACAGTTCATGGGCAGTACATCACTTGAATAGACAACTCTCTAACAAGATCAAGAACCTCATTTACGATCAGGTATCACATGAGAACATAAAGAGGGAGGAGGGAAAAAAACAGGCAAATATGGCAGCAATGTGGTCTTCTTGTACAGTTTAATAGTGAGAAAGACTTGGTCATTCTGAACATTTGAAGCTTTCTGATGTAAATAAATCATTATCAGCAGTCTCCATCTATCTTCTACTTGTTTTACTAATTACTAGAAGGGAAAGTGTGTGTGACAAGGTTGTTCGGATTTTTTACCAAAGGAAAAGGAAGATTTTTCTGTCTTCTGTTTTGTCCAATGGTTGAGATTTGCTAGTCCAGTGTCATTAGCTCTCTTCCTTGCCTAAAGGTGGGAAGAGTAATGTCTTTTGTGTTTTACTGTTATGTTTTTAATTTTCTTTTTTCAATCCTTTCTCCTTCAGCAGGCTAGAAGATCTTTAATGATATTCTGGCCTTTGCATGTAATAGTGTGAACAGATTGGTGTTGTCAGGGAATTACATCCAATCTGTGTTGATCTTTGAAGAGGAATTGTTTATGATTAGGCGATTTACACTTGAAGTGGGCAGAAGACGGCAAGGCCTATAATTAGAAGGAGGGAAATTTATCTCCCAACAACATGTTCCTCCCTCTGAGCAGAGCCCTAGAGTCAGAAAAGGGCAGATGTAAACACACTTCTCCTCCAAGCTGGCTGATTCTGCACCTGGGTTTGAGTCTGGATTGTTGCTGCCAGGAACAACAGTTGGACTTCAGCCTGGTTAGGAAAGGCAAATTCTGTCACCACTGTCTTCTTTGCTTTGCTTATCTGCTGTGTTTTCTAAAACATTCTTTTGTAGCACATCTGCCTATTCTGATCCAGGTGGCCAAATATGTATGAACAAACTGCAGCACATCACCTGCTCTTGGGTTTGAGCAGCCACAGGTCACTTGAAGAGCTGAAAAGGAATCAAAAAGCCCCAGAACATATTTAACCATGTTAAATGACATCTGTCTGAAGCTGAACAAAGACACATTTTCAATACCCCAACTCTCTTCCTTAAGTCTGTATGGCTGTATCCCAATCCCTTCTCTTCTACCTGTACCTCTACCTGTGCATCAGGGATGTGGCTCTGGCAGTGTGGCTGTGAATATAAGGACAGTGGCTATAAGGCATTTTACAAATATTAGCCCCATGTTTAGCAGTCCACAGAATGTGTTGGGTGCCATGAGAAATTATTCACAATTCCCACTTCCAGGCTCTACTAGGTGCTACATTACCTTGTTATCTGACTGGCTTATTGACATCTTTAGTTACCTTGTGGATGTCTTCGGAGCAAAGTGTCTGGGTTTCTGGAACCAGCTTCTTTGTACACCAACATCACCCAGCTCCCATGGTCTACTCTGCTATTCCCAAGAGTCTCCTAGAGAGGAAACATGGAAAGAGCTTTTGATAAGGTGTATGTCCAATAATTCAACACAACTACATTTCTTCTTGGAGCAGTACAGATAATCCACATATTATTTTTATTGTCCATTTAAAAAGTCTGTATAACAATTTGTGAAGTTCAGAATTAAGAACAGCTAAATTTTTGAAGTGATAAAGTTGTCTTTTAGCTGCAAAATCACCTCCCTCTAATCACCTCCTCTTTGTTGAAAGGGAAAAGTAAAGAATAAATGGCAAGTAAGAAGTTTTTCCTATAGGCACAAATTGTTTTGTTCTGTTTTACCCATCTAGGAAGCTTTCTTTTTGAGCTTTTTTTCCTTTTCCCTCACTCTAGCTTTGAGTTTTTTGTTTGTTTGGTTTTTTTTTTTTAATGTATTAAGAGATATTCAAGAATTAAGAAAAGGATGTATGTGGCTGGAATAAAATCCCATATCTAAAAAATCACAGCAAATCCCCAATACTTCTAGTCTATATGATTTCCCAGCTAAGTGAAAGCTACTGTCATCCAAGAAGCTGTTAAGAAAAAAGGGGGAAAAGTTACATGGTAATTTGCTTTTAACATAATCACTTTATGTACATCTGGTAAACATTTTTTTTTTGCAACAAAAGCTTTTATTGCAATCTCTTTTCAACCAATTTTTTCAGTCTTCCTCCCTCCCCCAATTTCTCATAGAACAGAGACATTGTAATTATTTTCTATATCTCGTGAAGGATTTTCTGCAGGATGAATTATAGCAATAAAAGAAGACTGATTATACTCCATTTTGAACTCCTAGAGAGCACAGCACAACTATTTACAGTGTCTTCAGTCTCCCCGTGCTCTGCAATACAAAAGAGCTCCCGGGAGTTAGTTGACCTCTGTGTGTGACCAGCTGTTATAGTCCAGGAGTGCTGTTGATGCTCATTGAGTCTGAAAAAAACAAAAGAAATGGTTTTACAGAGACTACCAGTTTCAATAAGGCAGGAGAGGACAGGATATTTATTAAATACATACCTTTAGGAAAGGTTGCTGATATGCTTTCTATATAATGGGTAGATAGAGACTGAAAAAGAAAGCAATGCAGTTCATATAATGACAAGTCAACAAGAACTGAAGTAAAATAGTCTATACTTCTGAAAACAGGTGAGGACAAAACAGGGGAAGTGATAGTGGAATTGTTTCAGCAAAGATTGCACTGGAGACTGGAATTTATTCTTCAAATTCCTTCATTGAGTAAAAAACAAAACCAAAAAAACAAAACCAAAACAGAAAAGGAAAAATTGACAGAATTCAAACTATAAGATTGTGCTGCAGAAAAATTACATAACAGTATATAATACTAGAAATCATTGTAATGATAAAGTAGCTTTATCACTTTATCAGAAGTTTGAAAAAATGAATAATTAATAAAATCCTCCAAAAACTGGTCTGTATTTTAAAGTATCTGTGGCATCTGAGCACTAAAGTGTGTTTCAAAGACCTTTCAAGTTCAATAAGTAGATTCCAAAAGAAAAAACACACTAGTTCTTTTAGTAATTTTAAATGCTATATTGTTTTTCCTATTTTTTTCATAATTTAAGTGGCCAAAACCTGCTAGCAAGGGCCTCCTTTTCATAAGTTTTAAACTTAGACTTCTGCTACCAGCAAAATTGACTTAAGCATCCTGACTTTCATATCCTCCTATTACTGGATTAAGAAACATGGCAGAACTTTTCAAAGGACAGAACCAAATTTTTTCAAGCTATTTAAGGAGAGGGATTTCAGAAGTAGTACATGTCTAGCTTCCACTAAATGCCCACCTGCCTCTTTAAATCACTGTTTTTGAAAATCTGGAGTCTAGTAACTTTCTGAAAGGATGTTTTTCTTCCTCTTGGCACTTTATTCAATGTGCCAAGAGTAAGATAAGAACTCTGATTTATTTTTTAAAAAAATGTCATTGTTTGACTGATGCCAAATATCTCAGTCCTTCTCTGAGGTCTAAGAGACTTTTTGGATAAGCAACAAACAAACTGAAAATATAATAGAGATGCAGGTCAAATCTAAAATAATGCAGAGTGAGAAGTCATGAATGTCGCTAAGAAGTTTAAATTTTTGTATAGTTGCTGTTTGATGCTTGTGAACATTCTGCATTCAGCTGATTTGTGCTGTGTTGCAGGACACAATACGCATGCTAGTACTCAAGCTACTAATCACTCTATACTCCAGTGTGAAAATTAGTTTTCTGATATTAAATTTGATTCTGTAGAATAGAATTTTGTAATATGAAGGATGGATGCAACTGTGATATAAATGGTGATTAGAGCCCCATTGCAGGTTCTGTACCCTGCTGTTCCACCCTTCTCCCAAGCCCAGGCTGTGCTCAGTAACCCCAGCCACAACTGTCTGCCTGCTCCATGGGGAATCAGCCTGCAGCTGGCAGAGACACAGTACCCACAGCCCTTCTGGTTTTGTGGCTGCTCCGTCCCTCTCTCCTGCCACAGTGCTGGCATCATTTCAGCTCCAGAGATTCTCTGTGGAGCCAGAAGCTACAGGGATATGCTGAACGGACTGTGATGCCAGCACCACAGCAGGGGAGCCAGGACTAGCATGAAAGCAAAAGCCTTTGTGGTCTGTCCTGCAAATCTGTGCTTGGCATTACATATTCAGCATCCAAATGCCTGGTGAATCACAGGTCACATTCATTAATTTAGGCTTCACTTCAGCTAGCTGATTAAACACATAAAACAAATGAATATTCCCCTTGATTTCAATTAGATCATTCAATTTAAACCTAGACAAATGCTAATCTTTGCTGCACTCAGGCCGTTGCTGTTCCATAATAAAATCTATGACTTCATTTGAAGGGACAAAAATGGATAGAAAAAGCTGTCTGCTATAATGTATGAGAAAAGACATGCTCAAAACCAGGATTCACCACTTGTGTACATTCTCTGTAGGCTGCAAACACAACCTAAACTGGTAAAGTGACAAAATCAAATGTAGCATTTGTGAGGTAAGGCACTTGTCTGAATTCTGATTCAGTGTAACTCTTCCTCTGGGAGACAATATCACACTGAAAAACTGAGTGGTCATTGTAGATGTGTCATCCACCTGTGGACAATCCATTAAAGTACTTGCTTTGGCATTTGTCAACATCCTCAGCTGTGGACCACTCACAGCTATCAAAGACAGTGGGGTGCTGCATGTTCTTCTATTCTGAAATTCAACACCACATTTCAAGCTGATCAACCACAGGTAGCAGCCTCCTGACTTCAGTGGGTTTGTCTTGGACTCAAATGCCTATTTGTAAACAGAGAGCCTAATGTGGTTCATTTGTGTGGTTGCCATGAGAATCAGTGCTTTTGGAGTGCATGCTATATTGCTGAGTACCATAGAAATGCCTGTAGATACATTTTTCCAAAAAGTGATTGTCATCATTCTCTTTACATGTGCTCTGAAAGCTCTTAAAAGCCTTCTCTGACCTTTTTGTATTCAGCCATTTGTCTTGCAAAATTGGCTGCTTGTTGTGTGCTTGTGTAGTGCCATAAAGGATTATGATGAAGGGAAGGTTGAAGCTCTAACTTTAAAGAATTAAAGAATAGGTATTATGTTCTGGTTTCCTTTCAGTACCGAAACTAAATTGGATGGGTGAAATTGGAAGGAAAAATGGTTATAAAGAAGGTGCAGTGAAACACAGGAAGAAATTTATCTTAAGCTAAATAACAAGTAATAGAATAGTATAAGATGGCCAAGAAAATGGTCAGAAGATTGGAGCACTTCACCTATGAAAAAAGTCTAAGGGAGCTGGGTTTTTCAGCCTGGAGAAGAGAAAGCTCTGGGGAGACCTCATTGTGGCCTTTCAGTATATAAAGGGAGTTTACATAAAAAAATGGAGAAAGACTTTTTACCAAGGCCTGCAGTGACTGGACAAAGGATAATGGTTTTAAACTGAAAGAGTGTAGATTTGGATTGAATGTAAGGAAGAAATTCCTTTACAGTGAGGGTGGTGAAACATTGGAACAGGTTGTCCAGAGAAGTTGTGGATGCCCCCTCCCTAGAAGTGTTGAAGGCCAGATTGGATGGGGCTTTGAGCAACCTGGTCTAGTGGGAAGCGTCCCTGCCTATGGCAGGGGGGATTGGGACTGGATGATATTTAAGACCCCTTCCAACCCAAACCATACTATGGTTCTATGATTATATGAATGACAGAATCTACTTGGTGAGCAGAAGTAAGACCAGGAAGTGACTCAGGAAAAAAGGGGAATTCAACTCTTAACCAAAAGCCATATTAATAAGACCAGGCAGGAATGCTACTTGGGTAGGTAATGGCTGCATAAACAGCAGCCTGGAAGAGCATCTGAATCAGTCATGAGGAGTTTTTCTGCCTGGTTGGTGGAGTTTTCTCCCCCATACCTAAGGAAGCAAGATATAACTGAGATTTCCATGGAACAGGTGTGTCACCTGTGATCCTAAACTTACTACAGGAACAAATGAATTAAATATACCTCTTTTTATGCTATTAATAATTTTTGAGAAGCTTACTGATTCAGTGAAAAGAGTTCATTAGGTTCTAAAAGGTAAATAATATAAAAAGACACCTAGAAAAATTAATCTCTTCTTGGATTTCTCTGTGCTTATGATGTAAAGATTGTCATTAATAGAAGGCAACAACACATCTAAGTTTCTCACAAGCTCAACATGCAAGAACTCACATGAAAGGAAACACATGAACACTAGTTTGTACTCATTATTTATACCTTAGAGTCACTATTAGTGCACTTAACAAAGCTATATCTCAAAAAATAAAAGTGAAATAAAAAGCTGTATACTTTCAATGAAGGAATGAGGAAATGAGGGAAATTATTTAAAGTTGATAGGCATGCACCTGATAGAACAGAATCACAGAATCACAGAATCTAAGGGGTTGGAAGGGACCTCGAAAGATCATCTAGTCCACCCCCCCTGCCAGAGCAGGGTCATCTAGAGTACATCACACAGGAACGCATCCAGGCGGGTTTTGAATGTCTCCAGTGAAGGAGACTCCACAACCTCCCTGGGCAGCCTGTTCCAGTGCTCCGTCACTCGCACAGTGAAAAAGTTTTTCCTGATATTTACATGGAACCTCCTATGCTCCAGTTTAAAACCATTGCCCCTTGTCCTATCATTGGTCATTACTGACAAAAGCTTGGCTTTTGAACAGAAAAATATATAAATTGACAAAACTATATGGATACAAGAAGTGACAATTGTCCAATATCCAGCAAAAGAACATTTGATTCCTTAGAAGCTAAAGACATGATTATAGATAATTCCATTGAATGAAAAATTTCCTCAGAACAGATGAAGACTATGCATATCAGTATATTACAACTCCTCTGTTAGTTCATGCAACTGATGGGACAGATCTGGAGTATACAATGTGATTTAATACTATTTCCCACAGTTACTCAAAAACATAAATCAATTATTTGATCCCTAGTAAAACATGTTTAAAATATCATCTTTCTGTACAGAATATGGACTTCAAGTTTGGAATTATATGCCTACCCTGCCCAAATTTATGTTGCCATGTAGGTTTGCATAGCTTATTTTTTTTACTGTTATACCCTAATCAGAAAAAAACAATGGATATTTCCATATTGGATTTTTTATCTTTTCATGAAAAGATTAAATTTAAAGTTGGGAGAACTTTAGCATATCATTCTATTCTGACTTATTAAGATAGCACGTGCTTGTATTCTTTGGAAGGATATATAGTGTCATGAATGACATAGATACAATCTGTATCAGAAGCAGTCTTTATTCCGTGTCATATTTAGTCTCCTACTGAAAGAAAGGTGACTGCTATTCCATTTTACAAGATACAAGCTTTGAGCTGAGACCATCTCCTATCTCTACTATATGCTAATCTAGCCAGCTAGATCTACACCAAAACAATTGCAAATAAATACATCCTCCACCACCTCAAACAACATTTTAAATTAACAAATGCTTATGTCTGTGAAATACATTAATTAGCACATCTTAAAATGAGATTCTCACTTTTTCTATCTTTGTCAGCTTTACCACTGATTCATTTAGTGGTATCTCACCAAAACATAAAAAAATGTGTTGGTAATTCACAATTCATGATGCTTAGTTTCTCACCTAACCTAATTAGTGTCCTAAGAAAAGGATTCACAAAAACCAAGATGCTAGCCATGGAGTCAAATAACCTAAACAATTTTGACTGAGTAGAACTTTCTGAGTCCCATCTGTCCCTCAAAGATGGATAGGCACCTAACAACAAAGTAGCTCAGCTCATCTTTCTATTAAAAGCCATATCTTAGAATTAAACACTTTCATAAGGACGTTTCTTTCACATTTCCCAAGGGAAGAAACATTGTTCAGCATCTTCTTCTCTTCAATCTATAGTATGTCACAATAGTTAGTGATATTTTCTTTAGTTATAATGGCAGAAGAACAGAAGCAAGACAATCACAAAATCACTGGATAGTTATGGCTAGAAAGATCATCTGGTTGCTGCTCAAGTTCCCTATTCAAAGCAAGGTCAGCCACAACAGGCTGCTCAGAGCCATATACAGTGGGTTTTGAACACCTCCAAGGATGGAAACTCTGTAACTTCTGTGAGCAACCTGTTTCAGTGTTTCACCATCCTCACAATAAAAAAGTATTTTAGTTTGTTTTAAGGGTATTTGTTTTGTTTTCTTTTATGCACATTGACTCTCTTCCTTTCACTGTGTTACCATCAAGAAGAACTTGACTCCATCATTTTTATTTCCTCTAGCAGCACAACCTTCTGGTGTATCAGCCACTCCTTCCTGCTTTATATCCTTGCAAACTTGCTGAGATTATGCTCTGTCCCATCATCCAGGTCACTAATAATGATGTTCAACAGTACTTGTCCCAGTATTAACCTCTGAAGTAAGCCACTATGACTGGCCTCTGGCTGGACTTCATGTCACTGATCACAACCCTCTGAGCTCAGCAGTTCAGCCAGTTTACAGTCCATCTCATTGTCCATTTACACAGGTTATACTTCATTCAGTTTGTCTATGAGGATATTACTAGAGATGGTGTCAAAAGCCTTGTTAAAGTCAAGATAAAAACTAGAAAACTCCAAAATAAAAGAGAAGTATTTGTATAGGATAGAGATATTAACCTAATTTCCTCTTTTCCAATATCAATATTTCTGCCATTACATGTATTTCAGGAAGGATAAGGATGTAAACATTCCACAGAATGTTTATTTCCTCTAAATCATCATCCAGCTCTTTGATTATTTGAAAACAGTCTTGAAATTAGTATCAGAAGAATAATGGCGTTCCCAAAAACAACTGCCACACGATCAAAAGAAATTAGATTTAACAATATCACCAAACTGAAATTTGTCGTGGAAAAACCTCTATAGTTTAGCTAATTCCTGCCAAAGTTCTCTATTTTAAGTCATCCAGGAACAGGATGATCTTTTAGTAAAGTTTACTTTAAAGAATAAAGTAACAAAAAATAAAATTAATACAGTTCTCTAACTCCGTAGTAACAGACAAGTCAATAGTCTGAAGCAGTAAGAACGTAAGATCACACTGTAAGAACATTAATGTATTCTGAATTAGGCAAAGTGGCTCTCAGCTAGATTCAAAATTGCTCAGTATTTAAAGAGCACCAAAGCCTTTTGTAGTGCACTATACAGGATGGAGTGACTCCTCCACCCCTTTATTATTACCTCTGACAATACAAAATTAAGGATTTATTTAGCTAGAAGAAAAGAACATTATCCCCACACACCCCCTCCCCTTTATTGTTTTTCAAAGAACTGTTTAAGAGTTAGTTTAAAATCTACCTTTCCTTAATAGAACAGAAATCAACAACACATTTTAAAATACTAAGCTAGGATTCCAGTATGTCTCTCACCTACTACATGCTCGGGAAAAATACACAGATGGGAACCTTAACTTTTACTTGCTTTAAACAAGGACAATTTGTAACAGGCAACTTCTTCATTAACAAATAAAAATATTTCTTTGTTTTTAAGGTTTTAAGATTCCCAGCTTTGAATTTGCAATGGAAATCGGACAAATCAGAGCCATCAAAAAATACTCCCTGCCTAGGTTCACTGCCTTCTAACCATTGCAGTGTTATACACAGAACAGAAAGGATAGTCTCCATGCTATAAAATGGTAAAGAAAGTCATAAATAAGAGACGTATCTTTGAACATTCCCTATTACCTAGCAATTTTTTCATTCCCAAAGCCTATCTTTTAGCCCTCTGAAAGCTGGGAGACAGTATTTCCAAAAAATTTAAACAGTATTTTCTAGAAGTACCCATCTTTGAAACATAATGAAAACATTACAACACTGCAACAGGACAATGGAAGATGAGATCCAGTGTTCAGCTTAATAGTAAATATTCAGGTTTTCATTATGCTGGATCCAAAATTTGAATGGAAGGGTCAATAAATGGACACTGACCTGATTTCAAAAGCATAAGTATTGAATTTATGATTTTTTTAAAGGAAAATATTCAGATTTGGGAAGACTGAAGTTGTATATTAATAAGATCTCTGAGTTAAAATATGTAAGAAAATGATGCAAGGATAAAATAGACATTTTAAAATTTGTTAATTAAACAGAATTAATTCAAATAAAGGAAAGGGGTATTTCAGTATTTTTATATCAGACAAACAGTGAACTTGAAGGTCTTTTTTTTCTTTCTTTTTTTTTTTTTCCTTTCCCCACCAAGTCAGGAATTTTGGAATACTCTTCAAAGTCCTGGTAAATTTGTTCAGGGGATTCTTAACTGTGTTGGGGGGTTGGAGGAAGAAATTTTGATACATTTATTGGTTCAATGTCTTGAATAGTTTTGAATTAAGTTGATCTTTGTTGATTTTTTTTTTTTTTACTTTTTTAATAAGCCATCAGATCTAAATGACCTTTGTTGAAATTTCTTTGGAAAGTACAAGGGCAGTTTCATTCATTGTGAAGTCTCAAGAAAACTAATTTCTCATTATTTTCCCCTGCTCTTACCTAGAGGTCCTCCTGTTTTTTTCAATTAAGTAATTCCTCACAGCTTCTTTGTAATCATACCCATGATTGGCTTTCCCTTGGGAATAATGGCAGCTGCTTTCTGGTGAATGTTAACTAGTGCAATTATATTCTCAAATAGCATAAATGTCTACCTAATCCCCTAAATTGTCAATACTATTTGTAAAGGATAAGTGAAAAGAAAAATATTTGCCCTCATGGTTTATTTAGAATGCAAGCTGTTAGTGTCAGGGGCTGTCTGTATGTATTTGGGTAGTGGTTGGCACAACAAGGCTCTGGTGCTCATAAAATTATTAATACTATGAACTTTAATTTAGAAATCTAAAACATTTCTGAGCGCAGAAGAGATTGTGAGTGATAATTTTCAAGTGGTAATTTTGGAAAATTGCAATCTGATGTATAACAAGAGGCAGTCTGAATCTTTGACACACTTTCACTACCAAAACCTAAGCTTGTATTGCAAAAAGGAGTACATTTCTTTTTTAATTACCATTATAGTTCCATTTCTATTCTCATCAAACTAAGTCTTCCTAAAATTCTTCAAGAGATATTCAGTTTGAATATCTGTATCATGGTTGAAATATTTTATTTTAATGATTGCATCAAGTATAATATGATTTTAATTTTTTTTAAGTTCACTACAAGATTGTAATGCATGAAAACAGAGAAAGCAGTTTTAAAGTTCTTTTCAAAAGTTGAATAAGAAGATTTTTTTCCAAATATAATGAAAAGAAACATTTTTCTTTAATCAAATACTTTTAAAAAAAATGTATCCTTCATTTTGAAATGTCATTACTGTTACCACATTCTGTGAACATTTCATGTTTGATTAGCATTTTACAACTGATTCTTCACAAAACATGTGAATGGTTTTACAGAAAAGATCTGTGTCTGATACCTGTGGGAGAAGAAACAGCAGTTGTACTTCAGCAGCATTTGCACAGTAGCTTTGGAAATAACTGGGAAAGATCAATTTGTACTGTTAAAATATCTATAATTTTAAAGATGTAATAAATTACATATAGGTTGACAATGTTGTTACCTCTACCTGCATAGAAAGTGGATTATAAGCTTTTCTTTTTGTTGTTTTTTTTTGACACTTTTGCTGATTCAGTGTCAGCACAGTTTAATATTACTTCAGTGAGAAGAGTGCTGACATTATTGTAATTTCCAAGATTTTCAGGAAATGATTAGCCTACTTAACAACATAATCCACGATACAAGAAGCCACTAAAAGTTTCTTAGGTACCAATCTGCTAGCACAAGAAAATGGGTTTTCTAATTTCTGAAGTAACATTAACTATACCTTCGTAGTTCATGACACAGTGTGTGGTGTGACTGAAAGAATACAATGTATTTTTAAAAATATTTTATTTTTTAAAAAGATGAGTAAGCAACTATATACTTAAGCAAGAATTTTACTGAACTAATTTATAACAACTTTCAAATGTAATTAAAGATGGAATGATACAATGATCCAATCAAGTTCATAATTAAGAGTGAGTCAATAAATCAATACGTGAAATCATCAAATCATCAAATTAATATAGCAAGTAATCAACTGAAATTACAAGGCTGACATCAGAAATAATTATTATATATTGACATATAATATAATTATCAATATATAATAATATGTTCACATAATAATTAATATAATTATAATTATTAATATAATAATTAATAAGATATAATAATTATATAATAATTATTTCTGGTAGTCAAGTGGGGAAAATCTGAAGAGGTCACTTTTAGTCTAAGACATCAGCTGGATATTTTAGACAATACACAGCATTGACAGAGTTTCTGAAGTTCTTAGACATTTTTCAGAAAAATTGTCTATCTTGGTTTGACTCAGAAAAGTAGACACACAAAGTCTTTTGGCAATTCCACTTATTAAGATTGTTATTGATGCTTTGTTTTTATTTTCTCCTGTTGTAAAATAGCATTGTATATTATGTTCTAAATATATATGAAGTGATGGATAAACAATGTCTAATGTTAGATTTCCTATAAGGTTGTTTTTGGTAATCCAACTGAAGAAATGACAAGGGGCAGAAGGAAGAGGGCTGGTATTCAAACCTAGAAGCATTTTTGTAACAATAATTACTCTTACTATTTACCTTTGAAATACGCATGCACTGGTGGAACAATATGGGTGAGACATTCCTATATCAAAAAACACTACAAAATCCAACACAGACTATCTTTTGGGAACCTTGATTTACGTGGAATAGACAAGGGCATGAAGTTTGTAACAAAATAAGAATGTTTATATGAATAACATAACATTTAAGGAGAGCGTCTCTTCAGTGTTTGTGCTAATCCAAGTAATATAACATAAGCAAGTATTTCTTTCCACTTTTCATTTTGCTTCAGAAATCTTCATTGGTTGGGATCCAGCTAAATGCATCTGAGTATTGATCTTATTCTTTCACAGCAAACAATTTATTAGGCATTATACAACAGCACAAAGTTTAGTCGTTAGTGACATTTTACTTAAAATCCACTGATATAATTATTCACATATATTCTCCTTGAATGGAAAAAAAATTGGACCAGATCTATATCAGAAATCTAGCTGAAACAGAAACATGAGATCTACAGTGAGAAGAAATTATGTATTATTTTATGAAAAGAGTCACATAGTCAACATATTGCCAAAATACGTTGTTTTCTTTTCACTTGTTTCAGCATTGTTACATTTCTTTAAATAGTTTGTGTATATACATTAGAAGAATTAGACTTGTATAAATTCAAAAATCATCCTACAAATTTCTAACTTAGAAGCATATCATTTTCATATCAGTAATTTCATAACATTTTCAGAACGGTAATTAAATTATTAAAGTTTTTCCTGATCAATAATATTTGGAATTGAGTTTTCTAGAGTTTAAAAGCCTTAGAGTGAATTAGAAGAGTACCAGAATACTTTTCCCATGTAAGACAACTGTACATTTGACAAGAGGCCCAATGACTTAGTCTTTAGCAAATGTTTGATGAAGTGTTTAAGTCCCAGGAATTATGCTATGGTTTATGTCTCAGTGACTTCCTGATGTAAGGAAAATACCTTTATGTCAAATCCTTTTCAAAGTTAGGTAAATTTTAAGGCTCTATGGTTTTCTATGGTGAAACAATTCACAGTGTAACTAATTGTATGAAGATGTGTCCATATTTTTGGAGGGATTTGAACCTGCTACCTGATACATAAATATATTCAGTATTGTCCTAGTTCTTGTTTCCTTCCTCAACAGATTTTTCTCATTTTATGAATCCATATTGCATTCTCCTCCATCTTTCCTAGGTTGAAGAATTCCAGTCTGTTCAATCTTCCTTTATGAAAGGTTTTCCCATAGTCTCAAGCATCCTTATCCAGCATTTATACACAGATAAAATCTTCGAACAGTTTTGTGGGTTTTTTTGTTTAGTTGTTTTTTCTTACTATTAGAAAATACTTTCTTAAGAATGGATTAGACCAAATTTAAATCAAACTTTTTAAAAATGACACTGCATGCTCTAGTCATAGCAGCTAGACAGTTGATGAGACTTAAGTCAGGAACCAGACTGAGAGTAGGAGTGAGAGAGTAAAGCTGTGTACTCATTTTTACGAGAGGACAGCCTGACATTCTGTTTTAAGTGCCGTTAAAGTGGATGCATAAGGATGTGGCATTATATTGAGTTGAGTACTATTAACAAAGTCATGCCAAACTGTTGCTGGCATATTTTACTTTGGTTTTTTTACCTCCCACCCCTGATCCAAAAGCATATTGAAGGCTTGATTCAAGACTTGGGTAGAACAGATTGAAAAGTGTTAGCACATGTTGATGGATCTATGATGTATATGTATTCATATGAGTTATTCTGTTGATAGGATAGAAATGATCTTGAGTAAGATGAATCTGTAAGTAGGATAGCTCAAATGGGAAAAAAAAACCAATACTTTTTTTTAAGCCTTTGTTTCATATATATTTACTGGTTGAAATCTGGAACAAGACAGATCAAAGCAGGTAGAGCTGAAGTAGACATAGTACACCTTATATAAAAGCTCATAAGTAAACAGACAGGCAAACTTAAAAGCAAACAAACAAGCACACCTTAAATTCTTAATTTTCAGTTCACAGAGTGAATTGAGAAAGATTCCAGTAAGAATGAGTTGGGAAGAATTAGATTCCTCTTTGATTACATCTGGATACAAATTGGGTTTGAATTAGATTTGTGCTTGTACAGGGAACTGATGTATGTGCAGTTTTCAAGTTCAAATTGAAGGTTCATTTTTTTAACAGTTGAGGTAGTGAATTAGTGAACTACTTAATTACATGCCAAATTATATTGGTTTTATCTTTATTTTGCTAAAGGAGTGAAACTCAAAATCTTTTAATATATTCATTCATCTGAAGTGAAGAAATATAGATTTTTTTTTCGAGAGGTCTAGAGATGAAGAATATGTATTTAAATTACCTGTAAATAGTGCAGGGGGACCAATTAAATATGACTGAAATGTGTATGTATTTTTTACAGTTTTAATAAATGAAATTTTGTGTGAAAGAGGGTAAGAAATGGGAATATAGCTAGAAATTTTTTACAGTGCTTAGCTAATATGGTACTGTTGAGCCTCACTCTTTCAAAAAACAGAACTGCATTCCATATTTAAAAAATATTTAGAAAGATGTAATATTTTCTTTTAAAATTAATAATGCACATATTTTCACTACCAAAAAAAATGGACTTTAATATCTAACTAGAAACATTTAGTTTAAGAATTTCCAAAACTTCAGATGATTTATGAAAAAAATTATAAACCTGAGTTATGCACTGTATTGATAGCACATGATAGATCTATGATTACACATAGTATTCTGGTATATTTAATGGTATCTTCACATACTTATCTGTTCTGTACTGGAAAATAAGTTTGTTTTTGTGGCTTTTGTAATCTTCGTTACTACCATCATAGGATGATGAATGGAAAAGTTATCACCCATAGAAATACCCAGAGATAAAATGAAAATATTCATTCTGAATTTGTAGATTATACTCAGTATTAGTTTACTTATTTTATTTAAATAGTAAACTCTGACAAGTTGAAATGGCTTGTTCAATATTGCACAAGGAATTAGTGAAAAATAGGGAAATAAGGAGAAAAAAACCTATGCCCACTTCTACATATATTTTTCTTTTAAAAGCTACTTTTCAATAGTAAACTTTTTTCATTAATTTGAGTCAATAGTCAAAGAGCCACTATATCTTTAAAGATTTAAATGGATTTAAAAGTTTTACTTATCCAAATATGTTATTTTCCCATTTAAATAAATTATATATATATATTAAAAAGAACAACCCTTTCACTCACAAGAGTTTTAAAATTATTATTTCAGTAGAACTTAACACATATGCCTGCACACAAACATACACGTATTCATATACATACACATATATATAGTATCTCAGGATTTTGTACAGAATTTGACCTTATTTCATAAGGTGAAAACCAAGTTTTACTGCATTATCCTGTATACAAAAGATGTACACAGAGAGAAGATCTTTAAATTTTTCACATCTAGAAGAATTCATAGAAAAATTCACCTGTTCTACTGAGGAGGTTAGATAAACTTATTTTGCACTCAGAACAAATTTTATAAGGAAAAAGAGATCAAACTGTATGAGCTACCATTCATTAATCCAGGCACTAACCAAACACAATTAAATGTCTTTATCTTCAGCAGCAATTTCAAATACTTTAAAAGACATCATTAGAAGATGATAATAGACTGTAAGTTTTGTCTTTCTAGTAAAAAAAATTAAATGTCCACAAGGACTTATGGAAATACATGTCATCCTTTGGTTTCAAAGAAGCTTTTATTTACAGTAGTAAATAAATACTTTTACAGATATTAAAAAAGCTACGAGAATGTGACCACAATTTTGTTTAAATCTATTATACTTTTCCATGCATTCTCTTAGAGTAAGCAAGTTGATTTTAGCATTTTGGATATCAGTAATATTTCATTATTTACATAAAAACTTTAAAAGAAATCTTTAATTTCACTTTCTGGTATAAAAAAAAGAACTGTATTTTGTTCTGTAAGCACATTTTATTTCCCTTTATCATGCCTGTGGTTCCTGACATATTCATTCAATCCAGGAATTCAGATGATGAATTTATGAAATGTCAAGGCTCCTTCCAAATCATTCAAAACTGCAACACTGGCTGCAGGACAAATGTATGCTATTTAGCAGAAATACATCAGTCATGAAAATGTGTAGGCTGTAAGTCCTGTTCAATACCTTACAGCCTATTAAACAGAAAAAACGAAAGTAAGTTTGCTTCGGTTTAGTATGACAGATTGTGAAAATGAATAATAATAATGCATTCCTGTAGTCTTAGGCTGCCAATATTAACATGAAACATTATCAATCATTAATCCATCAAAAAATGCTGAGTTTCTAAGTCTCAATTATTATTGGATTTCGTTACTTAGAAGACTAAGAAATATAATGAAATAAGTTTAGTGATTGGGTTTAATGAAGCATCTTACTGTGTTGTTATGCCAAAAAGCTTTCTTTGTCACCAATAAACCTGAAGATTTAAAAGAGGTATTTCATACTAGATCACAAAGATAATGAAAGATACCAGAAGATCTCAATATAATGGGCCTCCAGGAATTGGAGCATGGAAGTTTAATCATAATTCTTTTTTGTCCTGGAAGGAAATAAATCTAGTGTAATTTCTCAAAAAAGTTTTTCAACTTTGAACATCTTAATTTTCAGAACTAATGAACACCTGTTCATTAAGGAGTAAGTATCACAAATCTTGTATTGCAAACAACACAACTAAAACCACTTTTCATTTTGGATTCTTGCTCTAAATCCACTGGAAGCGCTCCTCTGATTCACTTTAACTAAAATGGGCTTTGAATCATTCCTTCTGTTCTTAGGGTTATAGATTACATGAAGAAGCAGCACATGTTTGAAATTAATGATCTAGATGATACAATCTGCAACATGAATAAAGCTTCAATAGTGTAAACAGGGAGGCAGACGGCTCTGTAGAAAATGCCTGTACTATTAAAGCTGGTCCATCTGTTCCATTGCTTATATCTTTCATGTTTCCCTCCTAGACTCAACATGTGTATGCATGTGTGGGTAATTTCTGTGTCTATGTGTTGCATTTCATCCTTCAATGAGAGCCAGGAAATATCTATGGCACTGAGTTGTTAAAAGACAAATGATTCTTTTCCGACTTCATTAACTGCTGTCTACAACAAGTTGAAATATAGCTGTTCTGGAAATAAATAAATAAACAAATAAATAGTGATATATATACTATTGATGATAGCTGCAGAAAAGTATTTCCAACCTGATCTAGCAAAAGACATATGCAAATATGTAGAATGCCGAGCACAAGAAGAGTCCTATTGGCTATCACAGTCATATTTTTACTGGGAGAAGGGCTGCTTAGTTTTAGCCCTCTCCTTGAATCCCTTTCCATACCAATAGCTCATGTGGTACATGGCAGTGTGGAACCACACTGGAACAATATCCAAACCACTTTCCCATCCATCTTGTAACAAGAAAGAGGTACATCAAATCAGGACAGTGTCTATAGCTTAAGTAGAGATGTAATCCAGTTTATGTTAAATTGGCATAACATTATCATAAAGGGACTTCCTGTCAAAAGTAAAACATAAGGTATTTGTATGTCATGTAACACTGCCACATGTGAGAAGTGCCTGGCTTACCTGTGAATGAGGTAGGAGCTCACAGTGTTGTGCTGTGGGTCTCAGCTGTGCTAGCCATACTCCATAGATTCTCAGAGGAGTTGATGCATTTAAATGCTTAGCTATAACTGTGTTGATGTATTTTAATAACTTACGGCTAGAAGAACAAAGAGAAATCTAGTCAGTCATGTTCTGACAAGTATAGCTTGCTGGATTTGAGGACTTCAATAACTTGTTATAGAGAAGGTACTGAAAAACTAAGAAGCAGTTAAGATTTTACAAAAATATATTTTATTTCATGATAAAAAAAGGAGGAAAGGAAACTAAACCCAGAAAATTATTTAAATTAAAAATGGCAGAAAACCTGTTCCAGTAGCCCTTTGGTAAAGAGAGCCAGCTGGAAGCTGCAGAATCTATATTCCTTACCTGAATATCTTCTTTAATTGGAGAACTTAAAAATTCTGATGCTTTTCTTTCACCCCCCTCCTCTAACCTTCATCTCCAAGAAATTCCTATCTAGAACCTAGCAAAACTTTTTCATCAGGATCCAATTGAAAATATGCAGATTAATTTATTTCACAGCCTGTGGCAAATATAGCATAGTAATTTTTTTAAAAAAAATTAATTTGTATTGACTTTCATATTAGTGTCAATATGATCTTTGAGGTTATACTTCTGGTTATAGACACTGCCTTTTTTGACAGCAGCACTGCACTTGAAGTCTTGATTAGAGAAGTTCTTTGAATCGGAAAAAAAGTCACAATTGTTCTCTGTTTCAGCAAACCATGTCAAGAAAAAATGAAATGTATTTCTTAGACTGCAACAATGCAATGTTGAAATGACAAGCAATGTCTTTAAAGTATCCTCAAGGTTGAAAGCATATTACAGTAATAGCCATTAGTCTGCATGTGTGTGCCTTTATAGGAGTTCTGCAATACAGTATTATATTTGATTACTCAACTAAAAACAGTCATCCATTAACCCCCAGAGAGCTAAAGCCCCCTCAGCATGCCTGAGGCCATGACACTTAGTGTGTCCCCGTTATTTTAGATGTTATAGAAAGAACACTAGGACATACAGAAACATCCTAAGGTCACTCTTTGTCATTTCAATAAAAGTTATGGGAGAAAATGTATCCTCTTTGCAATGTTATTGCAGTCAGCAGCATGGTAACATCAGGGAGGAATCTGGCATATGTATTCAAGGGCATTCATGGGTTAAGCATCAATAATACTAGAAACAGGGCTGTGGAAAAGAAAACAGATACAATTGTGTTTGTCAGAAAAGAGCTAGTATTGCCACTTTTCTGAAAATATAAGTAGATTTCACTACTCCCTCCCCCTCAACAAAATACAGAATTATAAATGATTCCACAGTGATTTATTGATGTTACTAATCCTACTAAGGTTTTCAATGTATTAGAACTCAGAATTTCTAGTAAAGGTTGAGTGGTGTTCTTGTGGTTAAGAATGATAAATTTGGATTTTTTTCCTTTGTTTTGAAGAATTAACAGGCACATGTAATATGTAGAGAAAGCAGAGACTCGAATATACATGCAAAGTTTGGTTTAAAAGCTTTTAAATGTTCAGTTAAAAATAACAATATTTCATAACTATCTCTCTATTTTTTTTACCTTTCTCTCCTAGGAGAAGAACACTTATAAAAAACATTAGTGAGCTGGTAAGACTGTACTCCATCATCATAACTATCACCAGCATCATCATGCTGCAAATCATACAGCACATTTAGGAGCAGAGTCTTGTAGAAGCGGTTTTAGCATCACAAAGGAGAACACAACCTGAGGTAAAAAATCTTTCGATATAAGAAACCAATCCTGCTGTTTTCTAAAACACCCAAATAACTCATATAAATACATATGCAAGATGCTGTCTAAAATAAATTTTGAAAAAAGCTTTTGTTTTCAACATTGTCCTATGCTTTCCTTTTATTTGTTTTATTTATTGGTGCTTTGTTTTTATCTGTTCTCTTCACATTTTCTTGAAGCAGATATCTGTGGGCAAAATTTGTGTTTAGATCAAGGATCTCCATCCATTGACATGACTTATAATTTTGGTTCCTTATCATCACAACAGTGAAGTAATTCAAGAACTTAAAAATATTGTTCCTCAGATATGATGTGATTACCATAATTTTCCATTAGTTTGCTCAATAAAAAATTGTGAATACACAGGATACAATTCCCAATTTTTATGCAAGAGAAATATTTTATCTACTGTCCACAACAAGAAATTCAACTTCTTATACTGTATACTATGGGGGGTTTTATTATTTAATTTACTTTTAATGAGTCATAGTGATAAATCACCAGTTTGCTCAATGATTTTACATTATTTGATGCATTTATTTTAACAAAAACAAACAAAAAGAAATTGTGGCAAAGCATGTCTCGAGAGACATGTTCAAACTGAAATAGCTACTGCAGTGACTTTAAAGTAGTTTTTAAAACCTATGGGTATAAATTTAATTGTGGTTACACCACTTTATATAACAGAGACAGTACTGAAAGACATAATTAATTCTTAATTGTAAAACACTCAAAGAGCCTTTGGAAAAATTGCCATGCAAGTCCAAAACATCATTGTTTACAGTAGTGACTCACACAGGTCTTAATATTTTACTTGATAAAAGAACTAACCATTTGTCTGCTGAATTTTTATGGAGCTTTTTCTTTCTCTATATTAGGTTCATATTCAAATAAAATAAGCTCTCTTGGGCAAATCAGGGCAGCTGGACATAAAAGCCTATATGCATGCTGTCTTTCCACTCAACCATATAATGCAACACTTTGCTATCTCCATTAAAAGACTTACTTTGTACCATATCATGCATTTCATAATATTTCTATCTAAATGCAGATTTTCCTGTTCCAAGTGTAACATCTAGTCAGGTTTTCCATAAAAATACCAGCGGGAGAGAACATTGAAATTCATTTTGCATATTAAAGAAATCTCTCTGAGATTCCTTCTTTTATTTGTTTTATCAACTCAAGCAATAAGCAAGAAAATTAGTTTCAGCANTCCCCAGCTTAGACAAATTCCAGACTCTTAAGAGCAAGTAATTTTACAATGTTCCACTGATAAATGTCGTAAGTCCACCTATATCATTTAACCCAAGTACACTAGTAATATACATTGCCCAATGAGAACTTTGAGTAATACACATACTGAATGCTTTTCTTCACAATATTCACAACACATTTATATAAAATAAAGGTAGAATAGATTAGATAGCAGACCTGTCATTGCAAACACTCTATCTCAATTCTAAAAGGAGAATACAATCAAAATTGTCATTGTCAAGCTGCATAAATATAGCTGGAGCAGATTTATACTATAATAAGTTGTTTATAGAATTTTTTATATTGCACATTAATAAAAAAAGATGGAAAAAATGCAATTCAACTTATAAAAGAACAACAGAGAATGATTATTAGAGCCTACCATATGTGTGTTTATACATAAAGTTATAATTAAAAAAATAGGGAAAATATTTGACTTTTACATATTGATTTTCTCTATTGTCTGCTACTTCATAAACCAAAAAATTGTGTTTTAGTGGAAGACTTTTTTTATGGTTTGTATAGAAAATATACTATAATTGTGAACAACAGTGACTTACTTTTACTTCCATGCTTGATTTATTTATGATTTCTATGAATTCCTCTCAAAATTTCACTAAATTGACAATACATCATCTTACTACAACTACCACACAGTCACACAAAGATATGTGTGATGGTTCCAGGATTATGTCTGCAGAAAGCCTGCAACTTTTCCTTCCATTATTTCAGTGCAGCTGCTGAGATGCCACAGAATGACAGAAGCAGTTGCACTTCAGTCACTGCTGGCCTCAACCCTGCAAGACATTCCATTTGATTTTAACTTTGAATGGAAGTGTTTTTCTATCCTGAACCACCAAAGCAGGGAGCACGCAGGCAGGAAACCCAGGTTCCCTTCAGTCCTACAGGTCTTGGTTAGGGATGGGTGGCTTGACCTCTCTGAAGCCTGTTTCTTGGGAGGACATCAGCCACCCTCACCATCCCTTCACTTCCTCTAGCCAGCGAGCAGGACTTCAGAGACTCTCAGCTTCCTTGCTGTAACTCACACACCTCTGACACTTCCTCTCCTGCTTTCTCCCTCATAAAGTTCGCAAGACCTTGCTCCTAGCAGGAGAGTTTTCTCTAAAAAACTAAGAACTTGTACACAGCTAAGTAGACTTTCCAGGATAGACAAGACTGGACTGAATTCACAGCCATGACAAGTGTAGGGAAGTTTTTTGCTGCTTTTACAGTGTTTGTTGTCACATCCAACAATTATATTTATTAATAAAATCACATAAATAAAACTAAGCAGAAAAAGCAACTCCTTTTGTATGATCTCACAATTTTTGGCCAAACTTAAGTGATTGTATCTCACAGTTCACTGGCTGGAAGGTACTTATCTCTAACTGTATGGATTTGTCTAGTATTTTCTTTCTGAGAAATTATTATTTACATACTTTAATCTTCATCTGAATTTGCTTAAAAATTCTTATTCAAATATACCGTGAATGCAAAGTAATATGCAATTATATGTAATAGAGGAAAAAAAAATTCTGGATCAGAGCACATTCAGGTTGCAAAGTGATCAACTTATATATAAAAATAAATATTAAGTTAATTAACATTCACAAATACTTTAAGGTTGCTTTAAAATTCATCTGAATAATGAATACAGTTAATATTTAAATTACTCTGCTTTTATTCAAGCACAGAAGAGAAGAAACAAGATTCTGTCTCCGTTTCACAGGAGTGTCGTGTTGTTGAAATGTTCTCGTGGCACAGCAATTGTTTGAAATTTAAATAGTCGGAATGCAGTGTTGGTGCTGGTGACAGGAACCCTCGGTGAGGACCACACAGTGGTTCCAGAGACATGGATGAGGTGAAGCAAGTTCAGCAAAGGTCCCTCAACTGGTTGGAGCTGGAGCAGTTGCTGAAAGGCTGAAGGGTGGGGCTGTCTCAGCCTGGGAAGAGATGGGTCTGAGGGGGTTGGCAGCAGCCCTCAGTACCTGTGGTCAGGTGTCTGAAATGTTCTGACTGAAATATTTCAGACACTTTTTCGGTTTGTGTACCAAAGTTGCCTCTGAGTTCATTCTGTCATATAATTTCCCCAGTTCATTTGTCTCTAAAAATAATGAAGGTATTTTCATCTGGAAAAAATATTAAGAGGAAACTTGAAGAAAAGGAGCAAATTCATCACTTGACTGTAAAGGAGCTGCTGTTTACATCTGACACAGTTGCCACAGTTGGCAGTTTCTCAGCCAGGTCTAGCTGCATGGCTTGAAGAAATATCAAGTAACAGCAGGGCTCATTGACTGTGCTAGAAGTTGGAGTACTGATGTGATATCACAGAATCATAGAATGGTTTGGGTTGGAAGCGACCTTAAAGATCATCTAATTCCAACCCCCCTGCCAGGGGTGGGGACACCTCCCAGTAGACCAGATTACTCAAAGCCCCAGGATATGCAATCTCTCCTGTCCTTATTTCTGAAGAAAGAGGGTTCCACTTTTTGTTATCAGCACACTCAGGGCATGTCACATCTGCTGGTCTCACAGTAAGACCTGCTCACAGTGCAATGCACACTTCAGCCGTAGCACTCTCCTGAGAACAGGACTTCCTTCCCTATAAACAGCAGCCATTTTAGTGGGACATGGATTGATTGTGTGAGGATTTTTGAGGTGAGAAGGGAGTGACTAACAAGAAGGGAGCTACAGATCTGTGGCATGATATACCTTGGGGTGTAATGCCTTTATTTATTCCCTCCAATGATTTTTGTTTTAATGTTCCAGTATGTGCAATATAAAAATAAATACAAAAGAAGAACAAAGATCTTCTCCCTCCCTCGTTTTCTCTTTAGAGAGAAAAAAATAAAAATGATTGCTCTTACACATTATGAAACAGTTTTTCTATGTGTATTCACATATATACTATAGTCTGTCTTGACCACTAATATTTTCTTTTTTACATTAACTTTTTTGCTCAATTTAGAAAAGAAAGGTTTATTCTTTTCTTTACAGAAGACTACAGAGCACTGTTCTATGCATAAAGTTTTGCCTTTCTTCACTGGTTTTAAGAATTATTTTAAATGTAGATAAAACATTATAACACATTATCTTCAATTGCCACATCAATGAATACTCTACTTTTTTCTTTAAATTAGCCTTTAGACTGTTCTTTAAACTGGCAATTACAAAAGCATTTATCAAGCTTCACTTTCCCACAGCTTCATTTCTTAGATAGTTTAGCATGAGAGTCTTATATGAGACTGCCACATGCATTGGTATGTATACTATACCATCTTATTCTGGTGCTACCCTTTGTTAGTATATTATTTACTTGCTATTAAGTAACATTTTTTAGCAAAGGTGTCTAGTCACATCTGTTATGCATTCCCATTTAATTTGGGACATTTTGTTCTGCTAAACTTATTGGTGATTTGGAACTAAAGTCAAGTGACACGTTTAGCATTTACAGTGAAGACAGAACGTCACCTAAAAAAATCCATCAAAATAAATATAAATCTATGTGATAAAGTATTCAGAAAGAGTCTTCTATGATGAAAAGTTGCGCTCATGCTTACTAAGTAATATAGCTATTGGTGTCAATTTGGATAAAGACCTTTCATTGTTGCTAATGATAATGGTAATGATATTTTCTAGAAATGCAACATAACTAAAAGGTTTGTTTCTCTGTAACCTGATTTAATTTGCCTGATCAGGCCAAGCTTTCTATGCTCCAGAAAAAAAAAAAAAAGCTATGCTTATTTTCAAACACTCGCCTTGTGACACAAGACTTCAGACTCATTTGAGTACTTGTGATAAAAATGTGTGTTTTACCTTTACTTATGTAGTAAATATTTTCAGCAAAAATAAGATCCAGGAGTAGGTAATTGAAGGCATACATGTTATGTTGTTTTACTTGTTTCACTACTAATGAAAGCTATCATGAAAGGTACTAATAATTGATGCTTCTTTACAATCCATTTTTCCTTGTAATTCTTTCATCCTTTTTCAGCCATATTAGTAATATTTTGATAGCATCCCTTATATATAAGGTTGTCAAACAGCTGGTGATTTTCGATCACTAATCTCTTTTATGTGTCTTACTTTTCCCTGATAATATCAGGCTGATATTTTGGTTTTCACTTAGACATGTAAAGCCTTCTTTTTTGGAGAAAAAAAAAAAAGTGTTTTTTTGCTATGCTTAAATAATTTTTATAACAATGTCATGACCATAGTTTGGGGCATTTGTGTTTTGGATCAGAGATTTACCATCTGTTGTTTGGAAAAGATACATCTGCATTTCTATTGTTTCTGATGAGCAAAGTGGGAAAGAAGAAAACAAAAAAAAGAGGAAAGGTAATTTCAAAGAAGAATTAAGATGATTTTTTTAAATGACCCTTGAACAAAATATATGAATTTGAATATTTCAACTGCATTTGATTTTGCCCTGTTCTGAAGTACAAGTGCTCACATGTATGTCCTGTCTCAACTGCCAAGTGATTTTAAACTGTTGAAGACTGAACTGTCTGTTCCCAGGCACTGGGTTATGTACTGAGCTACAGAACCAAAGCTCTGGCCCACCTTCTCACTCACTCCCTGCAGGCACTGAACTTCAATCCCGACGCAGTGAGATGATTTTCATATGGATGCAAGTACAGTAGTAGCAAGGGCTTAATACAACAGTGAGATAACCATGCAGAGACATATATTTTCACTTTGTTCTCAGCACCAGACTGTGCAAAAGCAGTATGGCAATCAGCATCCTCATTGTAAAGAAGTAAGGTAGCAAAAGGAGTAACTGAGAGTAGGATTTCTAAGGAGGCAGCCAGAGCCTCATGTATGCAGAGGTTATAAAAGACTGGCTAAGGAAGATTGGGTAACTGAAATCACCAAATAGTTGCTGTGGAGAAAGCTGAGGGAGGGAAACCCAGACTGGCTAGAGAAGAAAGTTTTCAGTGGGAAGATTTTTATTTGGGAGAATGATATGAAAGTCTCAGTCAAGGAGATTGGGAACTGAAACTACCACCTGGAGGGATTCTAATTTAGAGTCAGAAGATGGAGAGCAAGGCAAGAAAATCCTTAAAGTAAAGATCCTTAACAGTGAACAGAGTTCATAAGGAGAGACAGAAGGAAAGCTGGAGCATCTGGGGTAGAATCATTATTCCATTAATAGTGGTAATCATCTATTATAGCTCATAGGCTAAATGTATTTACATACAAAGGTAAACATATACATTTCTCACCCATATGTAAACCCAGAACCTGAAATTACAATCTCATAATTTATTAGTTAATGGCAGAAACTCTGAATACTCTAAGCCAAGCAATAGCTCATGGAGATCTTCACAAATTTGTAGATTTTACTCACTTACCTTTGTCAAAAGTTTAAAAACTTCTGTGTCCTTCTGTTCTCTCCTTTCTCTTTCTTCCTCCACTCTAATGTACCCAAGCCATAGTATGGATTTTCAATATGAAAAACTAAGAACTTGAGAAGTAGGAAACAGTTTAAGTTATTCTTCATTACTTCATCATGAACCAGGATCTTATGGAAAAACTGAGATACAGATTGACTACTTGGTATTTTTGTAATCACTTTGATACTACTTTGATAGACTGAACTGCATTCACTGAGAGATATTTTCAGATATGAGGCTGTAAACTCCCCAAAGTTATTTTAATTATTAGTTCATTTTTATTTCCCTCAGCATAATCACTGCCTTGCATGGGTTCACTGTTCTTCATTCAGTCACAACCAGTCTTCATCCATTAGCTGCTCTTGACCAGCATTTAACCCTATTGTGCTCTCTCTGGTGAAGATAAGCATGATAGGAGCTGTGTAGTTGCTGCACTAAGTTCATGAAGAGTCCACCATTTCTAGGATCTGTCTGTAGATGTAAATAGGCTCAAAGAAAGAAATGATAGTTGTGGAACCAGGGAACAAACATGACATTTTCTGTCACCATATTAAAGCTATATACACCCAGAGAGATGTTAGACAATTTTGATATATTCATTATGCAGCTTTGCCACTTCCTTCAGTAATCTCTCATGGTCACTGCATCAAATACTGTAAAGAGGTCAACAAGATTAGAAGTGATGTCTGTCCTCCACTCTGCAACATCAAGAAACCATCCATCACTGTCATTAGTATTTTGAGATCTAGGTCTGGTTTGCATCCAGATTGCATTGAGGTTTGAACACTTGTTACAGCCTGGTTGTTTCCTCCCTCAATAGTCTATCATTGCTATAAGAACATCACAGAAAATATTAGTAAAGTTGTGCCCTCTATGCTGGAGCTCTGTCACTGAGACTCATGGATCAATAGGAGTGACTGAGGATGGTTTCTGATTTCTTTTCATTAGTTTCAGATTGAGATGCATGGGAAGAACACTGGCCTATGCCTATGAACAGAGAGAAGGGACTTCAGTAAGAACCAGAAACAGAAAATGGTCAGCTACAAAGCTCCACTTTATGACAGCTTGGTCATGAAGTAAAATGAAAATCTGTCCACTGGGCAGCTGGCCAATGTGCAAAAAATACTGCTTTGATTTGTGAGCTGTGTCATTAAGTGTAGATATAACACCATGTAAAATCCAGCTTCAGTGTTATCAGAAAATATACGAGAAGAAATTTTCAGATCCCTTCAGATGGAGAGGGATTTTTTATGGAGGAATGTAGTGATAGGACAAGGGGAAATGGGTTAAAATTAAAGGAAGGTAGATTTAGACTGGATATTAGGAAGAAGTTCTTTCCTGTGCAGGTCGTGAAACACTGGCACAGGTTTCCCAGAGAAGCTGTGGCTGCCCCCTCCCTGGAAGTGTTCAAGGCCAAGCTGGATGGGGCTTTGAGCAACCTGGTCTAGTGGGAGGTGTCTCTGCCCATGGCAGGGGGCTTTGAACTAGATGATTTTTAAGGTCTTTCCAACCCAAACCGTTCTATGACTCCATAATCTGGGTCTTCACTTTGGGGTATCATAGAAATGGTAGCCAGTAATAAAGTTCTGCCCAGCATTTGGATGCAACAGTTACTAATATTGGGATCAACTTCATTGTTGGAGTGGAAACTTTCTGAAGATACTTGGAAATCTTATAGTTCAGTTTAAAGGGTTTTTTTAATTTTACTCAGGAAATTGATTACACCATCAGCCCAAAGAAACAAGAATTTCTTCTGACAAAAAGACAAAATACAGGGGGAAAAAAAGTGATATAAATGTAAAAGCTTAGAAAAGATGCTTAGTAGAGCATGTACAGGTGAAGTATATATAAAATTTAAATATTTGCAAAATGTATCTATTGCTCATATGTGTCAAGGAAAAGTCTGTTTAGGAAAATAGTAACAGCTGAAGCTCAATTTGATACCTTGAAAAAGCCAGGATGTAAAATCACAGAATGCCTGTACAGTTTTCGACATATTCAAATGTTGATTTTTTCTGTCTCTAGAATATTTGCAGTAGTTCAAGAGATGTCAAAGGGGTAAAAAGATCTAAACAATGTGGCACTATCAAGTTTAATCTATTAAGCAGACCAAGAGAATGGCAGACTGTGGCAGGGAAAGTTTTTCATTCACTTTCATTCACACATCAACTAGACCAACCATGAGTACCTCTCCAGTGAGAGAGTGCAAACAAACCAGGGAACATGCAACACCTTTCCAACCAGTCTAAGGCTCTCAGTGTCAGCTTGGCCCTGAAGCAATAAGTTGCCACCTCAGGCCCTCTGCTCCTACATAGTGTCAAACATCCAAGTAGTCATGTTCATCCCACTTTTCACAGCAAGGGTTTCTTATAGCCAGATGCCAGCACAGACTGTCAATCACATCGGCCCACAATGACATTACAGGACACCTTTCCAGCAGTTTCATGTGTTTTCTGTCACTTGTTGACCATGGCCTATAGCCGACGCCAGGGTTCCTTACACAGAATCACAGAATCACAGAATTCTAGGGTTGGAAGGGACCTCAAAAGATCATCTAGTCCACCCCCCCTGCCAGAGCAGGGTCATCTAGAGTACATCACACAGGAACGCATCCAGGCAGGTTTTGAATGTCTCCAGTGAAGGAGACTCCACAACCTCTCTGGGCAGCCTGTTCCAGTGCTCCGTCACTCGCACAGTGAAAAAGTTTTTCCTGATATTCACATGGAACCTCCTATGCTCCAGTTTGCATCCATTGCCCCTTGTCCTATCATTGGACGTCACTGGAAAAAGCTTGGCTCCATCATCCTGACCTTCACCCTTTACATATTTGTAAACATGGATGAGGTCACCCCTCAGTCTCCTCTTCTCCAAGCTAAAGAGACCCAGCTTCCTCAGCCTTTCCTCATAAGGGAGATGTTCCATTCCCTTAATCATCTTTGTGGCTCTGCGCTGGACTCTCTCAAGCAGTTCCCTGTCCTTCTTGAACTGTGGGGCCCAGAACTGGACACAATACTCCAGATGTGGCCTCACCAAGGCAGAATAGAGGGGGAGGAGAACCTCTCTCGACCTACTAACCACCCCCCTTCTAATGCACCCCAGGATGCCATTGGCCTTCTTGGCCACAAGGGCACATTGCTGGCTCATGGTCATCCTCCTGTCCACCAGGACCCCCAGGTCCCTTTCTCCTACACTGCTCTCCAGCAGGTCAGCCCCCAGCCTGTACTGGTGCATGGTGTTGTTCTTCCCCAGATGCAAAACTCTGCACTTGCCCTTGTTGAATTTCATTAAGTTTCTCCCCGCCCAACTCTCCAGCCTATCAAGGTCTCTTTGAATGGCAGCACAACCTTCTGGTGTGTCAGCCACTCCTCCCAGTTTAGTGTCATCAGCAAACTTGCTGAGGATACATTCTGTACCCTCATCCAGGTCGTTGATGAAGATATTGAACAACACCGGTCCCAGTACCGACCCCTGAGGGACTCCACTAGTCACAGACCTCCAACTAGATTCTGTCCCATTGACTACAACTCTCTGACTTCTTCCCTTTAACCAGTTCTTGATCCACCTCACTACCTGATCACCAAACCCATACTTTATCAGCTTATCTATGAGGATGCTGTGGGAGACAGTGTCAAATGCTTTACTGAAATCAAGATAGACCACGTCTACCGCTCTACCATCATCTATCCACCTAGTTATTTCCTCATAGAAGGCTATAAGGTTGGTCAAACATGACTTACCCTTGGTAAAGCCATGTTGACTACTCTTAATGACACCCTCATCCTTGATGTGCCTAGAGATAGTGCCAAGAACAAGTTGTTCCATCACCTTTCCAGGGATGGAGGTGAGGCTGACCGGTCTATAGTTACCCGGGTCCTCCTTCTTGCCCTTCTTGTAGACTGGAGTGACATTTGCTTTCCTCCAGTCCTCAGGCACCTCTCCTGTTGCCCATGACTTACCAAAGATGATGGAGAGTGGCTTAGCAATGACCTCTGCCAGCTCCCTCAGCACCCTTGGGTGCATTCCATCCGGACCCATCGATTCATGGATGTCCAGATTGCTCAACTGATCCCTAACCCAATCCTCATCTACCAAGGCATCTACACTCAGTTCTTGTTTGCATTGTTTTTTAACTCTTGGTCAATATAGGGTCCTGATACCCCAACATTAAAGAAAATCATGTGAAATGCTGCAAGTAAAATATCTGTTAGCTAAAGACTATTCCAAAATATAGAAAATATGTCTCTCTTGAAAGCTAGTGACATCTTAGATATTGTTGGTTTTCTTCTCTAAGACTCAGGGTCTTAGTAAGACAGCTCATCACATACTTAAGGATGATTTTTAAAACACAGCTTTTAGGTGGAAATGTACAAACACATCTGGACATCCAAGTTCCCTTTAAAGTGCAGTGGGACAACTGGTTGTCAGGAAATACGATTCACAGCTATGGGCATGTTGAGAGAGACAGTAGTTTATATGGAAGTCACTGGGAAAGTCAACACAGACAGGCAAGGGTCTAATGCACAAAAAACACTTGAAGCCACCTCATTCTCTCCCATATGAAGCTTTAGCTTAATTTTACTCAGCTCTGAGAGCTGTCACGCAGTTACTGTGTTTACTCAGAGCCTGACTTAATTAATGAAACAGACATAAAAAATAATATTTTTTTGTTGTCATAAGGTGGAAATAGCAAGATAAAGGAAGGAATAGAAGCAACTAAATTACACACGTGAATATAATTCTTTGGAAAACAAAATGGACACAAGATATTTGTACCCTGTGAAGTGCTTAATATAAGCACTGGTTCACTACCTAGGGAAGCCTTGTCCTCCTTTCACATTCAAATTAAGTGTTTGGAAATTTTAAAGGACAGAAGAAAAGTGTGATCCTTAAGAATAAGGGACTTACTGCCCCTGTTCTACAAGTTAACCTCACCAATTAATGATAACTAAGAAAATTGTCACTGGAATCTAATCTATCCTGTGTGCTGTATGCAGCCTTACATCACCTAGTGAGAGGTTAGTCTCTTATCATAAACCCCAATAGAAAATTTATTTAACAAGGAAAGAGTTTTGTTCTACAAGGTTTTACCTCACAGATTGCATAGCTAGATGTACATACATGGATGTTCATTAAATTTCAGTTGATAACTTATGCTATAGTCATTTTCCATAGCATAGCCATAACTTCATCTGAAAATTCAAAAGAAATTGATGAACAACTATATTTTACTTCAAGCCATGTGCTTTCAGCATTCAGCTACATAGACAACTGATGTAAGTAGCAGAAAAATAACTTTTAAAAGATTTTTTCAACTAATGAGTTTCTCCAATATCCTTTTTTTTAACTAACCTGCATTTCTAGGTTTCTGTTGTGTTTTTAATTTTCAGGATTTTGTTTCCAGGCTAAAAAAATATGGAAGTTAAAATAAGGGTTAAGTACACTGATGTGAAAATTGAAGCTTAAAAATACATTTAAACCTTTTTTCTGTTTTTCCATTTTACCTGGAAATCATATAAAAATACATAATATAAAGTAGGGAAATTTCCATTACAAATGTATGGACTAAATATATTTAAATAACAATGCTGCCATTTAGACATTGTCTGAGTGAAAAGAATTTTCTGGTTTTTGAGGTTCATCTTTCACCAGTCAAAATGTAGCTTCTGGCAGTTTGCATGCTGTGTTGCCAGATTAAACGATAATGTTCCTTCACATAAGAGAGAAAAATTAAAGCCTTGGAAAGAGATTCCTCCTCCTCCTCAGGTTCCTTTATGATAGGTTAATGACCAGTAAAATGAGATAGAAAAAATCACCAAATCTTGGTGATGCAGGAACTGAAACTTTTAAAGACTTTTTTGCAAGCTCTGACTCAGCAGTCCTGGAGATCAGAAGATACAGCAGGAGAGGGTCACAGCCCATTTCTACTAATTTCTGTTGTGGGGTGGCACCAGATAACTATTACAGTGTGTTAGATGACAGCAGCCAAAAGTATTTGCCTGAATGTCTGCAAATTATTTGTTATACTCCTAGACTTCTGCTCATTCTGGCTCTGGTCATGGGGGACAGCAAATCATAAGGGTGTCTTCTGCTAGAATTGCAAGAACAGACTCCTCTAGAACTTTTGAGCTTCAGAATCAGCTTTTTTGTTTTTCTTTCTTTTTAAACTGAATCAATGCCTTGCCTCAGTCTTTAATACCAATGGCAGTTGTGTTCATGATGCCCATCTCCTAACTCTAGAATTTAGGAGTGGAGAGCTGAGAGGAGCCCCCATAGTTCACAAGGAAATTGTTAGTGACCTCCTATGCCACCTGGACACCCACAAGTCTATGGGTCCAGATGGAATCCACCTTGGAGTAATGAGGGAGCTGGTGAAAGAACTTGCCAAGTCACTTTCAATCATTTATCAGCAGTCTTGGTTAACTGGAGAAGTTCCAACTGGCTGGAAATTAGCCAACATAACACCAATCTACAAGAAGGGTCAAAAGGACGATCTGGGAAACTACAAGCCTGTCAGCCTGACCTTGGTACTGGTCAAGGTCATGGAACAGATCATCCCGAGTGCCATCACACGGCACGTGCAGGACAATCAGGGGATCAGACCCAGCCAACATTGGTTCAGGAAAGGAAAGTTCTGATTGACCAACCTGATCTCATTCTATAACAAAGTGACTCAGTAGATGAGGGAAAGGCTGTGGATGTGGTCTATCTAGACTTCAGTAAAGCATTTGACACTGTCACCCACAGCATTCTCCTAAGAAAATTGGCTGCCCATGGCTTGGTATACTCTTTGCAGAGTGAAATACTAGCTGAAGGGACTGTCCCAGAGAGTTGTGGTTAATGGAAACTAAATCCAGTTGGCAGCTGGTCACTAGTGGTGTTCCCCAGGGCTCGGTGTTGGGGCCAGTTCTGTTTAGTAGCTTTATTGATGATCTAGACGAGGAGATTGAGTGTACCCTCAG